>CM034358.1:37905570-38260183 GCA_019925275.1 Mytilus edulis | reverse complement strand
CATCATCCGAGTCATATGACCTTTTATGGCAAGGGGAGCTGACATGGTGATTACACAATATTGTCTTAAAAATTCAATATGGGACACCCTTACGATTGTCCCAGTACCATCAAGTGGGGACACAAATGATAGGTCTGCTGAATGGAGGACATGCTAGGTGGGAAAATGTGAAGTAATCTTGAATCTTCATTTTTTTGATCTTCTGGATATAATAGTTTTTTTGCTAATCTGAATCGTGAAGTAGTAATGAATTACCAACATACACCAAGTTGAGTCACAAGCTTACCTGACTTTTAATGCAAGGTGAGCGGTTTTGTAGAAATTTATATTTGTTGCAATATCGTTTTTTTATGATTATTTGAGATCAGATAAGAATCGGTAGAATTTGAAGTTTTGTCAATATCAGACCATCACTTCCAAAATAGATCTGTGTGGACAACAATCAATTGATATATTGTAAAATGTTTTGGGGGGTACAGAGTGAAAAAAACATTAGTAATCTTAAAAGGCCCCCTTAATCGAAAAAAAAAAATGTTGAACATCAGCACAAAGACTCACTGAATTTTTATGTAGGTGAGCTGAAAGGTGATAACAATTCATTTTCTTTTAACAAAGTCAAATGTGGGGACATCATCAGTTAAAATTGTCCAAGTATCATCATGTAGGGACAAAGGATAGGAGTCTACTAAATGAGGAGCTGTTTATAGGAAATGTGGAGAAATCTTGATTCTATATTTATATCTGCTGATAATAGTATTTTGAGTGTGTCTAAATCAGAGAAGCTCCTGAAATAAAACAAATGTTGAACATCAGCCGAGCTCATATGACCTTTTATGCCAGGTGAGATGAAAGGTGATAACACAACATTGTCTAACAATTTCAATGTGGGACACACAGATAATTGTCCAAGTATCATCAAGTGGGGACACACATGATAGAGTTCTACTAAATGAGGACATGTTTATAGGAAATGTGGAGAAATCTTGATTCTATATTTATATCTGCTGATAATAGTATTTTGAGTGTGTCTAAATCAGAGAAGCTCCTAAAATAATAGAAATGTTGAACATCAGCCAAGCTCATATGACCTTTTATGTCAGGTAAGCTGAAAGGTGATCACACAACATTTTCTAACAATTTCAATGTGGGACACACAGATAATTGTCCAAGTATCATCAAGTGGGGACACACATGATAGAGTCTTATTAAATGAGGACATGTTTATAGGAAATGTGTCTAAATCTTGATTCTATATTTATATCTGCTGATAATAGTATTTTGAGTGTGTCTAAATCAGAGAAGCTCCTAAAATAATAGAAATGTTGAACATCAGCCAAGCTCATATGACCTTTTATGCCAGGTGAGCTGAAAGGTTATAACACATCATTGTCTAACAAATTCAATATGGGACACACATATGATTGTCCAAGTACCATCAAGTGGGGACACACATGATAGAGTCCTACTAAATGAGGACATGTTTAGTGGAAATTTGAAGAAATCTTGAATCTTTATTTTTATTTTCTTATAATAGTTGTTTGGTAATTCTGAATCGGAGAGGTAATGGATTACCACAGACACCAAATTGAGTCACAAGCTCACATGACATATAATGTCAGATAAGCTGTTAAGGGGAAATTTTGAGAAATCATGATTCTTCATTTATATTTATTGCCAATATGTTTTTTCTGGTCATTTGAGGAAAGAAAAGTTAAGGTATCATGCTGCTATCTTCTCCACTAATGACAGGAGAATTTGACACTTTTGTGAATCATCAGACCATCACTACCAAAAAGATTAGTGATTGACAGTATAATGTGATATATTAAAAATGTATTTGGACGGACAGATGAATAGACATAACTTATCTTTAAAGCTCCTGAAATAAAAGAAATGTTGAACCTCAGCCAAGCTCATATGACCCTTTATGCCAGGTGAGATGAAAGGTGATAACACAGCAATGTCTTACAAATTCAATATGGGACACACATATGATTGTCCAAGTACAATCAAGTGGGGACACGCATGATAGTGTCCTGCTGAATGAGGACATGTTAAGTGGAAATGTGGATATATCTTGAATCTTCATTTTTTTCCTGATAATAGTTTTTTGGTAATTCTGAATCGGAGAAGTAATGAATTACCACAGACACCAAGTTGAGTCACATGCTTACATGACTGTTAATGCCAAGTGAGCTGTTTAGTGGAAATTTATATGTGTTGCCAATATGTTTTTTTCTGGTTATTTGAGATCAGAAATTGAATGGAGAATTTGAACGTTTTGTCAATCATCAGACCTTCACTACCAACAAGATCTGTGATTGACAACATCAATTGATATACTAGTATTGAAAATGTATTGGGGGGTACAGATAATCAGACGTTAGTAAATCTTTAAAGCCCCTTAAACGAAAAATATGTTGAACATCAGCACAAGCTCACTTGACATTTTATGTCAAGTGAGCTGGAAGGTGATAACACAACATTTTCTAACAATTTCAATTTGGGACACACAGATAATTGTCCAAGTATCATCAAGTGGGGACACACATGATAGAGTCCTACTAAATGAGGACATGTTTATAGGAAATGTGGAGAAATCTTGATTCTATATTTATATCTGCTGATAATAGTATTTTGAGTGTGTCTAAATCAGAGAAGCTCCTGAAATAAAACAAATGTTGAACATCAGCCGAGCTCATATGACCTTTTATGCCAGGTGAGATGAAAGGTGATAACACAACATTGTCTAACAATTTCAATGTGGGACACACAGATAATTGTCCAAGTATCATCAAGTGGGGACACACATGATAGAGTCCTACTAAATAAGGACATGTTTATAGGAAATGTGGAGAAATCTTGATTCTATATTTATATCTGCTGATAATAGTATTTTGAGTGTGTCTAAATCAGAGAAGCTCCTAAAATAATAGAAATGTTGAACATCAGCCAAGCTCATATGACCTTTTATGTCAGGTGAGCTGAAAGGTGATCACACAACATTTTCTAACCATTTCAATGTGGGACACACAGATAATTGTCCAAGTATCATCAAGTGGGGACACACATGATAGAGTCCTACTAAATGAGGACATGTTTATAGGAAATGTGTTTAAATCTTGATTCTATATTTATATCTGCTGATAATAGTATTTTGAGTGTGTCTAAATCAGAGAAGCTCCTAAAATAATAGAAATGTTGAACATCAGCCAAGCTCATATGACCTTTTATGCCAGGTGAGCTGAAAGGTTATAACACAACATTGTCTAACAAATTCAATATGGGACACACATATGATTGTCCAAGTACCATCAAGTGGGGACACACATGATAGAGTCCTACTAAATGAGGACATGTTTAGTGGAAATTTGAAGAAATCTTGAATCTTTATTTTTGTTTTCTTATAATAGTTGTTTGGTAATTCTGAATCGGAGAGGTAATGGATTACCACAGACACCAAATTGAGTCACTAGCTCACATGACATATAATGTCAGATAAGCTGTTAAGGGGAAATTTTGAGAAATCATGATTCTTCATTTATATTTATTGCCAATATGTTTTTTTCTGGTTATTTGAGGAAGAAAAGTTAAGGTATCATGCTGCTATCTTCTCCACTAATGACAGGAGAATTTGACACTTTTGTGAATCATCAGACCATCACTACCAAAAAGATTAGTGATTAACAGTATAATGTGATATATTAAAAATGTATTTGGACGGACAGATGAATAGACATAACTAATCTTTAAAGCTCCTGAAATAAATAAAATGTTGAACATCAGACGAGCTCATATGACCTTTTATGGCAGGGGAGCTGAAAGGTGATTACACAATATTGTCTAAAAAATTCAATATGGGACACCCTTACGATTGTCCCAGTACCATCAAGTGGGGACACACATGATAGAGTCCTGCTGAATGAGGACATGTTAAGTGGAAATGTGAAGTAATCTTGAATCTTCATTTTTTTTTATTCTGATAATAGTTTTTTGGTAATTCTGAATCGGAGAAGTAATGAATTACCACAGACACCAAGTTGAGTCACAAGCTTACCTGACTTTTAATGCCAGGTGAGCTGTTTAGTGGAAATTATATTTGTTGCCAATATGTTTTTTTTCTGATTATTTATTTTATGTCAGGTGAGCTGAAAGTGATAACACAACATTTTCAACAATTTCAATGTGGACACACAGATAATTGTCCAAGTATCATCAATGGGGACACACATGATAGAGTTCTACTAAATAGGACAATGTTATAGGAAATGTGAAAATCTGATCTATATTTATATCTGCTGATAATAGTATTTTGAGTGTGTCTAAATCAGAGAAGCTCCTTAAAATAATAGAAATGTTGAACATCAGCCAAGCTCATATGACTTTTATGTCAGGTGAGCTGAAAGGTGATAACACAACATTTTCTAACAATTTCAATGTGGACACACAGATATTGTCCAAGTATCATCAAGTGGGGACACACATGATAGAGTCCTACTAAATGAGGACATGTTTATAGAAATGTAGGAAATCTTGATTCTATATTTATATCTGCTGATAATAGTATTTTGAGTGTGTCTAAATCAGAGAAGCTCCCAAAATAATAGAAATGTTGAACATCAGCCAAGCTCATATGACCTTTTATGCCAGGTGAGCCTGAAAGGTTATAACACAACATTGTCTAACAAATTCAATATGGGACACACATATGATTGTCCAAGTACCATCAAGTGGGGACACACATGATAGAGTCCTACTAAATGAGGACATGTTTAGTGGAAATTTGAAGAAATCTTGAATCTTTATTTTTATTTTCTTATAATAGTTGTTTGGAATTCTGAATCGGAGAGGTAATGGATTACCACAGACACCAAATTGAGTCACAAGCTCACATGCATATAATGTCAGATAAGCTGTTAAGGGGAAATTTTGAGAATCATGATTCTTCATTTATATTTATTGCCAATATGTTTTTTTCTGGTTATTTGAGGAAAGAAAAGTTAAGGTATCATGCTGCTATCTTCTCCACTAATGACAGGAGAATTTGACACTTTTGTGAATCATCAGACCATCACTACCAAAAAGATTAGTGATTGACAGTATAATGTGATATATTAAAAATGTATTTGGACGGACAGATGAATAGACATAACTAATCTTTAAAGCTCCTGAAATAAATAGAAATGTTGAACATCAGCGAGCTCATATGACCTTTTATGGCAGGGGAGCTGAAAGGTGATTACACAATATTGTCTAAAAAAATTCAATATGGGACACCCTTACGATTGTCCCAGTACCATCAAGTGGGGACACACATGATAGAGTCCTGCTGAATGAGGACATGTTAAGTGGAAATGTGAAGTAATCTTGAATCTTCATTTTTTTTGATTTCTGATAATAGTTTTTTGGTAATTCTGAATCGGAGAAGTAATGAATTACCACAGACACCAAGTTGAGTCACAAGCTTACCTGACTTTTAATGCCAGGTGAGCTGTTTAGTGGAAATTTATATTTGTTGCCAATATGTTTTTTTCTGATTATTTGAGAACAGAAAATGAATGGAGAATTTGAAAGTTTTGTCAATCATAGACCATCACTTCCAACAAGATCTGTGATTGCAACATCAATTGATATACTAGTATTGAAAATGTATTGGGGGTACAGATAAACAGACATTAGAGAAATCTTAAAGCCCCTTAAACGAAAAAATGTTGAACATCAGCACAAGCTCACTTGACATTTTATGTCAGGTGAGCTGAAAGGTGATAACACAACATTTTCTAACAATTTCAATGTGGGACACACAGATAATTGTCCAATTATCATCAAGTGGGGACACACAATGATAGAGTCCTACTAAATGAGGATATGTTTATAGAAATGTGGAGAAATCTTGATTCTATATTTATATCTGCTGATAATAGTATTTTGAGTGTGTCTAAATCAGAGAAGCTCCTAAAATAATAGAAATGTTGAACATCAGCCAAGCTCATATGACCTTTTATGCCAGGTGAGCTGAAAGGTCATAACACAACATTTGTCTAACAAATTTCAATAGTGGGACACACAGATAATTGTCCAAGTATCCATCAAGTGGGGACACACATGATAGAGTCCTACTAAAGTAACTGTTAGGGAAATTTGAGAAATCTGATTTTATTTTTATTTCTTGAAATGTTTTTGAGAAATTCTGATATCGAAGGTAATGATTTACACAGACCCAATTGATCATATGACTACATGATATATAATGTAATAGTGTAGGGAAATTTAGAACATACTTCTTTAATTTATGCCCAAATAATTGGAATTTGGAAAAAGACAGTCTCCTATTACTCCTTTAATGCAGGAGAATCTGAAATGGTGATATACACAACCATTGCTACACCAAATTCAAATATGGACACCCATATGAATTGTCAATAACATCAATTTGGGGAACACATGATAGAGTCATACTAATAGACATGTTAAGTTGAAATTAATAATCTTGAATCGTCATTGTTTTTATGCAGGGAGCTGAAAGTTGTTATGTAATATTGCTGAATCAAAATAATATGGACATCCTACGATGCCCAGTACCAAAGTGGAGACACACAGATAAGTCCTGACTGTAATGAGTGAGCATGTTAGTGGAAATTATATTTGCAATTTATTTTTTGTTATTTGAGTAAATATTTGGATAATTTGAATTCAATAATAATATATTACCAATATGACAACCAAGTGATACAACTATACTGATTTAATGCCAGGTACGTAGAAATTAATTTGTTGCAATATGCTTTTTTACAAAAATGTTGACTCAGCAAAATTGATTTATGTCAGGTGAGCTGAAAGGTGATAACACAACATTTTCTAACAATTTCAATGTGGGACACACATAATTGTCCAAGTATCATCAAGTGGGACACACATGATAGAGTCTACTAAATGAGGACATGTTATAGAAATGTGAGAAATCTTGATTCTATATTTATATCTGCTGATAATAGTATTTTGAGTGTGTCTAAATCAGAGAAGCTCCTAAAATAATAGAAATGTTGAACATCAGCCAAGCTCATATGACCTTTTATGTCAGGTGAGCTGAAAGGTGATAACACAACATTTTCTAACAATTTCAATGTGGGACACACAGATAATTGTCCAAGTATCATCAAGTGGGGACACACATGATAGAGTCCTACTAAATGAGGACATGTTTATAGGAAATGTGGAAAATCTTGATTCTATATTTATATCTGCTGATAATAGTATTTTGAGTGTGTCTAAATCAGAGAAGCTCCTAAAATAATAGAAATGTTGAACATCAGCCAAGCTCATATGACCTTTTATGCCAGGTGAGCTGAAAGGTTATAACACAACATTGTCTAACAAATTCAATATGGGACACACATATGATTGTCCAAGTACCATCAAGTGGGGACACACATGATAGAGTCCTACTAAATGAGGACATGTTTAGTGGAAATTTGAAGAAATCTTGAATCTTTATTTTTATTTTCTTATAATAGTTGTTTGGTAATTCTGAATCGGAGAGGTAATGGATTACCACAGACACCAAATTGAGTCACAAGCTCACATGACATATAATGTCAGATAAGCTGTTAAGGGGAAATTTGAGAAATCATGATTCTTCATTTATATTTATTGCCAATATGTTTTTTCTGGTTATTTGAGGAAAGAAAAGTTAAGGTATCATGCTGCTATCTTCTCCACTAATGACAGGAGAATTTGACACTTTTGTGAATCATCAGACCATCACTACCAAAAAGATTAGTGATTGACAGTATAATGTGATATATTAAAAATGTATTTGGACGGACAGATGAATAACATAACTAATCTTTAAAGCTCCTGAAATAAATGAAATGTTGAACATCAGCCGAGCTCATATGACCTTTTATGGCAGGGGAGCTGAAAGGTGATTACACAATATTGTCTAAAAAATTCAATATGGGACACCCTTACGATTGTCCCAGTACCATCAAGTGGGGACACACATGATAGAGTCCTGCTGAATGAGGACATGTTAAGTGGAAATGTGAAGTAATCTTGAATCTTCATTTTTTCGATTTCTGATAATAGTTTTTTGTAATTCTGAATCGGAGAAGTAATGAATTACCACAGACACCAAGTTGAGTCACAAGCTTACCTGACTTTTAATGCCAGGTGAGCTGTTTAGTGGAAATTTATATTTGTTGCCAATATGTTTTTTTCTGATTATTTGAGAACAGAAAATGAATGGAGAATTTGAAAGTTTTGTCAATCATCAGACCATCACTTCCAACAAGATCTGTGATGAAATCATTGTACTATATTGAATGTTGGGTACAAAAACAACATTAACTTTAACCTTAACGAAAGTTGACACCACACCACTACTTATCATGACTAAGTGAACACACTTAACATTCAATGGGGACACCAGAAAGTCAAGATCACATGGACACACATAAAGCCTACTAAAGAGAAGAAATGAAATCTGATTCTATATTATATCGTGATAAAGTATTTTGAGTGTTCTAATCAGAGAACTCCAAATAATGAAATGTTAACATCAGCCAAGTCATATACCTTTTGCAAGTGACTGAAGGTAAAAAACATTCTAACAAATTCAATATGACACACATAGATGTCCAAACATCAAGTGGACACATATAAGTCCAAAATAGACATTTAATTGAAAAATCGATCTTTATTATTTCTTATATATTGTTGTAATCTAATCGGAGATGGATCACACACCAAATTGTCACAGCTCATGCATATAAGTCAGTAGCTTTAAGGAATTTTGAGAAATCATATTCTTCATTTATTTATTCAATATTTTTTGGTTATTTGAGGAAAAAAATTGTCTGCCACTTCCCCTAAACAGGAATTGAACTTTGTGAATCATCAACATCATACAAAAAGATTATGATTGACATATAATATATTAAAAATGTATTGGAGCAGATGAAAAGACATAATAATCTTAAGCTGAATAAATGAATTTGAACATCACGACTCATATACTTTATGGCGGGGATGAAGTGATACAATTCTAAAATCAATATGGCCCCTACGATTGTCCTACTCAGGGGGACAACTATAGAGTCTCTAATGGGACATGTTAAGTGAAATGTGATAATCTTGATTCATTTTATTCGATATTTTTGTAATCTGAATGAAGTAATAATTCACGACAATTATCACAACTTACTGACTTTAATCAGATTTTGGAATTTATATTTTGCAAGTTTTTTGTATTGAAACAGAAAATAATGGAGAATTGAAATTGTCAATCATCGACCATACTTCAACAATCTGTGTGCAACATCATGATTCTATGAAATGATGGGGTAAGAAAACGATTATAACTTAAACCTAACGAAAAAGTGAAATCAGACAGCACTGATTATTCAACTGAAGTATCCACATTCTAACATTTCATGTGGCACACGATAATGCATATATCAAGGGCACAATGATAATCCTACTAAATGAATTTATAGGAAATGTGAAATCTGATTCTATATTTATATCTGCTGATAATAGTATTTTGAGTGTCTAAATCAGGAAGCTCCTAAAATAATAGAATGTAACATCACCAAGCCATATACCTTTTAGCAGTGAGCTGAAGGTTATAACACAACATGTCAACAAATTCAATATGGGACACCAATGATTGTCAAGTACCATCAAGTGGGACACACATGATAGAGTCTACTAAATAGGACATGTTTATGAAATTTGAAGAATCTTGAATCTTTATTTATTTTCTTATAATAGTGTTTGTAATTCTGAATCGGAGAGTATGATTACCACAGACACCAATTGAGTCACAACTCACATGACATATAATGTAGATAATGTTAAGGGAAATTTGAGAAATCATGATTCTCATTTATATTATGCAATATGTTTCTGGTTTTTGAGAAAGAAAAGTTAAGGTACATGCTGCTATCTTCTCCATAATGACAGGAGAATTTACACTTTTGTGAATCTAACCATCACTACCAAAAGATTAGTGATTGACAGTATAATGTGATATATAAAAATGTTTTGGACGGACAGAGAATAGACATAACTATCTTTAAAGCTCTGAAAAAATAAATTTGAACATCAACGAGCTCATATACCTTTTATGGCAGGAGCTGAAGGTGATTACACAATATTGTCTAAAAATTCAATATGGGACACCTTACGATTGTCCAGTACCATCATGGGGACACACATATAGAGTCTGCTGAATAGGACATGTTATGGAAATGTGAAGTAATCTTGAATCTTCATTTTGATTTTGATAATAGTTTTTTGTAATTCTGAATCGAGAAGAATGAATTACACAGACACAAGTGAGTCACAAGCTACGACTTTTAATGCCAGGTGACTGTTTAGTGAATTTATATTTTGCCAATGTTTTTCTGATTATTTGAACAGAAATGATGGAGAATTTGAAAGTTTTGTCATCATCAGACCACACTTCAACAAGATCGTGATGAAACTCATTGATATACAGTTTGAAAATGTATTGGGGGTAAGATAAACAGACATTATAATCTTTAAAGCCCCTTAAACGAAAATGTTGAACTCAGCACAAGCTCCTGACATTTATGTCAGGTGAGCTGAAAGGTGATAACAACATTTCTAACAATTTCAATGTGGACACCATAATTGTCCAAGTATATCAAGTGGGGACACACATGATAGAGTCCTACTAAATGGGACTGTTTATAGGAAATGTGTTTAATCTTGATTCTAATTTATATGTGATATAGTTTTGAGTGTGTCTAATCAAGAAGCTCCTAATAATAGAATGTTACATCAGCCAAGCTCATATGACCTTTGGCAAGTGGCGAAGGTTATAACAACATTGTCTAACAAATTCAATATGGGACCACTATGATTGTCCAAGTCATCAAGTGGGGCACAATGATAGAGTCCTACTAAAGAGGACATGTTTAGTGGAAATTTGAAGAAATCTGATCTTTATTTTTATTCTATAATAGTTGTTTGGTAATTCTGAATCGGAGAGGTATGATTACCACAGACACAAATTGAGTCACAAGCTCACATGACATATAATGTCAGATAGCGTTAAGGGGAAATTTGAGATCATGATTCTTCATTATATTTATTGCCAATATGTTTTTGGTTATTTGAGGAAAGAAAAGTTAAGTATCATGCTGCTATCTTCTCCACTAATGACAGGAAATTTGACACTTTTGTGAATCATCGACCATCCTACAAAAAGATTAGTGATTGACAGTATATGTGATATATTAAAAATGTATTTGGACGGACAGATGAAAACATAACTAATCTTTAAAGCTCCTGAAATAATGAAATGTTAACATCAGACGAGCTCATATGACCTTTATGGCAGGGGAGCTGAAAGGTGATTACACAATATTGCTAAAAAATTCAATATGGGACACCCTTACGATGTCCCAGTACCATCAAGTGGGGACACACATGATAGAGTCCTCTGAATGAGGACATGTTAAGTGGAAATGTGAATAAATCTTGAATCTTCATTTTTTCGATTTGTGAAATAGTTTTGTAATTCTGAATCGGAGAAGTAATGAATTACCACAGACACCAAGTTGAGTCACAAGCTTACCTGACTTTTAATGCCAGGTGAGCTGTTTAGTGGAAATTTATATTTGTTGCCAATATGTTTTTTTCTGATTATTTGAGAACAGAAAATGAATGGAGAATTTGAAAGTTTTGTCAATCATCAGACCATCACTTCCAACAAGATCTGTGATTGACAACATCAATTGATATACTAGTATTGAAAATGTATTGGGGGGTACAGATAAACAGACATTAGTAAATCTTTAAAGCCCCTTAAACGGAAAAAATGTTGAACATCAGCACAAGCTCACTTGACATTTTATGTCAGGTGAGCTGAAAGGTGATAACACAACATTTTCTAACAATTTCAATGTGGGACACACAGATAATTGTCCAAGTATCATCAAGTGGGGACACACATGATAGAGTCCTACTAAATGAGGACATGTTTATAGGAAATGTGTTTAAATCTTGATTCTATATTTATATCTGCTGATAATAGTATTTTGAGTGTGTCTAAATCAGAGAAGCTCCTAAAATAATAGAAATGTTGAACATCAGCCAAGCTCATATGACCTTTTGTGCAAGGTGAGCTGAAGGGTTATAACACAACATTGTCTAACAAATTCAATATGGGACACACATATGATTGTCCAAGTACCATCAAGTGGGGACACAAATGATAGAGTCCTACTAAATGAGGACATGTTTAGTGGAAATTTGAAGAAATCTTGAATCTTTATTTTTATTTTCTTATAATAGTTGTTTGGTAATTCTGAATCGGAGAGGTAATGGATTACCACAGACACCAAATTGAGTCACAAGCTCACATGACATATAATGTCAGATAAGCTGTTAAGGGAAATTTTGAGAAATCATGATTCTTCATTTATATTTATTGCCAATATGCTTTTTCTGGTTATTTGAGGAAAGAAAAGTTAAGGTATCATGCTGCTATCTTCTCCACTAATGACAGGAGAATTTGACACTTTTGTGAATCATCAGACCATCACTACCAAAAAGATTAGTGATTGACAGTATAATGTGATATATTAAAAATGTATTTGGACGGACAGATGAAAAGACATAACTAATCTTTAAAGCTCCTGAAATAAATGAAATGTTGAACATCAGACGAGCTCATATGACCTTTTATGGCAGGGGAGCTGAAAGGTGATTACACAATATTGTCTAAAAAATTCAATATGGGACACCCTTACGATTGTCCCAGTACCATCAAGTGGGGACACACATGATAGAGTCCTGCTGAATGAGGACATGTTAAGTGGAAATGTGAAGTAATCTTGAATCTTCATTTTTTCGATTTCTGATAATAGTTTTTTGGTAATTCTGAATCGGAGAAGTAATGAATTACCACAGACACCAAGTTGAGTCACAAGCTTACCTGACTTTTAATGCCAGGTGAGCTGTTTAGTGGAAATTTATATTTGTTGCCAATATGTTTTTTTCTGATTATTTGAGAACAGAAAATGAATGGAGAATTTGAAAGTTTTGTCAATCATCAGACCATCACTTCCAACAAGATCTGTGATTGACAACATCAATTGATATACTAGTATTGAAAATGTATTGGGGGTACAGATAAACAGACATTAGTAAATCTTTAAAGCCCCTTAAACGGAAAAAATGTTGAACATCAGCACAAGCTCACTTGACATTTTATGTCAGGTGAGCTGAAAGGTGATAACACAACATTTTCTAACAATTTCAATGTGGGACACACAGATAATTGTCCAAGTATCATCAAGTGGGGACACACATGATAGAGTCCTACTAAATGAGGACATGTTTATAGAAATGTGTTTAAATCTTGATTCTATATTTATATCTGCTGATAATAGTATTTTGAGTGTGTCTAAATCAGAGAAGCTCCTAAAATAATAGAAATGTTGAACATCAGCCAAGCTCATATGACCTTTTGTGCAAGGTGAGCTGAAGGGTTATAACACAACATTGTCTAACAAATTCAATATGGGACACACATATGATTGTCCAAGTACCATCAAGTGGGGACACAAATGATAGAGTCCTACTAAATGAGGACATGTTTAGTGGAAATTTGAAGAAATCTTGAATCTTTATTTTTATTTTCTTATAATAGTTGTTTGGTAATTCTGAATCGGAGAGGTAATGGATTACCACAGACACCAAATTGAGTCACAAGCTCACATGACATATAATGTCAGATAAACTGTTAAGGGGAAATTTTGAGAAATCATGATTCTTCATTTATATTTATTGCCAATATGCTTTTTCTGGTTATTTGAGGAAAGAAAAGTTAAGGTATCATGCTGCTATCTTCTCCACTAATGACAGGAGAATTTGACACTTTTGTGAATCATCAGACCATCACTACCAAAAAGATTAGTGATTGACAGTATAATGTGATATATTAAAAATGTATTTGGACGGACAGATGAAAAGACATAACTAATCTTTAAAGCTCCTGAAATAAATGAAATGTTGAACATCAGCCGAGCTCATATGACCTTTTATGGCAGGGAGCTGAAAGGTGATTACACAATATTGTCTAAAAAATTCAATATGGGACACCCTTACGATTGTCCCAGTACCATCAAGTGGGGACACACATATAGAGTCCTGCTGAATGAGGACATGTTAAGTGGAAATGTGAAGTAATCTTGAATCTTCATTTTTTCGATTTCTGATAATAGTTTTTTGGTAATTCTGAATCGGCGAAGTAATGAATTACCACAGACACCAAGTTGAGTCACAAGCTTACCTGACTTTTAATGCCAGGTGGGCTGTTTAGTGGAAATTTATATTTGTTGCCAATATGTTTTTTTCTGATTATTTGAGAACAGAAAATGAATGGAGAATTTGAAAGTTTTGTCAATCATCAGACCATCACTTCCAACAAGATCTGTGATTGACAACATCAATTGATATACTAGTATTGAAAATGTATTGGGGGTACAGATAAACAGACATTAGTAAATCTTTAAAGCCCCTTAAACGGAAAAAATGTTGAACATCAGCACAAGCTCACTTGACATTTTATGTCAGGTGAGCTGAAATGTGATCTCACAACATTTTCTAACAATTTCAATGTGGGACACACAGATAATTGTCCAAGTATCATCAAGTGGGGACACACATGATAGAGTCCTACTAAATGAGGACATGTTTATAGGAAATGTGGAGAAATCTTGATTCTATATTTATATCTGCTGATAATAGTATTTTGAGTGTGTCTAAATCAGAGAAGCTCCTAAAATAATAGAAATGTTGAACATCAGCCAAGCTCATATGACCTTTTATGCAAGGTGAGCTGAAGGGTTATAACACAACATTGTCTAACAAATTCAATATGGGACACACATATGATTGTCCAAGTACCATCAAGTGGGGACACACATGATAGAGTCCTACTAAATGAGGACATGTTTAGTGGAAATTTGAAGAAATCTTGAATCTTTATTTTTATTTTCTTATAATAGTTGTTTGGTAATTCTGAATCGGAGAGGTAATGGATTACCACAGACACCAAATTGAGTCACAAGCTCACATGACATATAATGTTAGATAAGCTGTTAAGGGGAAATTTTGAGAAATCATGATTCTTCATTTATATTTATTGCCAATATGTTTTTCTGGTTATTTGAGGAAAGAAAAGTTAAGGTATCATGCTGCTATCTTCTCCACTAATGGCAGGAGAATTTGACACTTTTGTGAATCATCAGACCATCACTACCAAAAAGATTAGTGATTGACAGTATAATGTGATATATTAAAAATGTATTTGGACGGACAGATGAATAGACATAACTAATCTTTAAAGCTCCTGAAATAAATGAAATGTTGAACATCAGCCGAGCTCATATGACCTTTTATGGCAGGGGAGCTGAAAGGTGATTACACAATATTGTCTAAAAAATTCAATATGGGACACCCTTACGATTGTCCCAGTACCATCAAGTGGGGACACACATGATAGAGTTCTGCTGAATGAGGACATGTTAAGTGGAAATGTTAAGTAATCTTGAATCTTCATTTTTTGATTTCTGATAATAGTTTTTTGGTAATTCTGAATCGGCGAAGTAATGAATTACCACAGACACCAAGTTGAGTCACAAGCTTACCTGACTTTTAATGCCAGGTGAGTTGTTTAGTGGAAATTTATATTTGTTGCCAATATGTTTTTTTCTGGTTATTTGAGAACAGAAAATGAATGGAGAATTTGAAAGTTTTGTCAATCATCAGACCATCACTTCCAACAAGATCTGTGATTGACAACATCAATTGATCTATTGTAAATGTTTTGGGGGTACAGATGAACAAACATTAGTAAATCTTTAAAGCCCCTTAAACGAAAAAAATGTTGAACATCAGCACAAGCTCACTTGACATTTTATGTCAGGTGAGCTGAAAGGTGATAACACAACATTTTCTAACAAATTCAATGTGGGACACACAGATAATTGTCCAAGTATCATCAAGTAGGGACACACAGGATAGAGTCCTACTAAATGAGGACATGTTTATAGGAAATGTGGAGAAATCTTGATTCTATATTTATATCTGCTGATAATAGTATTTTGAGTGTGTCTAAATCAGAGCAGCTCCTGAAATAAAAGAAATGTAGAACATAAGCCGAGCTCATATCACCTTTTATGCCAGGTGAGCTGAAAGGTGATAACACAACATTGTCCAACAAATTCAATATGGGACACACATATGATTGTTCAAGTACCATCAAGTGGGGACACACATGATAGAGTCCTACTAAATGAGGACATGTTTAGTGGAAATTTGAAGAAATCTTGAATCTTTATTTTTATTTTCTTATAATAGTTGTTTGGTAATTCTGAATCGGAGGGGTAATGGATTACCACAGACACCAAATTGAGTCACAAGCTCACATGACATATAATGTCAGATAAGCTGTTAAGGGGACATTTTGAGAAATCATGATTCTTCATTTATATTTATTGCCAATATGTTTTTTCTGGTTATTTGAGGAAAGAAAAGTTAAGGTATCATGCTGCTATCTTCTCCACCAATGACAGGAGAATTTGACACTTTTGTGAATCATCAGACCATCACTACCAAAAAGATTAGTGATTGACAGTATAATGTGATGTATTAAAAATGTATTTGGACGGACAGATGAATAGACATAACTTATCTTTAAAGCTCCTGAAATAAAAGAAATGTTGAACCTCAGCCAAGCTCATATGACCCTTTATGCCAGGTGAGCTGAAAGGTGATAACACAGCATTGTCTTACAAATTCAATATGGGACACACATATGATTGTCTAAGTACCATCAAGTGGGGACACACATGATAGAGTCCTGCTGAATGAGGACATGTTAAGTGGAAATGTGGATATATCTTGAATCTTCATTTTTTTTTTCTGATAATAGTTTTTTGGTAATTCTGAATCGGAGAAGTAATGAATTACCACAGACACCAAGTTGTGTCACAAGCTTACATGACTGTTAATGCCAAGTGAGCTGTTTAGTGGAAATTTATATGTGTTGCCAATATGTTTTTTTCTGGTTATTTGAGATCAGAAAATGAATGGAGAATTTGAACGTTTTATCAATCATCAGACCTTCACTACCAACAAGATCTGTGATTGACAACATCAATTGATATACTAGTATTGAAAATGTATTGGGGGGTACAGATAAACAGACATTAGTAAATCTTTAAAGCCCCTTAAACGAAAAAAATGTTAAACATCAGCACAAGCTCACTTGACATTTTATGTCAGGTGAGCTGAAAGGTGATAACACAACATTTTCTAACAATTTCAATGTGGAACACACAGATAATTGTCCAAGTATCATCAAGTGGGGACACACATGATAGAGTCCTACTAAATGAGGACATGTTTATAGGAAATGTGGAAAAATCTTGATTCTATATTTATATCTGCTGATAATAGTATTTTGAGTGTGTCTAAATCAGAGAAGCTCCTGAAATAAAAGAAATGTTGAACATCAGCCGAGCTCATATGACCTTTTATGCCAGGTGAGATGAAAGGTGATAACACAACATTGTCTAACAATTTCAATGTGGGACACACAGATAATTGTCCAAGTATCATCAAGTGGGGACACACATGATAGAGTCCTACTAAATGAGGACAAGTTTATAGAAAATGTGGAGAAATCTTGATTCTATATTTATATCTGCTGATAATAGTATTTTGAGTGTGTCTAAATCAGAGAAGCTCCTAAAATAATAGAAATGTTGAACATCAGCCAAGCTCATATGACCTTTTATGTCAGGTGAGCTGAAAGGTGATAACAAAACATTTTCTAACAATTTCAATGTGGGACACACAGATAATTGTCCAAGTATCATCAAGTGGGGACACACATGATAGAGTCCTACTAAATGAGGACATGTTTATAGGAAATGTGGAGAAATCTTGATTCTATATTTATATCTGCTGATAATAGTATTTTGAGTTCGTCTAAATCAGAGAAGCTCCTGAAATAATAGAAATGTTGAACATCAGCCAAGCTCATATGACCTTTTATGCCAGGTGAGCTGAAAGGTTATAACACAACATTGTCTAACAAATTCAATATGGGACACACATATGATTGTCCAAGTACCATCAAGTGGGGACACACATGATAGAGTCCTACTAAATGAGGACATGTTTAGTGGAAATTTGAAGAAATCTTGAATCTTTATTTTTATTTTCTTATAATAGTTGTTTGGTAATTCTGAATCGGAGAGGTAATGGATTACCACAGACACCAAATTGAGTCACAAGCTCACATGACATATAATGTCAGATAAGCTGTTAAGGGGAAAGGAGTAGGTTCAGTAAGTCGCCTTTTCGGCCCGAAATATAGCAGTTTTACAAAATTGTTAAAATGTAAACTTTTAGTTATTCATTAGAAAGTAAAATGCTTGTGCTGCATACATCTGGGCTGTTTTTGACAATACATTGAACATATACCGGGTACTAGCATGATAAAGTCATGCTATATTACCGATATCATCACAATTTTAGCATTTTTGTTAAATTTTAGACGGTTTCCGTCTTAAATGAATGTGGCCGCATTCGTGTTCATTCTTAATATTGAAATGTAAGTTGTATTTTATGATTATACATAACATATATAAAGGTTGTGGATGAACACGGATGCGGCCACTTTCATTTTTGACAAAAAACATCTGAAAAGTGACATTTTTGGGCATATTTGATAGATTTTTCATATTTAAGCTAGAATCGGAGCGTTTTTAATGAGTAAATCAGTTAAAATCTTTCACATAAACTTATTAAATCAACTGAAATAGACACTTTAATGTTTAAAAAGTGTCTTAATTCTTTCGTCAGATGAACTTGAAATTTGAGGCCAAATTCAGCCCTTACCGGACCTACTCCTTTTGAGAAATCATGATTCTTCATTTATATTTATTGCCAATATGTTTTTTCTGGTTATTTGAGGAAAGAAAAGTTAAGGTATCATGCTGCTATCTTCTCCACTAATGACAGGATAATTTGACACTTTTGTGAATCATCAGACCATCACTACCAAAAAGATTAGTGATTGACAGTATAATGTGATATATTAAAAAGTATTTGGACGGACAGATGAATAGACATAACTTATCTTTAAAGCTCCTGAAATAAAAGAAATGTTGAACATCAGCCAAGCTCATATGACCATTTATGCCATGTGAGCTGAAAGGTGATAACACAACATTTTCTAATAAATTCAATATGGGACACACATATGATTGTCTAAGTACCATCAAGTGGGGACACACATATGATAGAGTCCTACCAAATGAGGACATATGTTTAGTGGAAATTTGGAGAAATCTTGAATCCTTATTTTTATTTTCTCATAATAGTTTTTTGGTAGTTCTGAATCGGAGAAGTAATGGATTACCACAGACACCAAGTTGAGTCACAAGCTTACATAACATTTAATGGCAGATGGGCTGTTTAGTGGAAAATTTGAGAATTCATGATTCTTCATTTATATTTGTCCTGGCCATAGTATATTTTGGAGAATTTTTTTTTACTGATTTTTACTAAAAAAAATATTCTCTGTGTGTGCCATTGCAAGAAATAGTTTTGCTCGTTATTTTGTCGTATTAAAAAAAATTCTCAACAAAATTTTCCTGTTTAAACTGTACTAGAAAAAGTTTGGCATGTGAACATGGGGAAAAGGACGAAGACTTATATTCTAACAGAAGTACAAATACCAGTCCTCCATTTTGTGTATATATATGAGAAAACATTTCAAAGTTATAGATTGAATTCAAATCCATCACACATATGGTACACATTGTATTCCGAAAAAATAAAGGACTTCATTCCTATCAAACACCTGTTTTAGGGGGAGGGTTGGGATCCCGCTTACATGTTTAACCCCGCCACATTATTTATGTATGTGCCTGTCCACAGTTAGGAGCCTGTTTTTCAGTGGTTGTCGTTTGTTTATGTCTTACATATTTGTTTTTTCGTTCATTTTTTACATAAATGAAGCCATTAGTTTTCTCGTTTGAATTCTTTTACATTGTCTTATAGGGGCCTTTTATAGCTGACTATGCGGTATGGGCTTTGCTCATTGTTGAAGGCCGTACGGTGACCTATAGTTGTTAATGTTTGTGTCATTTTGGTCTTTTGTAGATAGTTGTCACATTGGCAATCATACCATATCTTCTTTTTTTATATTTTTAATTGGTTACCAGTATATTTCTTTTAGTTTTGGGTAAAATTGTAAAGGAAATAATACTTTCAAGACGTCCTTCCATAAATCTTTTTTTTCTGTTCTGACTTTGAAGAAAATTGACTACTTTTCGTCCAATCGAAATGGTGCATGGACATATTTTGTTTCATATTATTAGAATTATTTTCAATATTATCGGTATTAAACTTGATTATCGACACATGAAAGTTTGTCAGCATTGTCAATCTTTTTAACGTTAAAGTACAAATCTACCAATAGTTCCGTCACTACTCAATTAAGTTTGTCGATAACGTAGCTAATTTTGACGGTAAAGAAACATCAATTCGATCACTTCTCTGTTACGGGCTGTATATATAGAAAGAAATTCTGGAAATATCTTATTTTCATAACTTTAAGTAAAAAATCCATAGTTTTAACAAAAACAGCAGAATAGAATGAAACATAGTTACTTGATCTGTTAAACGTCTCATAGTAGACTGATATATACAAATATCAGCTGAATATCTGAAGGCATTTGAAAAGAAGTCCGTATTTATTAACTGTTAATTTCAGGAAATTTTCAAATTCCAAAGCCAATATAATTTTATCATAATTAGCACAGCAGAGCAGAGCAGAGCAGAGCAAAAAGTAAAATCTGTCTGTTGCTAATCATTAACCTTTTGCTGTTCAATGGACCCTTATGGTCAAGATGGTAATACAACCAGAGTATAATCTAAATAACCAAAACACGAATTTCACAATATACAATGTAAAAAATTTCAAAATATATATACAATGTACCTGCAGGGTTTGGTTGTTTAAGACTTTGAAAAAAAGGAGATAGAAAGCAATCAAGCCCACCCATGGCAAGTTGACATTTTGATATAGGAACAACAGAGTCAGCGCAGGGCCACTAAGCTCAACTGCCCACTTTGCACCAGCCTATATAAATTAATGCCTAGGGTGGGAATCGAACCCACATACACCAACTCTGTTGTCCTATACATTTACATGACCACAAAATGGCTTCAAGAGCAAAACAATAAACCAACAAATATTTTGTTTAAAATATAAAATTTATGTTTTGAGCTTAACGGCATGTACATTTTTTGTATATCAGTCAGGGTACCTTCTTGTACAAGTATTTTTTATTTACTTGAAGAAGTAAGTATTATATACTTATATAAGTAAATTTGTGGGGTACACATATGTATATACAAGTGTATTCTATTGACTTGTATAGGTAAACAAAAATAGGCTTAGTTATGTTCCTTAGTTTTCAATGTTTTTTTACTTACAAATGTATACAAATAAAAATGTCATCCTATCTTTTCTTGAACTCTTAGAACTTCTTTGTGCCTTAACAGACTTTTTTAATTGTCTGTCCTTTGCAAATGTTTAAAAATATATAAAAAAGAAGATGTGGTATGATTGCCAATGAGACAACTATACACAAAAGACAAAAATGACACAGATATTGACAACTATAGGTCACCATACAGCCTTCAACAATGAGCAAAGCCCATACCGCATAGTCAGCTGTAAAAGGCCCCAATAAGACAATGTAAAACAATTCAAACAAGAAAACTAACAGCCTTATCTATGTAAAAAATGAATGAAAAACAAATATGCAACACATAAACAAAAGACAACCACTGAATTACAGGCACATACATAAATAATGTGGCGGGGTTAAACATGTTTGCAGGATCCCAACCCTCCACCTAAAATGCCCTAACCTAATGATGTCCATTTTCAATGAACTAGTACACACTTTTATTTACATGATTTAGGGGCCAGCTGAGGACCACCTCTGGGCGCCAAATTTTCTCACAGCATTAAAGACCCTTTGGTGGCCTTCTGCTGTTGACTGAGCACTCTTTGGTCGGGTTGTTGTCTCTTTGATCTATTCCCCATTTCCATTCGCAATTTTATTGAAATAAGGCGAATTATGTAGGTCAAGGATCTATAATGTTCTAGTAACCAGTCTTCATGCCTAACCACAAGTCCTTCGGCATAGGATTATAACAAATAATTCTTTGAAAAGAAAGGATAAAAATCATTAGAGAAACAATTCCACCACTATAGCTAGTGTATTACAATATTTCTCCACTCTCAACTGTTAAACTTGAATTATTTAAAAAGCTAGGCAAGCATCGTGCTTAAAATATTAAAATTTAACTGTCTCGAGTGGAGAAATATCATAACACATGTTGCAGTTGTGGAATCTATATTTCTACTATTCACATTTAAATCTTTTGACAATTCAATTCTCGTTCGCAATATTCACTTATACTCATGATCATAAATATTTAATGCATGGGTACCTACATGTATAGCTACTTATTCTCATTAATCTCTAATGGGTACTTACTAATTCTCATTAAACCTTAATCATTAAATGGGTACCTACAAGTTCTCAATAGAGTTTTCTTACACATTGATGAAAGGTACATATGCTTAACGAATCATAGGTAAGACTTATTTTAGGGATCCTTTATTTAGACATATTTATATAATAGTCGTGGAACTTCGTAAAATTATCCTACATGCAACGACACTTATTAAATGTTTAGGATATCGGGACGTACGATAAGTAAACTTATGCATGTTATGATACCACCAGGTCGGAGGAGATAACACTACACAATATCCTAATTCTAGAGTAGTCAGACGAAAAAAAATGCCTCTAAAAGACCAAAAACCGGCCCTCCCCACTCTTCAATATTACAATGTTGCACTATTTAACCTAAGAAAATGTCGAGGCAAATACATTGTCTTCCTCCCTTACAGCAAAGTAAGACAAATTAAAACACAGATACTTCCTTGATTCAAAATTTGCAACGCTCAAAAAAATAAAATGAAAATGAAGGAAAAAAGATGATCTTTATACTACATTTGTACTATGTCATATACTGGTGCTCGTTTAATAACTTTAAATTCATAGGCGCCTCTCCCCTGGTAATATTCGTTGCCCCCCTTAATGTGTATATATGATACACCAGAGCAATGGAACGGTTATTTTAGCGTAGTATAATTGAGTATAATTGCGTTTTGTCTATAGTCCTGAACATTCATGAAATATTAGCCACTGGACGATAAGTGACAACTTCGCGTCTATCTTCCAAACATGTGTACTGTTAAATCGTCATTATTCATAGATTTATTCAACATTACTTTTTAAAAACATTGTAGCATCATTTTTTAGTAAATCTTGATATTCCACTTTGACAATTTGCTGAAAGTGTACTATAAAAAATAACAATAAATTTGAAGCTTGTCGTCACTTGTCGTTAAATTAAGACTTCAACTTCTTCAATAATGTCGCCTTTGAAATGTGAATCGTGAAAGTCGTGCTTAAAAATTCCCAGGGAAATGTGTACTCGTTGTTTACGTATAAATTAACGTATCGGACGTAAGTGTATTTGACACTATTTTTCTCTGTTTGATTATATTAAAATCGTGTATTATTTACAATATTATTATTGAAAAATAAACTTGATTTAGAAAAGAATGATTTTTTACTGGATAAACAAAGACTCTTTTAACTGTTATTGTGGAAATGAAATACATGCTTCCTTTACGTTCATTCATACCTTTCGTCAATTTGTAAAAAAGCTCTATTAAACCCTTATCATTAAATGGATAAGTACTATATATAGAGTTAGTTTTCATTAATCATGTTAATCCAAAATGGTTACCAACTAATTCTCATTAATCCCTATTCATGCTAATCATGCTAATGGGTACCTACTATCCTAAATATAAACTCTCATTCCATATTGATAAAATTTAAGTAAGTTTTTCTACATGTATATGAATGGGATTTTGAATAAATAAGCATATATTCACCTGCGGAAAAAGTACATTCACCTTGGAAAACGTCAGGAGCTTTTATGTGCATAATTTTGTTAAAAAAAAAATTCTATGTACAATCGGTTTTCAAATGGTTTTGGTAAATACTTGCCAATACATACATTTCTCCCAGAAAATGAAATAAAACAATTACTGTCTTTTTTTCCTGTAAATATGTAGTTTAATTGACTTTTGAAAAACTGATAACCATAATAAAAAGCAATTTTACATTACATACAATGTACCTGTCAAGCCAGTTTCACATCATTTCCCTTTCAGCAGTTACCAACTTAACTTTTTTTCATTTCTTGTCGATTTTATCAAACATGTCAACAGAAACCAAATTTCTTAGCATGCTTCGTTTCAGATTATCAGTTCCTCCGCAGATGGGTCGGTCAATTTAATTTAAGTTTCATCGTTATAAGTAATATTTTATTCCGTAAGTGAGAATGTCAGTACCGGTAAATATCATCTACATCATATATATATAGACCACCACACCCAGTGCATTGCCTTTGATTTTATAAACGGAACTACAGGGTGCTTAGTGGGCAAACAAGCCAATATTCTGAGAACTTTTGACTATTTTTTTTAATTTATATCCAGGGACTCCTATACATTTTTAGATGAAAATTTAATGTTGGAGCAACTTTCACCCACCTTTCACCATGAAAAAACTTTTACGCTGTTGCATGATCGAAAATATTTCATTCCTTCATTTCCATGTAAGGAATGCTGAACAGACTGATATACATTGCTTATTATACATGTTATATATATATGTATTTCATTATAGAATAACTACTATCATGACTATTTTCCTTAACTGTCATTTTTAGCTCACCTGGCCTAAAAGGCCAAGGGAGCTTTTCTCATCATTTGGCGTCCGTCGTCCGATGTCCGGCGTTAACTTTTACAAAAATCTTCTCCTCTGAAACTACTGGGCCAAATTAAACCAAACTTAGCCACAATCATCATTGAAGTATCTAGTTTAAAAAAATGTGTTTTTTGACCCGGCCAACCAACCAAGATGGCCGTCATGGCTAAAAATAGAACATAGGGGTAAAATGCAGTTTTGGCTTACAGTACGCCCAGAGAGTTTGTAATCGCGAACTTTTATCACCGATTTCCGAGTGTAGCGGTGTGACACCGCGAATCACGGATTCTACTCCCAATTTCCTCCAAAGATTCTCTCCCAACACCGCGTGGCTGTTAATTGGTTTATTGCCCATCGGATGAACTGAAAATTAATGACGCGTGACAACATAATCGGATTAGCCAGATTTATTACCTTTGTACATTTAATCGATCTTGATTGCACCTGTGTGCTTTAAAATACGTTATTTAAATGTCCATTCATTGTCAGATAAAAGTGTGACATTTTTATTTAAAATAAGATAATTATTCTTGTATGTATATGCCCATGTCATTGTCATATGAAATAAAACGTAAAAACGTATAAAAATACGAATAAAAAACTTATTTAGTATTTTCATTATAGTCCGATCAGGTCATAATTTTTGTTTTTTCAACAAAGTTTCAACAAAGATGATTTTACCACAATTAGAACCTTTTATGACCTACTCAGTGAGCAATATCCGGTTCATTAATAGTTCAATATTATATAATTAATATCAACTGGCTTAAAACAAAATGATGTTTTTACGGTAATTTGTCCAATTTAAATCAAACCCCAGAGTTAATTTATCGGACCAACAAGTGAACTCTGTTACTTTCAATTTATTTTGAAATGTAAAATATTATGTTTCACTACCTCGGTAGATTACCGACTTGAAATATTTGAATTTAAAAAAGAAACTGTAAAGTGACAAATAGTTTTGTATGCAATGTGGCAGCCCTATATTCATAAATACTGAGATAATTCCCCGCCCAGACACAACACAATAATCACAACCTTATTTAATTATATGAAGAAATAAAATCATGTGTTTTTTATCTGTTATGATCTGTTATTGATCTTTTATTATTTAAAATAAAATTGGATTGGCGCAATCCGTATTTTACTGCTCGTTAAAAGTCCTCGGCGAAATATAAAAAGAAGTATTTCAACAATTTATACTATAGAATATTAAAATGAAATAATATCGTACAAGAAAGAAATATGTAAAAAAAAATGTGGATCGGATTTTTACGATCGACACATTTTCACAGAGGATCTCTACCAACGCCCATCAGGAACTGAACGACATGCATCCTGTTTTCATCTACCATTAATGTATAGTGTTGACTATGGAAGTATAAATAATGTCCAGGTTTATGTCCTCTGTTGACTGAGAAACGTATAAATAAAAGTCTGATGTTCGTTTATTCAGAAAAGGAATAAAATTTAGAATCCGGTTAATCAATTGTAAAAGGACCTTCTAGAGCCTCAATCTTAACGTACACAAATGTCAATCATTACAAAGCAAGTTTAAACCTTCAATGAATTTTCCAACGGTTATCCAGAAAGGTCACCTGAGTTTACTGTTACATGATACTATTTCCCGCCAAATAAAAATCTCGTGGACAAAATTGATGTCACTATTTTTAGCATTCAATATTGTGAGCGAAGTCAAGTTCAAGTTCAACCACGCACTGTTGATCACTGAGATGCGTGTCGTCTTCCCACGGCAATTAATTGTTTTAAAAATATTTAAAGATCACTGTTCTAAATACAACACAAAAGTTTACATTCATTGTGCGTAAATGAATATTATGCAACGACGAGTTGATGCAGCTATAGAAGTATTCCTGTTGTAGCCGAAATGTATTATATCCTAAAGTAATGCTAATCGTGAAGAGAAAATGCCGTAGACTTATTAAGCATAACGAATGGTGAATAGTATTTTCTTTTTTACTTGCATATACAAGTTTTAGGCAACACAATTTTCTTTAAACTCACTGCTCACATTTTATACCTTCAGCGTTAGTTTCCGTTTATTTTCACGCAAGTATGTCTCTTTTCGTAAGTTATATCAATTACCGATAAATAAAAAACGAGGTCATAATCAAGTATAGATTTTTTTTATAAAACTTTAATGCAATTGAAAGCATTAACAACAACGTTTTGGATTTTAAAACTTTTATTTTGTAATCGTAAAATGGAAATGGCGTAGAATTATTAGCATAACAGATAGTGAATAATATTTTCTTTTTTACTTGTAGTATAAAAAACTTTGAGACGTGTAATTTTTCTTTAAACTGCACTCATTTATTCAGCGTTAGTCTCCGTTTATTGTTGCACAATTATATCTCTTTTAGTAAATTAAATATTTATTTACTGATAAAAAAACGGAAGTCAAAATCAAATATAGTTGTTTAAAAACTTGATTAAAATGTAGTGTAATTGAAAGAATTAACAACAACGTTTTGCTTTTTATTTTAATCTTTCATTTGTTTCAAGCAATCAGATATAACCTGATAATCAATAGACAGGAAATACAATTGTTTAATTACATTAGAATTCTCACATACCTTGACTGTCGCGTGCCGGCATAGATCAGACGGATTAGGGCAATTAATTACCTGGTGTCACACCGCGTCACACCAGACTGGGAGAGATGTCGCTAATACAATAAACAAAAGGTAGCGGATTTACGCGGAAGTCGGAGGGAATACTCCCAAATTTCTCCGAGAATTTTGGGAGGGATGTCGGAGTTTCCTGGTGTTACACCAGGAAAAATATCGGAGTATGGAGTTTGGGATTACAAACTCCTTGGGCGTACTGTATAACTCAAAAACCAAAGCATTTAGAGCAAATCAGACGGGGTAAAATTGTTTATCAGGTCAAGATCTATCTGCCCTGAAATTTTTAGATGAATCAGACAACCCATTGTTGGGTTGCTGCCCCTAAATTAGTAATTTTAAGGAAATTTTACTGTTTTTGGTTATTATCTTGAATATTATTATACATGTAGATAGAGATAAACTGTAAACAGCAAAAATGTTCAGCAAAGTAAGATATACAAATAAGTCAACAGGACCAAAATGGTCAGTTGACCCCTTTAGGAGTTATTGCCCTTTATAGTCAATTTTGAACCATTTTTCATAAATCTTAGTTAACTTTTACAAAAATCTTCTCCTCTGAAACTAATGGGCCAAATTTTACCAAACATTGCCAGAATCATTATTAGGCTATCTACATGTAGTTTAAAAATTGTGTTTTGTGACCAGGCAAACCAACCAAGATGTCGGCTATGGCTAAAAATCGAACATAGGGGTAAAAATGCAGTTTTTGGCGTATAACTCAAAAACCAAAGCATTTACAGCAAATCTGACAAAGGGTAAAATTGTTTATCTGGTCACAATCTATCTGCCCTGATCATGATTTTTCAGATGAATTGGACAACTCGTTGTTAGGTAACTGCCCCTAAATTGAAACATCATTCGAACATGGTTTAAATGACTTACATAGCTAATTTCATAGTAATATACTATGCAACATTCATCTTTCAATTTTGAATGAAAAACTGAAGCCAGATGTATCAATTGCATTGCAAACTACAAAATGAACTTGGAATTGTATAATTTATGATACTATTTTTTTTTAGTTTTCAAGTTGCAGTTAATATTCATGTTTTGTGAGTGATGATGTATTTATTTTTAAACTTGAAGAGTGATCAAATATTACATGCATCAATAATTGCTGTACTAATATGCTTTAGTTTAACGTCATATTTTGTACTCGTTTAAAAAAGGGAGATGCTGATTGTGCAAGCAATCAATGTGTTCCACTTGTAACACTTTTTTCTCTGTTAAAATACTGGATCCAACCTTTATCTATTTATTTAAAATTTTCGTTAGCATTTGCAGACGTTACCTAATAATCATGATAATGCAATCAAGTGTTAAAGTGATTAGTAATTTTAGCCGGATATCCCTCAGGGCATGAAATTTGTAATCAGGAGGACCCTTTGGATTGTAATACAAAAAGCTTAAGGGTAAATTGATTATGGTTGCTAACCGCGAAAATGGGGGTCGCTAAAGAAACAAAAACATTTTTTTATAAATGTACAACAGCAGTTTTTTTTACATTGTTTGAGAATGGCGGATGATAATTTAATGATGGCGGTGATCATTGGACATGTTGGACGGTGGTAGATGATATCTTAACAATGGTGGTGCGCCATCTTAAAACAGGTCATGGAGATCCCCTATATTTATACAGATATAAGATGTGGTTTGAATGCCAATGAGACAACTCTCTAAGTCACAATTTGTTAAAGAAAAACCATGGTAGGTCAAAGTCTTCAACGTGGGTCTCATTGGGGTCGAAGCGTGACACGGCATTGCTGATTTTTTGTAAGTGTGACACGTAAAAGCCGAATTATTATGCCGTTTAAACATGAAATGGAGTCTAGCGGGACCCGGGGAAATGACAAAAAATGAGAATTGTTTTAAGTACATGGTGTAAGCAGGAAAGGGGAATCTGTCAAAACAGTAAGTGGGATCAAGGGTTAGAACTGGTTCCCCCAATGAGACCCAAAAGGACTACTGAAAAAAATAAGTTTTCCTCACCACTGTTATTTTCATGCAGACAGGTCGCCATTACATGTATGGTTCAGTCAAGTGATATGTATAAGATGGTGCAAATGCGGACTGAGTGTGGCCTGTCTACGCTTTGCTTGTTTCAAACATGGAAGCCGTTACACAAACTATATGTATGTCCGGTTGAAATAGTTAAACTGAGGACAATTATTTAAATTATTGTTTTTGTTAGAAATTTGTCACTGATAGAAGAGGACCCCAAACAAATCTATTAACCGTACAGCACTTAGCAAAGCAATGGTACCATAATTTCACAGAGTATTTGAAAATTGATTAATATCACAAGGACACTTATTTGTCCCGAAAACATGATTTTAACATGAGGGCTTAGAAATTATTTGCAAATGGCTAATGAGCTGGTACGCTAATTAATACCCTGGCATCAATTGCAACTTGTATATACCGAAAGCTCTTTTTTTAGAGCCCAGGTGGTCGTGTGGTCTAGCGGGACGGCTGCAGTGCAGGCGATTTGGTGTCACGATATCACAGTAGCATGGGTTCGAATCCCGGCGAGGGAAGAACCAAAAATTTGCGAAAGCAAATTTACAGATCTAACATTGTTGGGTTGATGTTTAGACGAGTTGTATATACATTATGTACACAGCCATGTATCACCATCATTGATGGCGATCCGATGGATACATCTGTTGTAGGGTTGTCACTGACTCAGACGTACTTATGAATATAATTATTTTCTGTGACTGTATCTTACATTAATTTGTAGGATCCTTTACTATAGATAATTTAGCTGATCTGTAACAATAACATCTTCATGCCTTATATATCATGTACTGTAGTACGCCGCTAGATTAAAACTGACGTGGAAAGGTAACATATGGCCACCGAAAGCTCTTTTTTTAGAGCCCAGGTGGTCGTGTGGTCTAGCGGGACGGCTGCAGTGCAGGCGATTTGGTGTCACGATATCACAGTAGCATGGGTTCGAATCCCGGCGAGGGAAGAACCAAAAATTTGCGAAAGCAAATTTACAGATCTAACATTGTTGGGTTGATGTTTAGACGAGTTGTATATACATTATGTACACAGCCATGTATCACCATCATTGATGGCGATCCGATGGATACATCTGTTGTAGGGTTGTCACTGACTCAGACGTACTTATGAATATAATTATTTTCTGTGACTGTATCTTACATTAATTTGTAGGATCCTTTACTATAGATAATTTAGCTGATCTGTAACAATAACATCTTCATGCCTTATATATCATGTACTGTAGTACGCCGCTAGATTAAAACTGACGTGGAAAGGTAACATATGGCCACCGAAAGCTCTTTTTTTAGAGCCCAGGTGGTCGTGTGGTCTAGCGGGACGGCTGCAGTGCAGGCGATTTGGTGTCACGATATCACAGTAGCATGGGTTCGAATCCCGGCGAGGGAAGAACCAAAAATTTGCGAAAGCCGGGATTCGAACCCATGCTACTGTGATATCGTGACACCAAATCGCCTGCACTGTATATACATAATATATTTTCCGCAAAGCCAACATTTACCATGTTATATAATATATTAAAGATTAGAATTATTACGTTAAATGGAAACTGACGGTATGAATCTGTTCCTGGACCCATTCTCCATACGAGGCATTTTACATAACCTGTAAATCTTTGAAAAGAAAAGACATCATAGATGGATAATCAGGGGTAGATTAAGGCGGGGGTTGGCGGGCGAGGGCTCTAAAATTCGCAAAGCATTGGTTGTCTTCAGCCATGTCAGCTCAATAAAGTATCTGAGCAGACGACGAAAAATTAATGTTGTCGCATTACATCTGTCATTTGTCTGTTAACATTCAAAGAATTATATAAAACAGTAAGTTTAACAGAATCAACATGATTACTAACAAAGTTTGTTTCCAGTTATTGGAGAAAAAAAATATTGTTTGTTTCACCCTCAGCTGCCACTATACATGCTATATGTAATGCTAAAATTGAAAGAAAAAAATTGTGTTCAACTTGTGGCCAAAAAATAGCCAAAGGCGAAAAAAAAAGTTTGTCCAGAAAAAAATCCATACCCCCCCCCCCCCCCTCCCCAGGAAAACTAATGGGTGCTTCCTTAATGAAAGATAGAAATACTGGTTCAAACAAAAGGTTAGTTTATTATTTTGTATCATTATTATTATATACAAATATACGTTGACAGGTCAAAAAGGCCCCAACCCGTATTTCCATATTACAAAGGATCCCATTAAAATAAAAATATCTTTGAAAGCATCTCATTCTAATTTAAGTGGTTAGGTCCCCTAATCTAAAACCATTGATCCGCCCATGATAATACATGTAATAGTGCAACACAAATAAACTTTACCTCGCTGCTAGTTAATGGGTCGCCATTTTGGTCTTGGTCACATGATATGAATAAAATGGTGCAAACGGGGACCGAGTGTATCACGTCCGCGCTTTGCAAGTTACCAACATGTAAGCCGTCACACAAACTATGTCCGGTTGAAATAGTTGAATTGAGGACAAATGTTTTTAAAATTGTTTTTGAAAGAAAATATGTTTCTGATAGAAAAGGACGCCAAAAAATTCGATTTACAGCACTTTGACAATTGGGGACGTCCCCGTTTTGAAGGGTTTCCTACACGTGTGTGTCCCCAGTTGACACGACTGACAAAGGGTTCAAAGGGGGGATATGGAATCCAAGATACAACGAATTCGAACTGAACTATTGCCGGCTGGCCAAACTAAGAGATTCTCCACACCGACCATTATACCAGAGGTAGAGGTTGGTATTGCCTCTAAAATGGCACATAGCACTTATGCCCTAGACCCGTACGAGTTAGTCAGAAAAGGATAAGGGGGGGTACCCTGGTATATCACAAATTCGAAAATGAACTATTGCCGGCTGGCCAAACGAAGAGATTCTTCACGTGGGCAATGATACCAGAGGAAGAGGTACTTATTGCCTTTAAAATGGCCCATAGCACTTATACCCTAGACCCGTACGAGTTTGTCAGTAGAGGGTTCAAAGGGGGGATATGGAATCCAAGATACAACGAATTCGAACTAAACTATTGCCGGCTGGCCAAACTAAGAGATTCTCCACACCGACCATTATACCAGAGGTAGAGGTTGGTATTGCCTCTAAAATGGCCCATAGCATGTATGCCCTTGACCCGTACGAGTTAGTCAGAAAAGGATAAGGGGGGGTACCCTGGTATATCACAAATTCGAAAATGAACTATTGCCGGCTGGCCAAACAAAGAGATTCTCCACGTGGGCAATGATACCAGAGGAAGACGTACTTATTGCCTTTAAAATAGCTCATAGCACTTATACCCTAGACCCGTACGAGTTTGTCAGTAGAGGGTTCAAAGGGGGGATATGGAATCCAAGATACAACGAATTCGAACTGAACTATTGCCGGCTGGCCAAACTAAGAGATTCTCCACACCGACCATTATACCAGAGGTAGAGGTTGGTATTGCCTCTAAAATGGCACATAGCACTTATGCCCTAGACCCGTACGAGTTAGTCAGAAAAGGATAAGGGGGGGTACCCTGGTATATCACAAATTCGAAAATGAACTATTGCCGGCTGGCCAAACAAAGAGATTCTCCACGTGGGCAATGATACCAGAGGAAGAGGTACTTATTGCCTTTAAAATGGCCCATAGCACTTATACCCTAGACCCGTACGAGTTTGTCAGTAGAGGGTTCAAAGGGGGGATATGGAATCCAAGATACAACGAATTCGAACTGAACTATTGCCGGCTGGCCAAACTAAGAGATTCTCCACACCGACCATTATACCAGAGGTAGAGGTTGGTATTGCCTCTAAAATGGCACATAGCACTTATGCCCTAGACCCGTAAGAGTTAGTCAGAAAAGGATAAGGGGGGGTACCCTGGTATATCACAGATTCGAAAATGAACTATTGCCGGCTGGCCAAACGAAGAGATTCTCCACGTGGGCAATGATACCAGAGGAAGAGGTACTAATTGCCTTTAAAATGGCCCATAGCACTTATACCCTAGACCCGTACGAGTTTGTCAGTAGAGGGTTCAAAGGGGGGATATGGAATCCAAGATACAACGAATTCGAACTAAACTATTGCCGGCTGGCCCAACTAAGAGATTCTCCACACCGACCATTATACCAGAGGTAGAGGTTGGTATTGCCTCTAAAATGGCCCGTAGCACTTATGCCCTAGACCCGTACGAGTTAGTCAGAAAAGGATAAGGGGGGGGGGGGGTACCCTGGTATATCACAAATTCGAAAATGAACTATTGCCGGCTGGCCAAACGAAGAGATTCTCCACGTGGGCAATGATACCAGAGAAAGAGGTACTTATTGCCTTTAAAATGGCCCATAGCACTTATACCCTAGACCCGTACGAGTTTGTCAGTAGAGGGTTCAAAGGGGGATATGGAATCCAAGATACAACGAATTCGAACTGAACTATTGCCGGCTGGCCAAACTAAGAGCTTCTCCACACCGACCATTATACCAGAGGTAGAAGTTGGTATTGCCTCTAAAATGGCCCATAGCACTTATGCCCTAGACCCGTACGAGTTAGTCAGAAAAGGATAAGGGGGGGTACCCTGGTATATTACAAATTCGAAAATGAACTATTGCCGGCTGGCCAAACGAAGAGATTCTCCACGTGGGCAATGATACCAGAGAAAGAGGTACTTATTGCCTTTAAAATGGCCCATAGCACTTATACCCTAGACCCGTACGAGTTTGTCAGTAGAGGGTTCAAAGGGGGGATATGGAATCCAAGATACAACGAATTCGAACTGAACTATTGCCGGCTGGCCAAACTAAGAGATTCTCCACACCGACCATTATACCAGAGGTAGAGGTTGGTATTGCCTCTAAAATGGCCCATAGCACTTATGCCCTAGACCCGTACGAGTTAGTCAGAAAAGGATAAGGGGGGTACCCTGGTATATCACAAATTCGAAAATGAACTATTGCCGGCTGGCCAAACTAAGAGATTCTCCACACCGACCATTATACCAGAGGTAGAGGTTGGTATTGCCTCTAAAATGGCACATAGCACTTATGCCCTAGACCCGTACGAGTTAGTCAGAAAAGGATAAGGGGGGGGGGGTACCCTGGTATATCACAAATTCGAAAATGAACTATTGCCGGCTGGCCAAACGAAGAGATTCTCCACGTGGGCAATGATACCAGAGGAAGAAGTACTTATTGCCTTTAAAATGGCCCACAGCACTTATACCCTAGACCCGTACGAGTTTGTCAGTAGAGGGTTCAAAGGGGGGATATGGAATCCAAGATACAACGAATTCGAACTGAACTATTGCCGGCTGGCCAAACTAAGAGATTCTTCACACCGACCATTATACCAGAGGTAGAGGTTGGTATTGCCTCTAAAATGGCCCATAGCACTTATGCCCTAGACCCGTACGAGTTAGTCAGAAAAGGATAAGGGGGGGGGGGGTACCCTGGTATATCACAAATTCGAAAATGAACTATTGCCGGCTGGCCAAACGAAGAGATTCTCCACGTGGGCAATGATACCAGAGAAAGAGGTACTTATTGCCTTTAAAATGGCTCATAGCACTTATACCCTAGACCCGTACGAGTTTGTCAGTAGAGGGTTCAAAGGGGGGATATGGAATCCAAGATACAACGAATTCGAACTGAACTATTGCCGGCTGGCCAAACTAAGAGATTCTCCACACCGACCATTATACCAGAGGTAGAGGTTGGTATTGCCTCTAAAATGGCCCATAGCACTTATGCCCTAGACCCGTACGAGTTAGTCAGAAAAGGATAAGGGGGGGTACCCTGGTATATCACAAATTCGAAAATGAACTATTGCCGGCTGGCCAAACGAAGAGATTCTCCACGTGGGCAATGATACCAGAGGAAGAGGTACTTTTTGCCTTTAAAATGGCCCATAGCACTTATACCCTAGATCCGTACGAGTTTGTCAGTATAGGGTTCAAAGGGGGGATATGGAATCCAAGATACAACGAATTCGAACTGAACTATTGCCGGCTGGCCAAACTAAGAGATTCTCCACACCGACCATTATACCAGAGGTAGAGGTTGGTATTGCCTCTAAAATGGCCCATAGCACTTATGCCCTAGACCCGTACGAGTTAGTCAGAAAAGGATAAGGGGGGGTACCCTGGTATATCACAAATTTGAAAATGAACTATTGCCGGCTGGCCAAACGAAGAGATTCTCCCCGTGGGCAATGATACCAGCGGAAGTGGTACTTATTCCCTATAAAATGGCCCAGAGCACTTATGCCCTAGACCCGTACGAGTTTGTCAGTAGAGGGTCCAAAGGGGGATATGGTTTCCCAGTTTCCAACGAATTCGAACTGAACTATTGCCGGCTGGCCAAGCTGAGAGATTTTCCACATCAACCATTATACCAGAGGTAGAAGTGGGTATTGCCTCTGAAATGGCCCATAGCACTTATGCTGTAGACCCGTACGAGTTTGTCAGTAGAGGGTTAAAAGGGTGGATATGGTATCCCGGTATACAACGAATCCGAACTGAACTATTGCCGGCCGGCCAAACTAAGAGATTCCCCAAATCGACCATTATACCAGAGGTAAAGGTTGGTATTGCCTCTAAAATGGCCCATAGCACTTATACCCTAGACCCGTACGAGTTTGTCAGTAGAGGGTCCAAAGGGGGATATGGTATCCCGGTTTCCAACGAATTCTAACTGAACTATTGCCGGCTGGCCAAACGAAAAGATTCTCAACATCGACCATTATACCAGAGGTAGAGGTTGGTATGGCCTCTTAAATTGCCCATAGCACTTATGCCCTAGACCCCTACGAGTTTGTGAGGAGAGGATAAGGGGTAACCTGGTATATCACAAATTCGAAAATGAACTATTTCCGACTGGCCAAAAGAAGAGATTCTTCACGTGGGCAATGATACCAGAGGAAGAGGTTCTCATTGCCTTTAAAATGGCCCATTGCACTTATACCCAAGACCCGTACGATTATGTCAGCAAGGGGTTTAAAAGGGGGAGGTAGTACATCTGTTTACAACGAAGTCGAAATAAACTATTGGCAGCTAGCAAAACTGAGAGATTCTCCACGTGGACCTTTATACCAAAGAGAGAGGTGGACCTAGCCTTTAAAATGGCATATAGCACTTCTCTAAAAAGGCCCATAGATCATAGATCCGTACGTATTGGTAGGAAAAGGGTAAGGGAAGTACTCCTGTATATCAAAATATTCAAACATACTTTTACTTGCTGGCCATTTTAAAGGCAATTGTTACCTTAACCCCTGTATCATGGTTCATGAGGAGAATCTTTTAGTTTGACAAGTAGTCAATAGTTCAATTCGACTTTGAGATATATAAAGGTACCTACCTTTCTCTTTGCTGACTAAGTACGGGTCTAGGGAATAAGTAATATGGGTCATTTTAGAGGCAATGCCTACTTCTTCCTCTGATGTAATGACCCACGTGGAGAATTTCTTAGTTTGGCCATCCGGCAATAGTTTGTTTCGACTTCGTGATGAAGCGGAGTACCACATCCCCCTTTTTACCCTCTACTGACAAACTCGTACAGGTCTAGGGCATAAGTACTATATGGGCCATCACACAACTACTACATCTAGCTCTGGTGTCATGACCCATGTGGAAAATGTCTTGGTTAGGCCAGATGGCAATAGTTCATGTCGACTTTGAGATATATAAAGGTACCAACCTTATCCTTTCCTGGCTATGTCGTACGAGTCTAGGGCATTAATTATTTAGGTTATTTTAGAGGCAATGGATACCTCACCCTCTGATATAATTGCTCGTGTGGAAAATCTCTTCGTTTGGCCAACCAGTAATAGTTTATTTCGACTTCGTGTTAAACCGGGTTACTAACTACCCTTTTAACCTACAGCTGACAAACTCGTACGGGTCTAGGCTATCGTTTAGTGGATAAATCGGGCAACTATATGGCTAACAGTAACAAATCTTTCTATTCAAACTCTAATGTCAACATGTCACACTTAGGTGACGTTACAATGAATGGCGGCAGCGAGAACGTTACGTTTGTGATTTTGCTCCCAACACGCTTGGCCGCACATGAATTACTTTACAATAAATGAAAGTGATCACAACTTTAATTATTAAAGTTCTAATAAAATAAGTTAAAACTTGAAAGTTTATATGTAAAATATTTAGCAGCTCACTTTTTATATTCATATTAATGTCCATATGCTAATCACACATTATCATTTTACTTTTCACAACTTACATTAAACACATGTTAGTCCAAGTTTTTATTTTCGTCTTTGCCTCACTCTGAGCTGCTCTATTTTCAAGTTCCAAAGAATTCAGTTCTAACGGATAAAGTTTGATAATTGGTCTAGATATCAAACCAGTTTTTGTTCGATTATGGCTGATCGTGTAAGTCCATCTTTGCCGTAAAATAATTTGTCAGTGATCGCCAAAGTCCAATTTACTCTTGATACATAGTCCTGAATCTGAACTACATCTCCGACTTCAATGTTCTATGTGTTTCGATCTGTGTATCGGTAATATTCCCTTAGCAAATTTATGTATTCCTGCTTCCATCTTTTTATGTAGTTTTTAAGAGTTTTAATGAAAGAAACTTCGATTGTCTAGCCAGTTACTGATTCATGCGTAGTGTCTTTGGTTCCTGGTTGTAAACTACAGTCTTCAAGTCCGTTATACGGTAGCGTCCTTGTCCGTTTTCAATATAATAAATGTGACGGACTAAGGGGTTCGTCGTCCGTTTGATCCGATGAAACGTATGTCAGTGGGCGATCAATGAGTAAACTTTCTACTTCAGTAAGTATCGCGTTGAGTGATTTATTGTCCATAAGTGCTCGTCCTTATACTTTTTAATGCAGTTTTTCGTTATTCATCTCAATCTCTCCCACCATCCGCCGAACAAAATTGTTCCATAAGAATTAAGCTTCTCGGTTCCATATGATAAGTTTGATAAATGTTCAATTTCTTATGCTCCCGCATCATACACATCATTTACAAATACTCAACGTGATGCATGAAAGAAGTCTAACAAAGCTCTTTGTTGATCAAAGCTCGAAATAATATTGTCGACATAAAAGTCTTTCTTTAACATTGTTGTCCAGTCTGTGGAATTGCAGTCAAATGTTTACGTATAACAGCATTTAGGATAAACGGAGAGAAAGTAACTCCAAATTATACTGACTTGAATCTGTTTGCGGTTAGTTGACTATTTGGGTCATCCGGGTTACTAAGTTACAAGAATCTGGTAACATCACGATCCTCTTCATCCAACCCATATTAAGAAAGGCTTTTTTTCTATATCTGACGACACGGCGTATTTGTGCATTCTAAATCGGAGAAAAATTCCGGTTAAATCATTAAAGTTTGGCCAAAGATTTATCAAACAATCATTTAAGCTTAGACTAACAGGTGAAGGTTTGCAGCTGCAGTCAAATACAATTCTGATGGGCGTGGTTGACGACTTTTTACAGTATGATGGTGCGGTATGGAATGAACATTTGTTTTGGTTGATCGTTCATCAACTCTCTCGATAAATCCACGTTTTTCTTGTTCATTTATAATTTTTCCGTTTTTCTATAAAAGTGTAAGTTCACGACTAAGACGCTTAATGACATTTTCTGTTCTCCGTTATGCAATACTTCTGTTGTCTTAGTAAGGTGTGGTGTTCCTCCTTACAAGGTAACTTAGCAACATATCTTTCTGTTTCCATATGGTAACCTCTACTATTTGATTCATATACATCTTGGAATTGTCTGTTTTCAGATTTGTTGTCAGTATTATTTATACTAGCAGCTTCAACTTCCCAAAATTTCTCCAATATATGCTCTTCAACTTTGTGATATGTGATACTAATATGTTCATCATTGACGTAAGTGTGTGATCTGGATTTGCAGGTATTCAATTGATTGTGCCGGACAGAAGGTTACGGATTTCCGACTTGACGGTAGTAAGTCCTGCTCCTCATACTACTAGTATTCTTTCATCGACAATTGACCAATAATAATCGAATTAGATAGAATTCAAAAGAGAAACTTCAACCATTGGGTCATGTGAGACCGGATGGGCTAATTTCAAGCCAAACAAATACTTTAAATTTGTAATATTATGTACATAAGTTTTCATTGGTACAGCTATTTCTGGTACAATCAAAACGTTGATAGGTAATTTTCCGTTGTCTGTAAGTAAGTGAATGGTACTATTATTTAGATGTCGAACTGTTTTGCCCTCACTTGTGTCACCAAATCCTGACAAGTTTATGGTCTCCTGTCTGGTATTTGTCAAATCAAGCTCTGTAGCTAATTTTTCTGGGATGAAGGACATCTGTGCGCCCTTGTCAAATAATGTGTTTGTGTTAGTACATTGAATGCCCGAACTTACTTGCGCTACGGCAGTTTTTAGTCTGTGTCTGTGAGTGAAGAACTGTGCCCGTTTTCTTCGCGTTGTGCTGTGTTTTCTGAATTGTGTTAATATTTACATTAGTGTTACTCTGTTTTTCATCTTTTTCAACCTCGCCTTTGCATAAACTAGTATGGTGTCATATTTTATATTTCCTGCAACTTTGGTGTGATTTGCAATCATCTATATTGGGAGGTCAAAGACAGTTAAAACATAAACTATCCCGTTTAACAATAGAAATATTTGCTGTGTGATCAATTATTTTAGTGCAGTTAACGGGACATGTGATTCGTGACAAAAGTACACATGATTTTACGTTTATTTGTCTGTTGATTTATTTTGTACGTACCTTTGCATTGGTGTGAAATGCTGCTGTAGCGGTATACGTTTCCGTATGATCATGCAGAGGAATTGCCTTCCTCCGTAATGTTGAGTTCGTGAGATAGTATTTGTAGTAGTTCATTTAATTGCCAACTATTTGATTCACCCCCGGTAACTTTTTCAATATGATAGGGACCAATAATGGGCCATATGTATTCTCTGTCTGACCAAGAGATTCTAAACCACGTACATATGTTTCAATTTTCTTGTAAAAAATAACGTCAGCTCTTATATGAAGGTGTGTAAAATAATGCATTGATGTACTTTTGTGTGATGTTGTGAACTTGTGGCATTTGTATTTAGCGTTGATGTTTGTACTTAGATAAAATTTGCTATTTAACGTATTTTTGTTTCTAAATTAAATAAATACTCATCAGAGTCAACGATTTCTGTTTCGAAAGTTCATCGGAATCAACAAGTTCTGTTCCGCTCTCCCCATTTTCGTCAAATTTCTGGAATATTCTGAGAACGGCGCTTCTATGTCCTGCTAGTATCGATTTCAGCTTCAAATTCACCCTGGCAACTTGACACCAATATCGTTAAGTGGATACATCGGGCAACTATATAGCTAACAATAACAAAAGCGAATAGAATGTATATATATCTATTCGGACTCTAATGTCAACACGTCACACTTAGGTAACATAACAATGATTAACAGCAGCGAAAAATTGATCAATTACTCCTTAACAAATTGTTTAAGTATCGGTACCCAATACGATTGTAGTACGTAAGTAAGCGTAGCACTGAGTCCAAAATGAAGTGAACGCTCGTGTGCGTCTGTCACTATCAGTTTGGTAAGTAAATGATTCGCAGGTAATAAATACGGAAATTTGGTATTCTCTGAAATCGTTGCGGTGTGAATCCTTCCATTGCATCTCACAAAGCCACCGTCATCTATGAAGAGTCCTAATTGTCTAATGCTAGGATATTTCCTTGTGTTTTTATCTCAGATTTTTGGTATATCGGTATATTGGTAGTTGGATATGAACCACTGAACGTAAGCAGTTACTCGAATCACTTTCCTGAAAGTTCCATATTTCGAATTGTCTATAACGTTACTGATACCATAGTGATCAGTATGAACTTCATTGTTTAGAAATTCCTCGTCTTCGTTTTCTTCTGTAATTGTCAATACCTTTAAATAATTCGGTCTTCTTTTAATGACACTATCGATGTATTGATCGACGTCAATTCCTCGTGTTAAGAGATCGGTTGGGTTGCATTCTTTTGGACAATATCTCCATTAATGTTGATTTTGTAGATTTTGTTATTTCTCGCACTCGATTCACAATAAATCCTTTAAACGGTTTCGATGATTTTAACCAGTGCAATACTATACAGCTATCCGACCAAAAAAACCACATTTTACACGAAAAGCTAGTCTAGTTCCAATAACTGCGGCCATAAGTTCTAGTTGCGGTTATGTTAGGTTTTTCACTTGCGCTAATCTGCTTTTCGCAATCACTAACGTAGTTTCGGTTCCGTTGTTCAGATATGCAGTCGCAAAATACGTGTCGTTCAAGGTATTCCGAAGATTAGATGAAGCAAAGGAGAATTCAAATTTCAATGAAGTAGAAGTCATTTCAACACTCGGAAAACTTGTGCAAAAACAAACATTGTTTTAGGACTTGAATGAACAAATTCTAAAGTTAACGGAACCGGAAGATGTGGTAAATAAGATTATTTGATTCAGATGAATTTTTGGTTAATATGGTAACGAAGATTCGACACGTACGTAAGTTCATACAAAATTTCCAAAGCCCTGCAGTCCCGTCATATTGAATCAAATACTTAAGTACTAGAACGCACACTTTAAATCCAGAAACTATACCGTTTGTTTCAACGCACAACATAGCCAGCCCACACAACGCACAGTCGTTTGAAAACCAGTTTGCCCAAGCTAGTCTCACAATCAACACGCAACAAAGTACATTTTCTGCAGCTATTAATCAGAGTCACGGCCTACCAAAACTTACGCTTCCAACTTTCTAAGGCACCATTTTAGAATGGCAAACCTTCTGGGACTCATATGAGTCGGTCGTACATCTGAACCTGTCACTTACAAATATACAAAAGTGTAACTGCTTGAAAGCTCATGAGCTAGAACACGAAGCACTAGGTTTAGAAATTCCTTCGCCTATCAGTTAACAAGCTTACGAAGTTTTTACGATCAAATTGAAGGTAGTCAGGGTCTAGAAACTTTGGGTCAGACACATGAAACATACGGCACGCTACTTGTTCCCATTATTGTGAACAAATTACCCGTGGAAGTCAGAAAATATCTCGCGCGAGAACATAGAACAAAAACCTTGGTATTACGGGACCTCCGTAAAAGCATATAAGATGAGATCGTTATACTGGACACAGGACAATAGAAATTGATGAAATCTAAATCTTACAAGAATATTGAGACTAGACCTAGCGTTTTCTGTCACGAAATACACACACCAACTCATTGCAGTAAAATAGCCGACACAGAATCCCGTTTGAACAGCTTAGTTATTCTTTAACTGCCTTGTTATACACAGACTAAACGAATGTAAATCTAAACACACATGTACACATTGTGATGAGAAACACCATACAAACTAATGCAATGCACTTCCAAGAAACAACATAAAACAAGGGAATGAGGTTAGCCATAGAAACAAGGGTAGTAACTCAGCGCATACGAATTTTCGCGCAAAAGGAAATCAGAGCAGCAACCCGTTAAACCCACTATCTTCGAATTCGACCAACGTTCAACTCGTGAATGACATTCATAATACGGAACATGATGTTACTATTTTGTATTCTCAATCGACAGAATTGCAATCAAATGTAATTTTGTAAACTGCCGTAGCACAAGTAGGCTCAAATCAGTACTTTATCGATACGAATATTCTTTTTGACGAAAGAGCGCAAACATTTTTTTTAACGCAGAACTTAACTTAATTTACAGATAGCGGGAACAGAAATAATATATTTATCGGCATTTGGAGGTGCAGAGAAAAACGCGAGACACATAGAAAAGTCAACAATATATCTGAAAACCGTTGCAGGACACGTCTTGTCAATCAAAGTACAGATGATCGGCATGCCTCTACAGAATCACATACGTAACATTGATACACAGAACGGTTATTTGCGTGGTTTAAAGTTAGCGCACACGGTGACAAAGAACGATTCATTCGAGATATCGTTGCTGGTAGGCGCATATCACTACGGGGACATTGTTAAAGATTATATAGTACGTGGAAACGATCCGACCGCCGTGAAATCCAAGATCGGATATATGCTTTCGGTACTTACATACGGTACGAAAACAAACACGTCGAAAACTAGTATGTTTAATGTTCTAATATCACACAAAGTTGAAGAATACAATCTAGAGAGATTTTGGAATTTAGATTCAATAGGAATAAAAAGCAGGGAGGTAGACGAAGACGACAATTCATATATTAAAGTCTATCAGGACAGATCAATTGAGTTCTGAGAAACTAAATATTTCGCTAGGTCACCTTGGAAACATGATGAATTGCCTATAAATTAAGCAGTCATGAACAGAAGGACAGAAACGTCCTTCAAAGACTTACTCAAAACTCAGATATGCTAAAGAAGTACGGAAACATTATACAAGAACAGGAACGAAGAGGATTCAAAGAGAAGGTAGATGAAACAGCTGAACTTAAGAAAAATATCACTACATTCCTAATCATCCTGTACAGAAGGAATCAAGCACTATGCCTATCAGAATTGTTTACGACTGCAGTTGTCGAGAGTCGCATAATTCACCAAGTTTAAATGACTGCCTTTTGGATACACCGCCGAAGCTAAACGACCTGAAAAAAAATTCTGATGAGATTTACAGCCAATCCTGTCGCCATAACAACGGATATTTAAAAAGCCTTTTTACATGTAGGATTAAAAAAAGGGTGATCGAGACGCTACACGTTTCTAGTGGCTAAGTAACCAATCCGACCCAACCAGTTATTTACAGACTTAGAAGTTCAAATCCGTTCTGTTCGGAGCGACTTGTTCGCCGTTTATACCAAACGCCACGATACTTAATATTTACAACGTAATAACACTATAACAGCTACATTGATGGAAAGAGATTTGTATGTGGACAACATTCTGTTAAGTTTACAGAACGAGGGTGTGCTGACTATCAGGAAGGGAGAACAATGATGGAGGAAACTAGATCCTGGACGTCAAACAGTGTGGATATACGTAAGCTAGCTAAGACAGAAAAAGTACTATATGAGGACAAAACACAAAAGTACTTGGTATGTTATGGAATAGCTGATTCGATGATCTGATGTACCAGAAATTAATACGGCCGCTTTGTGAAAAATTGTGCAAATCCTACTACAAGAATAAAATTTGGCATAGACCTTCCTCAGCTATTACTCTTTTATTTCAGATAAGGAGGCATTTGAAAAAAATGTCTCACTTCCGGTAAAAATCCAAAATGGCCGACATCATACTTAAATCATCCAAATATCAGAGGCTAGTGTGTGAAAAGCGGTTTTTATCATGCTGCTATAATAATATTTGGTACAAACCTTTGTTATGTTCTACTTTTGGATATATTATATAGATTAGATGTCTTTAAAAACCCTACTTTCGGTAAAATCCAACATGGCGGACATTGTACTAAAATAAGCTTATTTTTTAGGGAGGGTGATTGAAACGTGTTTTGACGTATTGCTACTATCATTAAATTGTTCAGGAACCTTTCTTTGAGGCTGCTAATGGATACAATAAATAAGAGATATGTCTTTAAAATCATTACTTCCGGTTATATTCAAACTGGCGGACATAAAATATCATTATTTTATTTTGATACTCAACTTTATTTCAAAATGTAAAGAAACTGGTTTTTTTTCTGCTGGTCAGTAAACATTTGGATTTGGCTTTAAGTTATCCTCTAAACCACTTATTCTATTCTATAGATAATGATTAAATACAAAGTTAACACTTCCGGTAAATAAAACCAATTTTGCGTAAATTTCAAAGATGAGTCCTCAGTCCATATCTTCGATGTAGATTTTTGGATAGATTGATGAAAATAAAATAAAATCACTTTAGTACTAAAACATCATTAAAATTACGGATTAATGACCGCAAATATTCACAATCGGAGAGCTGATTTTCCTCATTTACAAAGACAGCGGTATTGTTTCTTACATCAATAATGTACAAGCTCCTGATAAGGGGAAGAGGCCTCACAAAGAGTTGTCCAAAAGGGTTCTAATGGTTCATATTTTCCCCTTCGCCATACATAAGCGTCTGGCATAATAAGCATAGAACCCAATCCCAAGCTTGTTACTCATCCACACCCGCTATGGTATATTGCACGTTTTACATGCTGAAAAAACTGGACCGAGTCGTTCAAATAGCCTCATAATTGTCTGGACTAGTTAGCATAGGAAAAAAAAAAGCTTGTTACTCATCCAAACCCGCCATGGTATATTGCACGTTTTACATGCTGAAAAACACTAGACCGAGTCGTTTAAATAGCATCAATAAGTCTTGGGCATTCAAAAAATCAGAATGTGAATATATATGTTCAAACTCTTTTAGGTCATTTTTTAGTAGCAATAAACAAAAAAACTATGTTAATTGGACATGCTTTGATACTATATATGCCCTTGAATTTTTACTAGATAACATTTTTGTTCGCTTTGGGGATTCCGTATATCGTCAGATTATCGGAATTCCAATGGGGACTAACTGTGCACCACTTATTGCGGACCTGTTTTTGTATTGTTATGAGTTACAATTTATGACAAAAATAAGCAAAGACCCATCGAAACAACATCTGATAAACAAATTTAATAATACTTTTAGATATTTGGATGATATTTTGGCTCTCAATAATGACGACTTCAGTATGTATATTAATGAAATTTATCCTGTTGAACTTACTTTAAATAAAGCTAATACTAACAATGAACACTGCCCTTTTCTCGATCTTGATATCTATATCACTAATGGAAAGCTGAATACTAAAATTTATGATAAAAGGGATAATTTTTCATTTCCTATCGTTAATTATCCGTTTGTAGATGGTGACGTTCCCTTGTCACCATCTTACGGTGTTTATATATCTCAACTTGTACGATTCGCTCGTGTATGTAACAATGTTTTAGATTTTAACGAGAGAAATTTATGTATTACTGAAAAATTATTACACCAGGGTTTTCGATATCACAAACTAGTCAAAACATTTACTAAATTTTATCATCGGTATAAAGACATTATTCGTAAATATAGCTCAACATGCAGACTTTTAATACGTTCAGGTATTTCACATCCAATTTTTTATGGTAATATTCTTTATAAAGCACAAAGGTGTCAGTATTCACCTCAGAAACTTACAAAACCTTTGAATAGACTTATTAAGAAGGGATATAATTACGATACTGTTGTCAAGTCATTAAAGATTGCATATTTTGGCGTTAATATTGAGTCACTGATAAGGTCTTTGCATCGGAACTAAACACATTTATTCTAAAAACAGTTGTTGGCATGACACGGGTTATGTTCTTCTCATATATGTTATGATGGTATGATACTAAACCCCTAACGGGAAGGATTGTGCCTGATGTTCATATGATGAAATCATAATCTTTCAGTCAGTTTAGTTGAAGTCTGGAGCTGGCATGTCAGTTAACTGCTAGTAGTCTGTTGTTATTTATGTATTATTGTCATTTTGTTTATTTTCTTTGGTTACATCTTCTGACATCAGACTCGGATTTCTCTTGAACTGAATTTTAATGTGCGTATTGTTATGCGTTTACTTTACTACATTGGTTAGAGGTATAGGGGGAGGGTTGAGATCTCACAAACATGTTTAACCCCGCCGCATTTTTGCGCCTGTCCTAAGTCAGGAGCCTCTGGCCTTTGTTAGTCTTGTATTATTTTAATTTTAGTTTCTTGTGTACAATTTGGAAATTAGTATGGCGTTCATTATCACTGGACTAGTATATATTTGTTTAGGGGCCAGCTGAAGGACGCCTCCGGGTGCGGGAATTTCTCGCTACATTGAAGACCTGTTGGTGACCCTCTGCTGTTGTTTTTTTTATTTGGGCGGGTTGTTGTCTCTTTGACACATTCCCCATTTCCATTCTCAATTTTATTTCCACTTCCAAAAACATGTTTTCTTGCTTCATAAACCCCATCTGATAAGTTTGTTCGATCTTACTACAAAACCACGTATCGTTTTATCAATGACATTATCAAATCCATATCTGCTGATGTTGGCTGATCAATCATCATTCTAAATCATAAAGTCACATCTTCAAACGCCATCCATGTCAACAACGAAGTTCCCTTTCAAGTAAACGTGCATTTGAAAGGTCATGGATAGATTATATCTAAAGCTTTTCCCACTTCCAAATGCAAGCCAAAGTTCGTCTGCCCCTTTGTCACGGAATAACGAAACAGCAATGACAGCAGCATCAGTATCGACTGTTCAAGTCATTACTCAGTTAAGTCTGTGTATCACTGCATCAGACACATGTATATTGATTCTATAGTATAAGCCTCTTCATTTTAACATGGGGCTAAACTTGAAACACCATCATGTGGTGAATAACACAGAACATTCTGAGCATTTGTTGATACAACTTACTCTCCCTCAAAATCTATTGAGCAAGCTCCTGTGAATAAAAACTAAAAAGTTCTTTCTTAATGTCGTCATCTCTCAGAAAACTTTACCAATTTTGAGATTTGTTTTGACTCTGGATTCGTCTATGTATTCCCTTACCCCTAAATGTAGCTCTTTTTTCTTGTGGCAGCCTTCAAACTACCGGTATTGTCTATGTACGCATTCATCCACTGTTGTTTACAGTTTCAAGTTGTTTCATAACGAGTATGCTGATAGGGTATTATGCCCTTACCTTAAATAAACATGAAACTATTATGAAGCTTACACATTGTGGATGTAAGAAAGGTTGTCGCGGTTGTTGTTAATGTGGAAAATCAAGTCGCCCGTGCCCTGCGTCGTGTGCATGTGGTGGTAACTGGGAATAAACATATTTTTTTGGCCAAATAGTGGTAGTTTTTAAAATGTTTTAGTACTTAAGTGATTTTATTTTGTTTAAATCAATCTATCCAAAACTCTACATCGAAGATATAGTCTGAGGACTCATCCTTGACCTATACGCCATATTGTTTTTTTTACCGAAAGTGTTAACTTTGTATTCAAATATCAACTACAGAATATGATTAGTGGTTTAGAGGATAAATTAAAGCATAAAGTTAATGACCACCACAAAAAAAACCCACTGTCTTCACATTTTGAAAAGAAGTTAAATATCAAAATAAAAATGTAATATTTATGTCCGCCATTTTGAATATTACCGGAAGAAAGGGTTTTTAAGACATATGTCTTATACATTGTATCCCTTAGAAGCATCAAAGAAAGGTTCCTGCACAATTAAATGATAGTAACAATACGTTAAAACACATTTCAATCACCCTCCCTAAAAAATAAGCTTATTTTAGTCAATGTCCGACATATTGGATTCTACCGGAAGTAGGGTTTTTAAACACATCTAATCTATATAATATATCCAAAAGTAGTACATAAAAAAGTTTGTATCTTTTAGTTTTGCCAGTCGGCAATAGTTCAATTCGACTTAGTGATATACCAGGGTACACCCCTTTCTCTTTGATGACTAACTCGTACGGGTCTAGGGCATAAGTGCAATATGCCATTTTAGAGTCAATGCCCACCTCTACCTTTGGTATAATGGCCTACGTGGAGAATCTTTTAGTTTAGTTAGCTGGCAAAAGTTTATGATGACTTCGTTGTAAACAGAGCTACCACCTCCCCCTTTTTACCCTTTGCAGACAATTCGTACGGGTCTGGGTCATAAGTGCTATAGGCCATTTCAGAGTTAATTCCCACCTCTACCTCTGGTATAATGACCTACATGGAGAATCTCTTAGTTTAGTCAGACGGCAATAGTTAATGTCGACTTCGTTGTAAACAGAGCTACCACCTCCCCCTTTTAACCCTTTGCAGACAAACTCGTACGGGTCTAGGGCATAAGTGCTATAGGCCATTTTAGAGGCAATACCAACCTCTACCTCTGGTATAATGGTTGATGCGGAGAATCTGTTAGTTTTGCCAACCGGCAATAGTTCAGTTCGATATCGTTGTAAACCAGGAAACCATATCCCGCTTTTAACCCTATCCTGACAAACTCGCACGGGACTAGGGTATAAGTGCTATAGACCATTTTAAAGGCAATAAGTACCTCTACCTCCGGTATCATTGCCCACGTGGAGAATCTCTTAGTTTGTCCAGCCGGCAATAGTTCATTTCGAATTTGTGATATACCAGACTACCCACCTTACCTTTTCCTAACTAACTCGTACGGGTCTAGGGGATAAGTGCTATGGCCCATTTTAGATGCAATACCTACCTCTACCTCTGGTATAATGGCCGATTTGGACAATCTCTTAGTTTGGCCAGCCGGCAATAGTTCAGTTCGACTTCGTTATAAACAAGGATACCATATCCCCCTTTTAACCCTCTGCTGACAAAATCGTACGGGTCTAGGGTATCGGTGCTATGGGTTGTTTTAAAGTCAATAAGTACCTCTACCTATAGTATGATTGCCCACGTGGAGAATCTCTTAGTTTGTCCAGCCGGCAACAGTTCATTTCGAATTTGTGATATACCAGGGTACCCACCTTACCCTTTCCTGACTAACTCGTACGGCTCTAGGGTATAAGTGCTATAGATCATTTTAGAGGCAATATCCACCTCTACCTCTGGTATAATGGCCGATGTAGAGAATCTCTTAGTTTGGCCAGCCGGCAACAGTTCAGTTCGACTCCGTTGTAAACCAGGATACCATATTCCCCTTTTAACCCTCTGCTGACAAAATCGTACGGGTCTAGGGTATAAGTTCTATAGACCATTTTAAAGGCAATAAGTACCTCTACCTTTGGTATAATGGCCGATGTGGAGAATCTCTTAGTTTGGCCAGCCGGCAATAGTTCAGTAGGCTTCGTTGTAAACCAGGATACCATATCCCCCTTGTAACCCTCTGCTGACAAACTCGTACGGGTCTAGGGTATAAGTGCTGTGGGTCATTTTAAAGACAATAAGTACCTCTACCTCTGGTTTGATTTCCCACGTGGAGAATCTCTTAGTTTGTCCAGCCGGCAATAGTTCAGTTCGAATTCGTTGTATACCGGGATACCATATCCCCCCTTTTCACCCTCTACTGATAAACTCGTACGGGTGTAGGGTATAAGTGCTATGGGCCATTTTAAAGGCAATAAGTACTTCTTGCTTTGGTATCTTTGCCCACGTGGAGAATCTCTTCGTTTGGCCAGCCGGCAATAAGTACTTCTTCCTTTGGTATCTTTGCCCACGTGGAGAATCTCTTCGTTTGTCCAGCCGGCAATAAGTACTTCTTCCTTTGGTATCTTTGCCCACGTGGAGAATCTCTTCGTTTGTCCAGCCGGCAATATTTCATTTCGAATTTGTGATATACCAGGGTACCCACCTTACCCTTTTCTGGCTAACTCGTACGGGTCTAGGGTATAAGTGCTATGAGCCATTTTGGAGGCAATACCTACCTCTACCTCTGGTATAATGGCCGATGTAGAGAATTTCTTAGTTTGGCCAGCTGGCAATAGTTCAGTTCGACTCCGTTGTAAACCAGGATACCATATCCCCCTTTTAACCCTTTGCTAACAAAATCGTACGGGTCTAGGGTATAAGTGCTATAGACCATTTTAAAGGCAATAAGTACCTCTACCTTTGGTATAATGGCCGATGTGGAGAATCTCTTAGTTTGGCCAGACGGCAATAGTTCAGTTCGACTTCGTTGTAAACCAGGATACCATATCTCCCTTTTAACCCTCTGCTGACAAACACGTAGGGGTCTAGGGTATAAGTGCTGTGGGTCATTTTAAAGGCAATAAATAGATATAGGAAGATGAGGTGTGAGTGCCAATGAGACAACTCTCCATACAAATATCAATTTAAAAAGTAAACCATTATAGGTTAAAGTACGGCCTTCAACACGGAGCCTTGGCTCATACCGAACAACAAGCTATAAAGGGCCCCAAAATTACTAGTGTAAAACCATTCAAACGGGAAAACCAACGGTCTAATCTATATAAACAAAACGAGAAACGAGAAACACGTATATATTACATAAACAAACGACAACTACTGTACATCAGATTCCTGACTTAGGACAGGTGCAAACATTTGCAGTACGTTTACCTCTGGTTTGATTGCCCACATGGAGAATCTCTTAGTTTGTCCAGCCGGCAATAGTTCAGTTCGAATTCGTTGTATACCGGGATACCATATCCCCCCTTTTAACCCTCTACTGAAAAACTCGTACGGGTGTAGGGTATAATTGCTCTGGGCCATTTTAAAGGCAATAAGTACCTCTTCCTCTGGTATCATTGCCCACGTGGAAAATCTCTTTGTTTGGCCAGCCGGCAATAGTTCATTTTCGAATTTTTGATATACCAGGGAACCCCCCTTATCCTTTCCTGACAAACTGCTACGGGTCTAGGGCATAAGTGCTATGGACCATTTTAGAGGCAATACCCACTTCAACCTCTGGTATAATGGTCGATGTGGGGAATCTCTTAGTTTTGCCAGCCGGCAATAGTTCAGTTCGAATTCGTTGTATCCGGGATACAATATCCCCCCTTTGAACCCTCTACTGACAAACTCGTACTGTTCTAGGGTATAAGTGCTATGCGCCATTTTAAAGGCAATAAGTACCTCTTTGTCTGGTACCATTGCCCACGTGGGGAATCTCTTCGTTTGGCCAGCCCGCAATAGTTCATTTTCAAATTTGTGATATACCAGGGTACCCACTTATCCTCTCCTGACTAACTCGTACGGGTCTAGGGCATAAGTGCTATGGGCAAATTTAGAGGCAATACCAACCTCTACCTCTGGTATGATGGTCGATGTGGAAAATCTCTTAGTTTGGCCAGCCGGCAATAGTTCATTTTCGAATTTGTGATATACCAGGGTACCCCCCTAATCCTTTTCTGACTAACTCGTACGGGTCTAGGGCATAAGTGCTCTGGGTCATTTTAGAGGCAATACCATCCTCTACCTCTGGTATAATGGTCGATGTGGAGAATCTCTTAGTTTGGCCAGCCGGCAATAGTTCAGTTCGAATTCGTTGTATCCGGGATACCATATCCCCCCTTTGAACCCTCTACTGACAAACTCGTACGGGTCTAGGGTATAAGTGCTATTGGCCATTTTAAAGGCAATAAGTACCTCTTCCTCTGGTATCATTGCCCACGTGGAGAATCTCTTCGTTTGGCCAGCCGGCAATAGTTCATTTTAGAATTTGTGATATACCAGGGTACCCCCTTATCCTTTTCTGACTAACTCGTACGGGTCTAGGGCACAAGTGCTATGGGCCATTTTAGAGGCAATACCAACCTCTACCTCTGGTATAATGGTCGATGTGGAGAATCTCTTAGTTTTGCCAGCCGGCAATAGTTCAGTTCGAATTCGTTGTATCCGGGATACCATATCCCCCTTTTGAACCCTCTACTGACAAACTCATACGGGTCTAGGGTATAAGTGCTATGGGCCATTTTAAAGGCAATAAGTACCTCTTCGGCTGGTACCATTGCCCACGTGGGGAATCTCTTCGTTTGGCCAGCCGGCAATAGTTCATTTTTGGATTTGTGATATACCAGGGTACCCACTTATCCTCTCCTGACTAATTCGTACGGGTCTAGGGCATAAGTGCTATGGGCCATTTTAGAGACAATACCAACCTCTACCTCTGGTATAATGGCCGATGTAGAGAATTTCTTAGTTTGGCCAGCTGGCAATAGTTCAGTTCGACTCCGTTGTAAACCAGGATAACCATATCCCCCTTTTAACCCTCTGCTAACAAAATCGTACGGGTCTAGGGTATAAGTGCTATAGACCATTTTAAAGGCAATAAGTACCTCTACCTTTGGTATACATGGCCGATGTGGAGAATCTCTTAGTTTGGCCAGACGGCAATAGTTCAGTTCGACTTCGTTGTAAACCAGGATACCATATCTCCCTTTTAACCCTCTGCTACAAACACGTAGGGGTCTAGGGTATAAGTGCTGTGGGTCATTTTAAGGCAATAAATAGATATAGAAGATGTGGTTGAGTGCCAATGAGGACAACTCTCCATACAAATAACAATTTAAAAAGTAAACCATTATAGGTTAAAGTACGCTTCAACGTGACCTATGGCGTCACACCAAACAACAGCTATAAAGGCCCGCAAAATTACTAGTGTAAAACATTCAAACGGAAAACCAAACGGTCTAATCCTATATAACAAAACGAGAACGAGAAACACGTTATATTACATAAACAAACGACAACTACTGTACATCAGATTCCTGATTAGGACAGGTGCAAACATTTGCAGTACGTTTACCTCTAGTTTGATTGCCCCACATGGAGAATCTCTTAGTTTGTCCACCGGCAAAATAGTTCAGTTCGAATTCGTTGTAAACCGGGATACCATATCCCCCTTTAACCTCTACTGACAAACTCGTACGGGTGTAGGGTATAATTGCTCTGTCCATTTTAAAGCAATAATACCTCTCTTCACATGGTAATCTATTTGCCCACGTGGAAAATCTCTTTGTTTGGCCAGCCGGCAATAGTTCATTTCGAATTTTGATATACCATGGAACCCCCCCTTATCCTTTCCTGACAAACTGCTACGGTGATCTAGGGCCATAAGATTGCTAAGAACCTTATTTAGAGGCAATACCCACTTTAACAAACCATACTTGGTATAATGGTCGATGTGGGGAATCTCTTAGTTTTGCCAGCCGGCAATAGTTCAGTTCGAATTCGTTGTATCCGGGATACCATATCCCCCCTTTGAACCCTCTACTGACAAACTCGTACTGTTCTAGGGTATAAGTGCTATGCGCCATTTTAAAGGCAATAAGTACCTCTTTGTCTGGTACCATTGCCCACGTGGGGAATCTCTTCGTTTGGCCAGCCCGCAATAGTTCATTTTCGGATTTGTGATATACCAGGGTACCCACCTTACCCTTTCCTGACTAACTCGTACGGCTCTAGGGTATAAGTGCTATAGATCATTTTAGAGGCAATATCCACCTCTACCTCTGGTATAATGGCCGATGTAGAGAATCTCTTAGTTTGGCCAGCCGGCAACAGTTCAGTTCGACTCCGTTGTAAACCAGGATACCATATTCCCCTTTTAACCCTCTGCTGACAAAATCGTACGGGTCTAGGGTATAAGTTCTATAGACCATTTTAAAGGCAATAAGTACCTCTACCTTTGGTATAATGGCCGATGTGGAGAATCTCTTAGTTTGGCCACCGGCAATAGTTCAGTAGGCTTCGTTGTAAACCAGGATACCATATCCCCCTTGTAACCCTCTGCTGACAAACTCGTACGGGTCTAGGGTATAAGTGCTGTGGGTCATTTTAAAGACAATAAGTACCTCTACCTCTGGTTTGATTTCCCACGTGGAGAATCTCTTAGTTTGTCCAGCCGGCAATAGTTCAGTTCGAATTCGTTGTATACCGGGATACCATATCCCCCCTTTTCACCCTCTACTGATAAACTCGTACGGGTGTAGGGTATAAGTGCTATGGGCCATTTTAAAGGCAATAAGTACTTCTTGCTTTGGTATCTTTGCCCACGTGGAGAATCTCTTCGTTTGGCCAGCCGGCAATAAGTACTTCTTCCTTTGGTATCTTTGCCCACGTGGAGAATCTCTTCGTTTGTCCAGCCGGCAATAAGTACTTCTTCCTTTGGTATCTTTGCCCACGTGGAGAATCTCTTCGTTTGTCCAGCCGGCAATATTTCATTTCGAATTTGTGATATACCAGGGTACCCACCTTACCCTTTTCTGGCTAACTCGTACGGGTCTAGGGTATAAGTGCTATGAGCCATTTTGGAGGCAATACCTACCTCTACCTCTGGTATAATGGCCGATGTAGAGAATTTCTTAGTTTGGCCAGCTGGCAATAGTTCAGTTCGACTCCGTTGTAAACCAGGATACCATATCCCCCTTTTAACCCTTTGCTAACAAAATCGTACGGGTCTAGGGTATAAGTGCTATAGACCATTTTAAAGGCAATAAGTACCTCTACCTTTGGTATAATGGCCGATGTGGAGAATCTCTTAGTTTGGCCAGACGGCAATAGTTCAGTTCGACTTCGTTGTAAACCAGGATACCATATCTCCCTTTTAACCCTCTGCTGACAAACACGTAGGGGTCTAGGGTATAAGTGCTGTGGGTCATTTTAAAGGCAATAAATAGATATAGGAAGATGAGGTGTGAGTGCCAATGAGACAACTCTCCATACAAATATCAATTTAAAAAGTAAACCATTATAGGTTAAAGTACGGCCTTCAACACGGAGCCTTGGCTCATACCGAACAACAAGCTATAAAGGGCCCCAAAATTACTAGTGTAAAACCATTCAAACGGGAAAACCAACGGTCTAATCTATATAAACAAAACGAGAAACGAGAAACACGTATATATTACATAAACAAACGACAACTACTGTACATCAGATTCCTGACTTAGGACAGGTGCAAACATTTGCAGTACGTTTACCTCTGGTTTGATTGCCCACATGGAGAATCTCTTAGTTTGTCCAGCCGGCAATAGTTCAGTTCGAATTCGTTGTATACCGGGATACCATATCCCCCCTTTTAACCCTCTACTGAAAAACTCGTACGGGTGTAGGGTATAATTGCTCTGGGCCATTTTAAAGGCAATAAGTACCTCTTCCTCTGGTATCATTGCCCACGTGGAAAATCTCTTTGTTTGGCCAGCCGGCAATAGTTCATTTTCGAATTTTTGATATACCAGGGAACCCCCCTTATCCTTTCCTGACAAACTGCTACGGGTCTAGGGCATAAGTGCTATGGACCATTTTAGAGGCAATACCCACTTCAACCTCTGGTATAATGGTCGATGTGGGGAATCTCTTAGTGTTGCCAGCCGGCAATAGTTCAGTTCGAATTCGTTGTATCCGGGATACAATATCCCCCCTTTGAACCCTCTACTGACAAACTCGTACTGTTCTAGGGTATAAGTGCTATGCGCCATTTTAAAGGCAATAAGTACCTCTTTGTCTGGTACCATTGCCCACGTGGGAAATCTCTTCGTTTGGCCAGCCCGCAATAGTTCATTTTCAAATTTGTGATATACCAGGGTACCCACTTATCCTCTCCTGACTAACTCGTACGGGTCTAGGGCATAAGTGCTATGGGCAAATTTAGAGGCAATACCAACCTCTACCTCTGGTATGATGGTCGATGTGGAAAATCTCTTAGTTTGGCCAGCCGGCAATAGTTCATTTTCGAATTTGTGATATACCAGGGTACCCCCCTAATCCTTTTCTGACTAACTCGTACGGGTCTAGGGCATAAGTGCTCTGGGTCATTTTAGAGGCAATACCATCCTCTACCTCTGGTATAATGGTCGATGTGGAGAATCTCTTAGTTTGGCCAGCCGGCAATAGTTCAGTTCGAATTCGTTGTATCCGGGATACCATATCCCCCCTTTGAACCCTCTACTGACAAACTCGTACGGGTCTAGGGTATAAGTGCTATTGGCCATTTTAAAGGCAATAAGTACCTCTTCCTCTGGTATCATTGCCCACGTGGAGAATCTCTTCGTTTGGCCAGCCGGCAATAGTTCATTTTAGAATTTGTGATATACCAGGGTACCCCCTTATCCTTTTCTGACTAACTCGTACGGGTCTAGGGCACAAGTGCTATGGGCCATTTTAGAGGCAATACCAACCTCTACCTCTGGTATAATGGTCGATGTGGAGAATCTCTTAGTTTTGCCAGCCGGCAATAGTTCAGTTCGAATTCGTTGTATCCGGGATACCATATCCCCCTTTTGAACCCTCTACTGACAAACTCATACGGGTCTAGGGTATAAGTGCTATGGGCCATTTTAAAGGCAATAAGTACCTCTTCGGCTGGTACCATTGCCCACGTGGGGAATCTCTTCGTTTGGCCAGCCGGCAATAGTTCATTTTTGGATTTGTGATATACCAGGGTACCCACTTATCCTCTCCTGACTAATTCGTACGGGTCTAGGGCATAAGTGCTATGGGCCATTTTAGAGACAATACCAACCTCTACCTCTGGTATAATGGCCGATGTAGAGAATTTCTTAGTTTGGCCAGCTGGCAATAGTTCAGTTCGACTCCGTTGTAAACCAGGATACCATATCCCCCTTTTAACCCTCTGCTAACAAAATCGTACGGGTCTAGGGTATAAGTGCTATAGACCATTTTAAAGGCAATAAGTACCTCTACCTTTGGTATAATGGCCGATGTGGAGAATCTCTTAGTTTGGCCAGACGGCAATAGTTCAGTTCGACTTCGTTGTAAACCAGGATACCATATCCTCCCTTTTAACCCTCTGCTGACAAACACGTAGGGGTCTAGGGTATAAGTGCTGTGGGTCATTTTAAAGGCAATAAATAGATATAGGAAGATGTGGTGTGAGTGCCAATGAGACAACTCTCCATACAAATAACAATTTAAAAAGTAAACCATTATAGGTTAAAGTACGGCCTTCAACAGTGAGCCTTGGCTCACACCGAACAACAAGCTATAAAGGGCCCCAAAATTACTAGTGTAAAACCATTCAAACGGGAAAACCAACGGTCTAATCTATATAAACAAAACGAGAAACGAGAAACACGTATATATTACATAAACAAACGACAACTACTGTACATCAGATTCCTGACTTAGGACAGGTGCAAACATTTGCAGTACGTTTACCTCTAGTTTGATTGCCCACATGGAGAATCTCTTAGTTTGTCCAGCCGGCAATAGTTCAGTTCGAATTCGTTGTATACCGGGATACCATATCCCCCCTTTTAACCCTCTACTGACAAACTCGTACGGGTGTAGGGTATAATTGCTCTGTGCCATTTTAAAGGCAATAAGTACCTCTTCCTCTGGTATCATTGCCCACGTGGAAAATCTCTTTGTTTGGCCAGCCGGCAATAGTTCATTTTCGAATTTTTGATATACCAGGGAACCCCCCTTATCCTTTCCTGACAAACTGCTACGGGTCTAGGGCATAAGTGCTATGAACCATTTTAGAGGCAATACCCACTTCAACCTCTGGTATAATGGTCGATGTGGGGAATCTCTTAGTTTTGCCAGCCGGCAATAGTTCAGTTCGAATTCGTTGTATCCGGGATACCATATCCCCCCTTTGAACCCTCTACTGACAAACTCGTACTGTTCTAGGGTATAAGTGCTATGCGCCATTTTAAAGGCAATAAGTACCTCTTTGTCTGGTACCATTGCCCACGTGGGGAATCTCTTCGTTTGGCCAGCCCGCAATAGTTCATTTTCGGATTTGTGATATACCAGGGTACCCACTTATCCTCTCCTGACTAACTCGTACGGGACTAGGGCATAAGTGCTATGGGCCATTTTAGAGGTAATACCAACCTCTACCTCTGGTATGATGGTCGATGTGGAGAATCTCTTAGTTTGACCAGCCGGCAATAGTTCAGTAAGAATTCGTTGTAAACCGGATACAATATCCCCCCTTTTAACCCTCTACTGACAAACTCGTACGGGTCTAGGGTACAGGTGCTATGGGCCATTTTAAAGGAAAAAAGTTCCTCTTTGTCTGGTACCATTGCCCACGTGGAGAATCTCTTCGTTTGGCCAGCCGGCAATAGTTCATTTTCGAATTTGTGATATACCAGGGTACCCCCTTATCCTTTTCTTACTTACTCGTAAGGGTCTAGGGCATAAGTGCTATGGGCCATTTTAGAGGCAATACCAACCTCTACCTCTGGTGTAATGGTCGATGTGGAGAATCGCTTAGTTTGGCCAGCCGGCAATAGTTCAGTTCGAATTCATTGTATCCGGGATACCATATACCCCCTTTCAACCCTCTACTGACAAACTCGTACGGGTCTAGGGTATAAGTGCTTTGGGCCATTTTAAAGGCAATAAGTACTTCTTCCTCTGGTATCATTGCCCATGTGGAGAAGCTCTTCGTTTGGCCAGCCGGCAATAGTTCATTTTCGAATTTGTGATATACCAGGGTACCCCCTTATCCTCTCCTGACTAACTCGTACGGGACTAGGGCACAAGTGCTATGGGCCATTTTAGAGGCAATACCAACCTCTACCTCTGGTATAATGGTCGATGTGAAGAATCTCTTAGTTTGGCCAGCCGGCAATAGTCAGTTCGAATTCGTTGTATCCGGGATACCATATCCCCCCTTTGAACACTCTTCTGACAAATTCGTACGGGTCTAGGGTATAAGTGCTTTGGGCCATTTTAAAGGCAATAAGTACTTCTTCCTCTGGTATCATTGCCCATGTGGAGAAGCTCTTCGTTTGGCCAGCCGGCAATAGTTCATTTTCGAATTTGTGATATACCAGGGTACCCCCTTATCCTCTCCTGACTAACTCGTACGGGACTAGGGCACAAGTGCTATGGGCCATTTTAGAGGCAATACCAACCTCTACCTCTGGTATAATGGTCGATGTGAAGAATCTCTTAGTTTGGCCAGCCGGCAATAGTCAGTTCGAATTCGTTGTATCCGGGATACCATATCCCCCCTTTGAACACTCTTCTGACAAATTCGTACGGGTCTAGGGTATAAGTGCTATGGGCCATTTTAAAGACAATAAGTACCTCTTCGTCTGGTACCATTGCCCATGTGGAGAATCTCTCCGTTTGGCCAGCCGGCAATAGTTCACTTTCGGATTTGTGATATACCAGGGTACCCACTTATCCTCTCCTGACTAACTCGTACGGGTCTAGGGCATAAGTGCTATGTGCCATTTTAGAGGCAATACCATTTTCTACCTCTGGTCTGGTGGTCGATGTGGAGAATCTCTTAGTTTGGCCAGCCGGCAATACTTCAATAAGAATTCGTTGTAAACCGGATACAATATCCCCCTTTTAACCCTTTACTGACAAACTCGTACGGGTCTAGGGTACAGGTGCTTTGGGCCATTTTAAAGGCAAAAAGTACGTCTTCGTCTGGTACCATTGCACACGTGGAGAATCTCTTCGTTTGGCCAGCCGGCAATAGTTCATTTTCGAATTTGTGATATACAAGGGTATCCCCTTATCCTTTTCATACTATCTCGTACGGGTCTAGGGCATAAGTGCTATGGGCCATTTTAGAGGCAATACCAACCTCTACCTCTGGTATGAGGGTCGATGTGGAGAATCTCTTAGTTTGGTCAGCCGGCAATAGTTCAGTAAGAATTCGTTGTAAACCGGATACCATATCCCCCCTTTGAACCCTCTACTGACAAACTCGTACGGGTCTAGGGTACAAGTGCTATAGGCCATTTTAAAGGCAATAAGTACCTCTTCGTCTGGTACCATTGCCCGTGTGGAGAATCTCTTCGTTTGGCCAGCCGGCAATAGTTCATTTTAGAATTTGTGTTATACCAGGGTACTCCTTATCCTCTCCTGACTAACTCGTACGGGTCTAGGGCATAAGTGCTATGGGCCATGTTAGAGGCAATACCAACCTCTACCTCTGGTATGATGGTCAATGTGGAGAATCTCTTAGTTTGGCCAGCCGGCAATAGTTCAGTAAGAATTCGTTGTAAACCGGATACCATATCCCCCCTTTGAACCCTCTACTGACAAACTCGTACGGGTCTAGGGTATAAGTGCTATGGGCCATTTTAAAGACAATAAGTACCTCTTCGTCTGATACCATTGCCCACGTGGAGAATCTCTTCGTTTGGCCAGCCGGCAATAGTTCATTTTCGAATTTGTGATATACCAGGGTACCCCCTTATATTCTCTCATGACTAACTCGAACGGTCTAGGGCATAAGTGCTATGGGCCATTTTAGAGGCAATAATATGAATTGTTAATAATGACTCAGATTGGTCTCCATAATGTTGAAGAATCATATGTCATTGAAATAGTAATTGACAGTTGTTATTTTTCTGTTATTTTTATTTCTGCAATTAACTATGTTTCTATTTTTCTGATATGTTTAAATAGAAAATACTGTCGTAATATTGTATGTTTTAGTTTCATGATTGGACTATATTTGTAGACAACGAACAAATGACCATCAATTCTCTGTCATTTCTAAATTTCTATATTTGATCAATTTTTTAAATTTATTGTAGCTTACATTGATTTAATTATCACAAAATTTTAATAAGAACTGTTCTTTACTTTATTTGTTTGTTGTAATGTCCCGTTTAATTTCTATATTTAATTATATTTTTTTTAAACTTGTTATTGCTTTAGTTTACATTATTTCTCTAATCACAGAATGTTAAAAGACCATTTCTTTGTTTTATATTTATGGAGGCATTTACATTGTTTTTATTACATTTACAATGTTGTTTAAAGACGCAGACCTTGAAGAAGACCCAAAGTTGATTCAATAAACGCGGACCTCGAAGAAGACACCCATTGACATGCCTATTTGAAGTAATATCAAATATAAATAGGAACGTTATTTAATTATAATTATCGTTCATAGTTTCTAACAACACTTCTTCGAACGCAAGTCATCTCATGAATATTATTGACGGCTCATGAATATTATTGAAGGCTGGCCTCATGAATATTAACGCCGGCTGCTATCGACGGCTAGATCCACACTAGTCTCGGGATGACATAATATTTTTTGATATATCTGCAGATGCGGATACGTCAACGTATACAATACGGTTGATACGTTTGTAATTGACCGACCTCTACTATAAACGGATTGATGGCGTATTTATCTATGATACATAACCAGTACATGCACATCCCCCTAAAAGAAAAGGAAAGGCATTTCCTCGCCGGTTCTGCATCCTAGAGTCACAGTGATTTATTCAACAGGGAGCAAACAGTAACTCTAATATTGACTTACTTGACTTAGTCCACTTCATCTGAAGGGGGACATAGGGCAACTACAGTTTCTTTCCATTTCTTCCTGTCCATGGCTATTCTTTTTGTCTCTTTCCAGGTCTTCTCAGTTTTGCTCAGTTCAGTTGTTAGTTCCCTATGCCAGATGTTTTTTGGCCTCCCCCTTTTTCGATGTTCTTGAGGGTTCCATTTTAGGGCTTGCTCGTTAATGTTTGAGTCTTTTTCTGAGGGTATGTCCAATCCACTTCCACTTTTTAGTTCTTATTTTCTGAGTTGTTGGATATTGTTTGAATAATCACCATAACTCATTGTTAGATATTTTGTTAGGCCATCTGATGTTGATGATGTTTCTCAAACATTTATTGACAGCAGTTTAGATAGATTTGATCTCCAGGTTTCTGATCCGTATAATAGTATTGATTTCACATTTGTGGTAAATATCCTTAATGTTGTGCTAGTTCTTAAAGCATTACTCCTCCAAACAGGTTTAAGCATGGAAAATACCTGTTGTGCTGTCTTTTTTCTCGCTGATATGTCGTCGTCAGTGTCTCCTGTTGTACTGACAATACTTCCAATGTAAGTGAATTGTTGTACATCTTCAATAGTAGACTCATTGATCTTAAGACAATCTTGTTGTTTGTATTTAGCCTCATTGATTTTGTTTTACGGGTGTGATGTATAGGCCTGTTTGATTTGCTGCTGTTTTAAAATTTTTGGTCTGATGTTGTGCATCTTTGAAGCGATGGGATAATGTGCAAATGTCATCAGCAAATTCTAGGTCTTTGAGGCATGTGGTTAGAGTCTATCCAATGCCTTTCGGATCTGTGTATGCTGTTTTACCAACGAAGTCAACTATATTTAGCAAAAGGAGCGGAGAAAGAATACAACCTTGACGCACCCCAGTTGTAATAGGGAATGGTTCGGTCATAGTTCCACCATGTATAACTAGACAGGAAATTTGGTCGTTTAGCAGTTTAATCATTTTGATGATCTTTTGTTGAATTCCATAGTATCCAAGAATGTCCCAGACCACCTGGTGGTCGATGCTATCAAAAGCTCTCTGGAAATCCACACAACTTTCATCTTACTACAAGTTTAAGACGGCCATTATAAAAGATGAGTGTTTATCCCAAGGCTATAGTAGTGTATTACTATTGGTATATAATCAACACTAAACAAATGATAGTTTTTTTTCTCATTGATGAAGACCACAAAGTTGCCTTTTAATTTGTTTACATCAATTGTATTTAGTCGTTGGTTGATAGTTAATCATATCACGTCAACTTATTTTTCTAAAGTCATGATCCAATACAAAACGAAAGTACAACAAATAGCAATTCTTAACTCACGAAGTAGTTTCAAAATACTAGTGTAGTGAACGTGTTGCTAACTTATATGCAATAAAGAAGTTAACAGTGCAATGCACGTTGTTGAGATAACAGTTCATCAATGTATGTATTGTTGAGTTAACAGTTCAATTGACGTATTGTTGAGTTAACAGTTCAATTGATGTGTTCTTGGGTTAACAGTTCAATGAACGTATTCTTGAGTTAACAGTTCAATGTACGTACTTTGTATATTTGAGTTAACACTTCAATGTACGTACTTTTTATATTTGAGATAACACTTCAATGTACGTACTTTGTATATTTGAGTTAACACTTCAATGTACGTACTTTGTATATTTGAGTTAACAGTTCAATGGACGTGTTGTTGAGTTAACAGTTTAATGAACGCGTTGTTGAAATTGATTGATTGTTGGTTGCTTAACGTCCAGTGGCAAATATTTCATGCATATTCAGGACGAGAACAAGTTCACAATAAATATGATAGGTAGGTTGATACGATAGAGGCCATCTGGGGTGATGGTCGGGGAAATTTTGACTGCCACTGGAAACTGAGGGTATATTGGATAGGGACAAAAATTTTGTACTGCAACAAGCCACCTACGGACCCCTCAAAAGAGTTGTTGTAAGGGTTCTTAACGTGCAAAGAGCGTGGCACTCTCTTTACACGAGGCATCGGATTTAACATCCCCCTTCTGACCGAACGTGACTGCGAACTTGATACATTTCGCACAGTCAAACTTCGGCAAGCGTTTTACTGTCGGTCGAGAGAAGACCAAGTGACTATATTTCTAAACCCAATTAACCTTGGGTTGAGTAAACAGTTCAATGGACGTGTTCTTGAATTAACAGTGCAATGTACGTATTCTTGAATTAACAGTGCAATGCACGTGTTGTTAAGTTAACAGTTCAATGGACGTTTTATTGAGTTAACAGTTCAATGGACATGTTGTTGAGTTAATAGTGCAATGGACGCGTTTTTGAGTTAGCAGTTCAATGTACGTATTGTTGAGTTAACAGTGCAATGTACGTGTTATTGACTTAACAGTTCAATTAACGTATTCTTGAGTTAACAGTGTAATTGACGCGTTGTTGAGTTTACAGTTCAATGTACGTGTTGTTGAGTTAAAATTTCAATAGACATGTTGTTGAAATAACAGTTCAATGTACGTGTTGTTGAGTTTAAATTTCAAAAGACGTGTTGTTGTGATAACAGTTCAATGTACGTTTCTTAAATTAACTGTGCAATGTACGTATTGTTGAATTAACAGTTCAATGAACGTGTTGTTGAGTTAACATTTCAACGGAAGTGTTGTTGAGTTAACAGTTCAATGTACGTAGTGTTGAGTTAACAGTTCAATGCAATGTACGTATTGTTTAGTTTACAGATCAATGGACGCGTTGTTGAGTTAACAGTTCAATATACGTATTGTTGAGTTAACAGTTCAATATACGTGTTGTTGAGTTAACAGTTCAATGCACGTTGTTGAATTTACAGTTCAATGCACGTTTTATTAAGTTTACAGTTCAATGTACGTGTTGTTAAGTTAACAGTACATTGGACGCGTTGTTCAATTAACAGTTCGATGGACTTGTTGTTGAGTTAACAGTTCAATGGACGTGTGTTGAGTTAACAGTTCAATGCACGTTGTTGAAATTACAGTTCAATGCACGTTTTATTAAGTTCAATGTACGTGTTGTTAAGTTAACAGTACATTGGACGCGTTGTTCAATTAACAGTTCAATGGACTTGTTGTTGAGTTAACAGTGCAATGGACGTGTTGTTAAATTGATAGTTTAATGTACGAATTGTTGAGTTAATAGTGCAATGGAAGTGTTTTTGAGTTTAAAGTGCAATGGCCGCGCTGTTGAGTTAACAGTGCAATGGACGCGTTTTTGAGCTAACAGTGCAATGGACGATTGATTACGTTAACAGTGCAATGAATGTATGCGTTTTTGCGTTTACAGTGCGATGGATTCGTTGTAGTGTTAACAGCGCAATTGACGCCTCGTTCAGTTGACAGTGCAATGGACGCGTTTTTGAGCGAACAGTTCAATAGACGCGTTATTTAGTTAACAGTGCAATGGATGTGTTGTTGAGTTAACAGTGCAATGGACGCGTTGTTGAGTTTACAGTGAAATGGGCGCGTTGTTGAGTTAACAGTTCAATGGACGCGTTGTTGCATTAACAGTGCAATAGACGCGTTGTTGAGTTAACAGTGCAATGGACGCGTTGTTGAGTTGAAGGGAAATCACACTATTGTTAATACGCATCGCTTTCGGCGCTGCCATAGTGGCGTAACTGATTTATGACGTCGCTGTTTTTGACTCCGCCGTAAAGGTTGCTAATCTATGAATAAGCCAACGCTCGATGTGATGTTCCACTATAGCAGGAGAAATGACAATGAACATCATATTTTTTACAACTGATAGGTTGTACTAGCGAGTTTCTAGATTGTGTTGGGGTTTACCTGCGGAATACAAAATAATGGTCAAATACTGCAGAATAAAAGGCAAGAAAAATGATTGAATGATGAGGTGATAAAAATAAAGAATAAAAAATATTGAAACACAAAATAAGCATTAATAATTGAATGACCCACTATCCAGACAATATGAAAAAAGGATTACCAATACAAAACAACATAATCATCATGCCAAATCAACACTAAGAAACGTTGGAAATTTCATACGCATATTCAATGTAACTTAGTACCCTCTCGACCATTTTCTCGAGAACGAAGTCAGTGACATATATATTTTTTTTTATTTTCTAATGTTATGTAAAATAGGCTAATTGAATTCTAAATTTCCTAAATTATTTAATTGAACTCATCTTGACCTTAAGTGCAAAAATGAAAATGCTACTCGAAATGGACAAAATGTATGGCAAAAAATAGCCGAAAGTGGTCATGAAATGGCACAACTTTGGAAGCGTATCGACACGATGCGGTATGTAGGGTTCAGCGTAAATTTCGGGGGGGGGGGGGGGCATATAGACCAAGAGTACCAGCATGTTAGCGTATAGCAATCGGAATCTGTAGTTTTCTGTTCAAACGAGGGATGTAAATAAGAACAATAAGTTTCAACTTACAGTTTTCTCATATCACATGCATGCAACGTCATAACTTTTATAGTCTTTTATACTACATGTATAAATAATTCATCAATCATCTCATTTCATATAAGTATTTATCCGTTGCAGCCTGTCGGGTTTTTATTAAGCAGAGTCAAATTCATATGTTCTAGTTATGAATATGCATTAAACTTGCCACTGGACGTAAATATGTGAAGTCCTATTTGAAATCGTTATTTATTTCACATGTGACGACATAAATGATCTAAGTGTCGTCCATCGTACCCAAATGTTCCTTTGATATCTAACGCCTCTCAACCCTGAACAGTTGGGACAAGTTTGGATACAATATTAAAGCTTGATACGGTCTAAATTTGGATTGTGATACAATTTTTGACATAATACAGGTTTCTGACACAAAATAAATGCGGTCAAAGGTATCAAAAATCTATTGTGCAATACTGTGCAATTGGAGATTTCTTTTCGAGTATTTCGAAAAATTTGCCAAAAAAAATGAAACGCCACCCCCTTTCCTCTTAGAGTAATTACCATTCAACTTTATCCCAGCCTTCCCTGTGTGGTATGGAACCTTGCAGTACAATTTGAGATATATCAAAATCACAAGTTATTATAAAATAGTAATTTTAGTAAAATGCTTGTTTGTGGCCCCTAATTCCTGAACGTTTTGAGCAATTACATGTACCCCTGAAATCAATTTCAGCTTTTCATCTGTGATATGGAACCTTGTGGTACACTTTCAGAAAGATTCCTTACTTCTTCATGTCATATTAGAAATTTATGAAAATCAAAAGGGTATTTACATCAACAGATATAAACAGTTTATCAAAGTTGTATGAAAATTGATGAAAGCGATATTGAGTTATAATTGTCCGAAAACTGGAAAATCCTCCTTTTTAATGGATAACTCGGAAACTTAAAGTCAAAATTTATAAAAAAAAAAAAAAAAAAAAATAGAGCGCACGTCAATAGATATAAACAATTTCTTTAAAGTTTTATGCCAATTAGTTAAAGCGTTTTTGAGATAATGTGACACACACACACATCAAGACACACACACACACACAAACACACACACACACACACACACACACATGTCTTTATGTAGAGATATTCACATGTCTAACAGAGTTCTGCTAAACTGTAACAAACACATTTATGGTCCGTCTGGTAAAAGAAAATTCCACTCATGTAGACAAATGTTTTGTGCTGATGTTCATGTAATATTTGCCACTGAAAGTTTTGCAAAAATCAAGAAAACAATGGTAAAAAAATTAATAAATATTAATTAAAGTTCAGATGTAGGTTCGAGTTTAGATCACTCAATGTGATCACTGTCGACAGTGATAAAGGTATATTGTCGGAGACCGTGACTGAAAAGGACATCAAGTTTTTTTACTCTTTATTCTTGGTTCTTTAAACAAAAATAGTCAACATGATTTATCAGAGAGTGCTTAAATATTGGCACACAAATTCAATTAATTATTTTCAAATTGGCTATCATTAATGAGGGGTGGAGGGGATGGGATGGCCCGAAATCCCGGGCTTAAAATCATGAAATCCCGAGGTCCATAATAAAAAAAACTCCTGACATCCCGAACATCGAAAAAAGAAATCCCGGATCCCGAAAGTGTCAATTCCGAAATCCCGAGTTTAAAAACACTTGATCCCGACGTCCCGAAAAAGGTCCTGCTCCCTCATTAATCAATATTGGCAAAAATAGGTGCATTTACCACTGTGACAATTACAGATAAATGTGATAAACGAATATGCATTCAAACAAAAAGAGGTGCACCAACAGAAAATAGAGACCACATTATATCTCTTAATTTCATCGGATCTCAAATTTTAACTCTTACCAGAATTTTTACTCTATCTAACAGTATAACTCAAGAAGTTTCTAGGTGTAACTCGAGCGGCTTATACTAAAAATCTTACTGGAAAAAATATTCGAAATAAAAATAAAACTGAAACTCGAACTTACCTTTATAATTTGTGTCGATTATAGAGCATTGTGTAATAACAGGAATGTTAGCCAATTTTAAATTTCTTCCGTTGTTATTGAGGGCTTTTTTTAAGTGCCGAGTTTGTGGCTTTTTAGACAAGTTAGTGAATTTATTCTGTTTGTAGTCTAAATGGAACGTGTTACTTTTCAGCCCAAATACCCTCAATCTTCTGAAGTAGAAGATTCTAAATTTGCAAGCCGTAAATTAATTCTTTACTATGGCATGAGGCAGACATTGTTTTTCCTATACACACTGGTATTAAAGAGATAATAGTAACTGCAATTACGATTATCCCAATATGGCGACGGCAGATATAGGTAAAATCTTTACAGTCATTTTACTCAAATGTAGCATGTTTTTGTCACAAGTTACTCAGCTGCAAGGTTTTTCTTTACCATTACATCATATTTGAATCATAACGGTGCACTGGAATTGTCTATGCGCTTTGAAAATTGTCGTTGAAAAATTCGGGATGATAATCGTAACTCGGATAAAAAGATAATCGTAATTATGGTATTAAAAAATGCGAAGATAATCGTAACTGGATAGTGTTTTATTGATATTGACACTTAAAACGTATATATGATAGTACATGATAATGGAAGATGCGGTGTGAGTACTAATGAGACAACTCTACGTCCAAATAACACTTTCAAAAAAGTAAACCATTATGGGTTTATGTACGACCTTCATCATGTATACATTAAAAGGTAATACATATTGTTGTATGTTTTAAGGCCAATTTTCAATTAAAAGTGTGAATTTCAGACCTAAAAAATTAAATAATCAACTTGTCAAAATTTGTGTTTCTAGAGTTATTTTGAATACCTCTATTGTACACCTGTTTGTAGATAAAAATAAAAAGTGAAATCTTAAATATTCTTTAAAATTATATCATTTTCATAATGTATGTACTGTTCCGCAGGGAACATTTGTCCACTACGAAACTGCTTTTAAACGCACATCTTATTGCATTTTAATGTCTCCTATAGACATTCTAGTTTGTTTTACTTTATAAACTAGAAAGTCACATTTTTTTCTGAATGTGAGAACCATTTTTTATCGATAAATATTAGACAGTACTTCACATATAAACGTACAACTTATGTTACGTAGTGAACATTTTCATGAGTGTCGAGTGGACAAAACCGTTTTGATCGTAGAGGACAAAAAGTCTCGTAGTTGACATCAACCCTATACTATGTTGATAACATACTGAAAATTACATTAAACTAACCCTTGCTATTTGTTTTGCACGAATAGAATTGAAAAAAATAAAAATCTCCAATACTTGTTTCGTAGGTGACCGTTTTGTAGTGGACATATTTACATGGGTTTTTTTATGAACGTAAGTTGTAGTTTTGATTATCAGTAAAATGAAATTTTTCTTCTAAGTAGTTAGGAACCACGCCATTAATCGATTTAAATACAAGTATTGCCTTTTGGTATTGAATTTGTTTTTCCACATTTAACCAGTGTAAACTATTAAACAATAAACTGGATGATGTTTGACATATTGATATCTACACCAGTTTTCAATAACATGAATATCATTTTGAAGATTAGAAGCTAACTGAATTGCATCATTACCTCATGTAGAATCATCTGCGTATAAATCTATTGATGAATGTTCTATATTAAGTGGTAAATCATTGATATATAAAATAAATAACAAAGGGCCCAGGATAGAACCTTGTGGTACACCAACTTTTATGCATTTAGTATTAGACATGACGTTATTGACCTTAACTTGTTGGCTTCGTTCAAAAAAGTATGACTTAAACCAGTCTAGTGTACTATTTAAAATATTATAATATTCAAGTTTTTTTTCAATAAAATCATATGATTAACCAGATCAAAAGCTTTCTTTAAATCTAAACATATAACTCCGTTTATCTCTCCATTATCTATATTTGCTAACCATTCATCTACTAATTTAGTAAGTGCAGTAGTACACGAATGTTTAGGTCTGACACCTGACTGTGTAGTATTAAGAAGGTCATTGCTATTTAAAAATATATACAAACTATTAGCTATATGTCGTTCTATGATTTTAGAGAGACAAGGCAAAACTGCTATTGGTCTATAATTATCATGATTACAGGCATCGCCACTTTTAAAAATTGGGCATACTCTTGCAGTTTTAAAAATACTTGGAAATTTTCCACATATGATGCTTAGATTAAATATATATGTCAAAGCTGATGCAATGACATCGCTGCACATACATTGAGCATGAATTTGAATAGGGCGTCTAGGGAAATGCCAGGAATCCATAGCTCATAAGTCCCTCTAAAAATATTATGTTTCTTTGCTTAAAAAATGTTAAATCTAATTCCATGTAATGACTGCACAAAAAAATACTTGTAAAGATCAAAAACATTAATATAATTCCATGTAATGACTGCACAAAAAATTACTTGTAAAGATCAAACACATCTTTTTTTAAAGTGGCTGGGACAAGAAATCACGGTTTTGAAAGAAAAAAAAACGCCAATAAATCGAGAGATATATAAGTAAATTTGCCTTAAATATTAACCTGTAAGTTTCTTCATTTTTTTATTTTCCGTTAATGTTATCCATTTACTGTACATTTGCATTTTAATACACACAGTACCATTAAAATGCTGAAAGACACATTTAATTTTTCAGTTACTATTATCCGATAAAGAAATTACGATTATCAAACAAGAAAAATTCCATAGAGTTACGATTATCATCCCGAATTTTTCAACGGCAATTTTCAAAGCGCTTAGACAATTCCTGTGCACCGTTACGATTCAAATATGATGTAATGGTATAGAAAAACCTTGCAGCTGAGTAACAACTAGTGACAAAAACATGCTACATTTAAGTAAATTAACTGTAAAGATTGTACCTATATCTGCCGTCGCCATATTGGAATAATCGTAATTGCAGTTACTATTATCTCTTTAATACCAGTGATACAACAAATGCATTTAAAAAATTTAGATGACTCCAACTTTGACAATTAATTTTTAATAAACTGTTACAGTATGTTTAATAATGAATAATCAAAATACCTTAAGAAAATATTATAATATTAAATAATATATATATAATTGTAACCCAATAGTTCCAAGCATTGCAAGAAATGCCGTTCCATAACGTTAGGAGATAAAGTTATAATTCCGCCAAAAACTGCGCAGCGACATTAAGGTGGTTTTCCCGCAAAACCGAATAAAAAAACAGTGCAGGAGTTATTTCCCCTATCTAGATCAGAATGTGTAATGGCGGGCGACTTTTGACGTTGCAGACACAGTAACAAATGTAGCAATAGGTAAGGTACGCGTATCGCATGAATAATGAAATATATGGCATATGGTGTCTTTTTTAATATTATAATGTATTTTCACATCAAGAAATGGAAATAATTTGAGTGAAAGCTGTATTTATCAAAAGAAAAATAGCAAGCGGAGTTTAAGCTCCGCCCACCTGTTTACGGGAAGGTCTAAAACGCGGAAGTGGAAAACGCGGAAGTGAAAAATTGGTGTATTATAACTAATATCTCTGGAACCGCTTAAGCTAAATCAATAAATAAAAGTGATTCTGAAAGCTATTATAATAGGCTATAAGATTAAATTTAAAAAAAAAATATTTGAACATGTTTTTTTACCGAAAAGTTGACCGGAAGTGTTTCTTAGTGTGACTCTGGCAACATATTTTTGAACATTGAAACTTATATTCACGAAAAAGCATATAACCCGGTCAAAGTCTGTAAATTGATTCTTAAAGACATTTAAATGACAAATAATATGATAGAAAGAAAAAAAAAATATATTACTATAAAAGGGCAAAAAGTTGACCGGAAGTCACCCTGGTATATAAATGATGAAGTCAAATTTTCAACTTTGAACTAAAATTCCAAAAAAAATAAAAATCCCGGTCAAAGTCTGTAAATTGATTCTTAAAGACATTTAAATGACAAATAATATGATATAAAGAAAAAAATAAAAATATTACTATAAAAGGGCAAAAAGTTGACCGGAAGTCACCCTGGTATACCAATATTGAAGTGAAATTTTCAACTTTGAACTAAAATTCACAAAAATATAAAAAGCCCGGTCAAAATCCAGAACATGATTCTTAAAGACAATTTAATAACAATTAATATGATATAAAGAAAAATATATTGACATTACTATAAATGGTAAAAATGTTGACCGGAAGTCACCCTTGTATACAAATGATGAAGGGAAATTTACACTTTGATACTAAAATATCACATAAATATAAAAAGACTGGTCAAAATCCTGAAAATTATTCAGAAAAACAATTCTTTTACAATTAATATGATATAGAAATATATAAATACATACCTCAAATAGAAGAAAAAATGTTGCCCAGAACCCTATCTTGTGTGTAAAAGAATAAGTAAAAAACTTCAAACTAAAATTTGCGTAAAAATACTGAAATGGGACTGAACTAAAGCTAGAATTTATTAAAAAAAAATAGATATCAAATATCTAAATAATTCATTCTATTCCTGTAGTCCCTATTTCTAGTGTTCAGTCTATTCCTTCAGTCCCTATTTCTAGTGTTCAGTCTATTTCATCAGTCCCTATTTCTAGTGTTCAGTCTATTTCATCAGTCCCCATTTCTAGTGTTCAGTCTATTCCTTCAGTCCCTATTTCTAGTGTTCAGTCTATTTCATCAGTCCCTATTTCTAGTGTTCAGTCTATTTCATCAGTCCCTATTTCTAGTGTTCAGTCTATTCCTTCAGTCCCTATTTCTAGTGTTCAGTCTATTTCATCAGTCCCTATTTCTAGTGTTCATTCTAATTTAATTTCCGCTTCACCACAACTTGGGGGCGGTATTTTACCTTATTTGACTGGTATTAAAGTTATGTTTGAAAATGAAAAGGTCATAAATATACTTCAGAATTTGTTTAGGGAATTATCATTTGAAAAAAGAGTTTAGTAGAGCATTTATTTCACCATCAGATGTTATTTTTCCAAAAAGAATTGTAAGTCCTGATGAAGTAATTGAATATTTAAAAAACGACAAGCCACTTTTTCAGTCTAATTCTTTCAAATCTGACACTGATCCTTTAGGCAATTTAAATTCACAGGAAATCATAAAACAAACAAACTCTGATGAGAACACTTCTTGTACTTATCAGGTCAAATTAGAAAATAATGAGGTAGTAGCTAATCAACAACCTGTCATAGAATACCCGACTGATAGCAGTCAACAAAGTTTGGCACGATTTATTGTTGACAATAATTTAATAACTTTGTTTCCACAACAAGGTGCGTTTATTGTAAATGGCAGGAAAGGAAAATACTGTGTAACTCTTTTTCCAAAAGAAACATGTCAATGTGAATCTTCTTCTACTTGTTTTCATATTTTGGCTGCAAAAATTAGTATAGGGTTAGAGTCAACACAAACAAATAATGTCGTTAGTTTAAGGGCCCTTTCAAAAAATAGCAAGAAAAAAATTGACAAAAAATCAGGAAGAAAACAACCAAGAGCAAATGATTATGGAATTGAATTCGAACCTGCGCCAGATTCACAATTTTTCTATAAATACTCCCTTGAAGCATAAATTGATGACAACACCTTCAACGAATGGTAGCATAAAACCTAATAAAACGCCTAAGATATCAACCGAATTTTCAACTCCTAAATCGAAAAAAAAACTTGAACTAAGTGTAATCGAAGAAGATGCGGGGGAAACACAAATTATAGATGAGAAAAAAAATTCGATCAAAATTAATTAATCACTCCCTGTGAAAAAAAGAAAGATAGACGATATCAACTTAGATGAAATGGAAACCCCCACTAAAAAAACAAAAACTCAATCAAATCTCCTGTGGATAGGGTATTGCAGTCAACAGCACAAACAAAATATTTTAAATAATAAGTATCTTTGTTCTGATATCATTATTTCGACACAAAATCTTCTGAAATTTTAGTTTCCAGAAATAAATGGGTTCCAGGAAACAACTTTAGCGCCTGTTAAGGTAGATGGTAAATTGGTAAGTGAAACAGGTTTTCAATCACAAGAGTCACCAAGTGTACAAATACACCATAATGGTAACGCTCATTGGGTTTTGTCTCTTCAAACTAGAGATGGAAACATCTATCTTCTAGACAGCTTATCACTAAATTTAACAACTTCATTAGAATATCAGTTAACGCAAATCTTATGGTAAAGACAAGAAAAAATTAATAATAAGAATACCATTGAAAATGTGTGATGTCTGGGCACATCGGTCTTGTGCAAAAAATATGAAAGGAAACAGCTGGTTCTGCGAAGTACATACATAGTTTAACTGAAATTTTAAAGAAATTTACAGGCCACGATATACAGTTTTGATAAATTTGAAATAAATTTTTAAAAATGTTAATTTAAAAAAATGTAAATTAATCACAATACCTATTCTTGAAATTAATTTGAACATTATTTTTCCTTCATAAAATAGATAATAAATAGATAAATTAATGTCAAAGAGTGTAGTGTATCAATAAATAATAAAACAAAATAAGAAAAAAAACCAAAAAAAAAACAATAACTCCGCCAACGCCGGTCCCAAGACCGGGTGAAAAAGGAGGAGGGTTGTTAATATCTAAATGAAAAATATGAAATATCAGAAATGATTAGTATGCTATAATACTTTTCAAATTTGATATAATGAAATAAAAATGACAATATATTTTATATCTAGTTTTAGTCATTATTTCCTTTTTTTTTCATAAAAGGGGGTCAAGATTAAAACACAAGCTCAGGTCAAGTTTCTGCAATTTTAGTTTGATATATTTTTATTGTTATTTATATCAAATCATTTATTATTAAATTGTCTTTAAGAATCATGTTCTGGATTTTGACCGGGCTTTTTATATTTTTGTGAATTTTAGTTCAAAGTTGAAAATTTCACTTCAATATTGGTATACCAGGGTGACTTCCGGTCAACTTTTTGCCCTTTTATAGTAATATATTTATTTTTTTCCTTATATCATATTATTTGTCATTTAAATGTCTTTAAGAATCAATTTACAGACTTTGACCGGGATTTTTATTTTTTTAGGAATTTCAATTCAAAGTTGAAAATTTGACTTCATCATTTATATACCAGGGTGACTTCCGGTCAACTTTTTGCCCTTTTATAGTAATATATTTTTTTTTTCTTTATATCATATTATTTGTCATTTAAATGTCTTTAAGAATCAATTTACAGACTTTGACCGGGTTATATGCTTTTTCGTGAATATAAGTTTTCCTGTTCAAAAATGTGTTGCCAGAGTCACACTAAGAAACACTTCCGGTCAACTTTTCGGTCAACTTTTCGGTAAAAAAGCATATTCAAATATTTTTTTTTAAAATTTAATCTTATAGCCTATTATAATAGCTTTCAGAATCACTTTTATTTATTGATTTAGCTTAAGCGGTTCCAGAGATATTAATTATAATACACCAATTTTTCACTTCCGCGTTTTCCACTTCCGCGTTTTAGACCCTCCCCCTGTTTACCTTATTTGGAAATTCAATGTAGTTGCGAAGCTTGCAGTTTGCAAGTTGGTTAATTGAAAATTACTAAAGTAGCCGTGCACTTGTCAGTTGAGATTATAACGACCTGGTTGGAGAAACTGATGAGAACAAATGGAAAATTTATTCAATATGATCCAATGTCTGGACAAAACACGACTTAGGTGTAATTTATCGCTTTCAGGTATTACAATCTAGAGATATATACTAAAATGCAGAGGGAATGGCTTGTGCACTGCAGAGATCAGATAATAAGGTTCCACTAAAGTCAAAATATAGGACACTTCTTAAACATATAAACTTTGCCTGTATCAGAGGCGGATTTAGGGGGGGCAGGGGGCCCGGCCCCCCCCCCCTTTTTGAGAAAAAATTTGGTTGCTTATATAGGGAATCATTGAAGCGTGACTGAAGCGGCCCCCCTCTTAGGTCAGTCAGTGGGCCCCCACTTATGAAAATTCCTGGATCCGCCACTGTGTATTTTTCAACCTATAATGAATAAAGTCATAAACTATGAGAACATATGTTCGGTGTCTTTCGTATTAAAATGTGTCAAAGAGATAGCAACCCAACCATAGAACAGACAATAGCAGAAGGTCACCAACTTGTTTTCGTGTTCAGACGTTTTATCTTCTATGTTTCGTGTTTAGTAGGATGACTTGATGTGTGCTTCATGTTTCCCCTTCTTTATTTTCCATGTTTCCTGTCATACTCTTTAACTTCTCGTGCTTTTGACATACATCATGTACATGACATATTATTTTTATACAGTATATATAATAATTATTATCAGTATTAAAATTGAATAGTCACTGCATTCACTTTCCCTCTAAAATTAGAGTACATGGATGATATCAAATATCTGAACTGTGTCCCTGTTCAGTGTTCAGCTATATATATCCCCAGTAAACAGAATCGAGCCATAATGGTATTTTTAAAATTTTCATTGCGAGACCTCATGTCCAAGAGGCAGGAAAAAAACCACTTGTAATAAAGCTGTGTATTCTGTTATAACAGACAATTGTGTACAAGCATGAACAGATGCAAATCATATCATTTATTAAATGGAAAAGGCCACAGCCTGTTTAGAAACGGTCAATTTTGACGGTATATTAAATTCAGTCTGTCTGTCTGTTCCAGAATTGAATATTTTTCGTCGCATCTTTCTCAGGAAAATAACATGGACTTCTTAAATTTGGTTTGAGGGTTTATATGAGTCAGCAATACCGTGTGATGCTTTTTCATATTCATCACTCAACAAATTCCTGTGTACCTTAAAATTCTTAAAGTGTACAATGGTGTATGGGGGTATCAAAAGTGATCAGTAGCTCACAGATTCACTTGTTTGTTTTATAGTATTTTATATTTTTTGTGGGGGAGGGGGCTGGCTATTGTGAGCAGTGTTCTCAGCACTTCTAGTATCAATCATAAAAATTACATTAAGACGAGCAAAAATTAGCAACATGCATATCCTGGGTTCATTTAATTTGCATTAATATAAACATTGTCATTAAAACATTTAATCCCGCTGCAAATGTTTGCACCTGTTCTAAGTCAGGAATCTGATGTACAGTAGTTGTCGTTTGTTTATGTAATTTATAAGTGTCTCTCGTTTCTTGTTTTTTTTATAGATTAGACCGTTTGTTTTCCTGTTTGAATGGTTTTACACTTGTAATTTTGGGGCCCTATATAGCTTGTTTATTGATGTGAGCCAAGGCTCCGTGTTGAAGGCCATACATTGACCTACATGTATAATGGTTTACTTTTATAAATTGTTATTTGGATGGACATGATAGAGAGTTGTCTCATTGGCACTCACACCACATCTTCCTACATTGTATTTCTATTGTATGGCAAAAGTGATTTCTTTATTTTAAAAAATATATGATTCATTATCATGATTATACATGTTACGATGTATACACAGGTTCATACTATTTTTGACATACATGACATATAGCTCTGTAATTTTATTCACTACTTGTACATCTTTGGATTTTAAATGTTTGGCTTTGAGCGTTCCTGATGAAGGTCAATCCAGACTCAGCCAGAAAAGTGCTATGGACGCATGAAATTATTGAACCTGCTGTTTTCAATTTTTCATGCTCCTTTATTTTTAAAAAAAGGTTATAATTACATTCTCTTTTTCTTTTAGGTCACCTGACAATAACAGGATTGAGGTTACAGTATGCCATTCAAGCTGTGATGAAATATAAAGTTTGGTTTGAATTTGGAGAGCTTCATTACATGTATTATAGACAGGTAAATTGTTTTATCCTGCAATTATCTACATGATCTAACTATTGTACATGTACAATGGGACGACTCACCTGAAGGGTCCCAAGTTAAACAGAAATTAAAAACGATATATATGTCATCATTTAGGCCTTATGGCCTTCAACAATGAGAAAAACACATTCTGCCACATTGTCTTCTCTAAAAGGCGCCAAATCATAATATTAATAAACCTGTTGAAGTAGAAAACTAATGGCCTTATTTATGTGAGAAAAAAGTGAATGAACAAACAAACAAACAAACAAACAGCAACAAACAACAAGTGCTCAATTAAATATTACAGACACATACATAGTCATGTGTAATACATGTATTTGTACAAGTTTATTTTATTTACTTGAAGAAGTAAAAAAAAATACACATAACACGTATAAGTAAAAAGATAATGTTTGAATAATCTAGCCTTAATTTTCTCAAAAATTTACTTGTACAAGTAAACCATGTAAACATTTCTTTCAATCCTAAAAAAAATCCTCAAGTTTTGAGATGTGAATCATGCCTTTAATGATCATGGTGATTTTTCCCAGTTTAGCTCAATTTTTTTTTTATTTTAAGTTCAATGTTTCATCTCATTATATGAATCCATCAAAGAAATTGATTGAGCAAAGATCTTGCATATTTGTGCAAGGCCTTCAAAAATTGCTCCTTTGAGGCTTGTAAATGAGCAGTGTTGTGAAGATAACAGACAAATGGGATTTTCATTGTCTATGAAATTACACTTAAATGATTGGTAAAGACATCTGCAGAGAGTACACAATTTAAAATTCGATTAGTGCAAAGAAATCTCAAGAATACAAGAAAAAAGGATGTAAAACAAGTACAATGTAAAACATTCTGAATGTGTAAGGAACATAACTATGCCATTTTTTGGTTTACCCATACAACATGTACAAGTAAATAAGATTCACTTGTATAAGTATCCTACAAATTCACTTTTTTTTCCATTCTTCAAGAATTGCAATACAATAATTAATGTACTTAATATAAATCATGATAATTTCTGAATTCAAAATGAAGTAAAATTGAGAATGGAAATGGGGAATGTGTCAAAGAGACAACAACCAGACCAAATAAAAAAAAAATAACAGCAGAAGGTCACCAACATGTAATTCCCGCACCCGGAGGCGTCCTTCAGTGTCTGTATATATATGTACGAGCAGTAATATTTATTTACACAGACATCACAGATATGCCTATAACCATGATAATAATAATATACTGAACTTGCTAGCTAAAATTTCTTGTGGATTCTTGATATTGATCATGTTGATATTGAAGTATTCCTGTCATTGTTCACATTTGGAAAAGGAGATACAAAATAATGAAGTTCAACATAATATTTAAATATGTATTACATAGTGCGCCTTATTAAAATGTGTTTGGAAAATTTATTTTTTGTTCAAATGTTGAATGAAGACATTACTACTGGTAAAAAAGGACAAGAATTATTTTGTTAGCATTTTAACAGTACTTTTGAAGAAGTATGTTTGCACTAACTTTTGATTACTTTTCTCATATTGAAAATTTCATTTGATATATACATTGTACTTGTATTATATTTGCATTTTCATATTTCAGGGATGAAGACCTGCAGTCAGACACCAGTTAAAAGTTACTTATAACTCATCATGGCCATTATGGAAGATCTGATTAAAATTTGTGTAGAAAGCCACCAAATATGTCCATGAAAAATAGAAAAATGACAGCAATTCTACATAATGCACCGTACTAAGTAGAAGCATTGACTGTTTCAAAACCAAATAAATTGGAATTTAGTGTATTGATGCTGAAATAGAGAGGATTATTATATGACTATACATTTTCTGTTTTCTCATTGGCTAAAAGCATAGGAAATCCTCTTTGATAAAACATTATATTCACCGCGGCAAAAATCACGAGAGGTTAATATAAGATTTGGAACAGCGTCCGTGTACCTAAATATAGAAACGGGGAATTCTTGTTAGCTATTTAAGGGATGTATAAATAAAATGGTTTTTAATTGAACGACCGAATATATATCAGCCAATCAGAGCTCTCGACATAAAATCGTTTTGATCTCACGGACGACAGTTACATGTTTCCGGCAACAAAGTATGGCTGGAGCAGCAGAAGTAGCTACTGAAAAAAACGCTTTTCATCGTTAAATAATAAGGAAATTAAGAAGATTTTGATAGAAAAGGATTATAAATACTCGCCGATCAACAGATTCTAGCGTGAGGACGGGACATTTAAATCTTAATAAATCTTATTATATCTCATCTAAAAATATTAAAATGACACTTAGAACTAAAGAGTCATATAATAAAGCAATTGTTGACTTTTGATATCAGTTGATACAATGATTTATCAACCTCATCAAAAGTCAATAATTGTATAATATTATTAATTGGACAATTTAACTTCTTTTTCATCATTATTGAAGTTGATGTATACCATCTTAAAGAGTTTTTACTTGACACATGTGACAGTTAAAAGGAATACCAAATATACATAATAAAGGCCGTTTGGAGATTTGTGAATAGTCTTAAAATAGGAGTTTCAAAAAGGATTTCAGTTAAAATATTGTATTTCACGGATGTCAGAAATGTAATTTTATGTCTCTTTCATGAAATGTTTTAAAAAATCTGCAATATCTAACCAAGACGAGTGAGAGATCTACAGATAGACATATGATATTCAGTTGAACTGTAAACATGGTAAAGGGGAATTTTGAAATATTCATTTATAAGACTTCTATGAGTGTTTTGTTATTTTTATGGCAATTACAGGAAAGCGATGTAAAAAGTAATTCAATATAGATATTAATCCTACCAGAAAACTTACAGATATCATATGTACATTTCAGACATATACAAATTACATCATGTACATTGTACATGTACAAATGAAAGCATGCAATTCACTGATGCACCACCTATGTAGTTACATGTACATGTAATTATAAAAGTAAGAATATGACATACATGACATATGATTGCCAATGAAACAACTCTCAATCAGAGAACAACTAGTCATATACATGTATTAGCCACCAGAGAACAAGAAAATCATATTTTGTCATGGTTTATATTTCAATCTCATTTCATAACACAGACTCTACAGGTTTACAAAATGTCCAAAAGCATTATAAAGTTGTTTTGATTTCAGTTGTTGGTCATATTGATGTTGGCCTTCAATACTGAGCAAGACCTCTGTACAAATGTACAAATGTAACATCCACAGAATGTTTGAACCAAAAAATGTTGGATATTTTTCTTTGCTTGCATTTATCATGTAGTTGCTCTTTTGTACATATGTACATTAACATGTTCATATGCATTTAATTTTCTACTGGTATACATGGTATACTTGGAAACTTGTGATGGAATATTTCCACAGTATAAAAAAATCTTATATCTAGCAAGATTAGCAACTGATGTTAGATATACATGTACAGCATTATATTACCATATGCATCATGTGCATACATAATACATTTTACATGTACATTTGTATGGCAATGAGACAGCATTTCCAACACACAGACAGAAATTACTTTCTATATATTTTAAATTTGAATGCATCATACATGTAATTACATGTATGTAGTACAGCTAGAATTTCATTAAAAAAAAAGATGATGTGGTATAATTGCCAATGAAGTTTTGATTAACAATTAAGTTGTGTTATTTTTTGTGATTGGGTCAGGTAAAGATTAACCCATGATTTTTGGTAGGCAGTACATTGTAGTTCTATAACCGTTAACATGGTTAACACGTACATACATTGTATCATTTTATGAGTTTCCGTCTGACTAATTGTCCTTTCCCCTATATCATGGAAATCGATTCATTCTGATTGATCTGACACTTCGGGATTGTGGTTATGTATAAATTATATTAAGTTAGTTAATTCTGTATTTAGATGTATATTCTGGTACATAAAATTTCTTCTATTAGGACAGAAAAGAAATACCATTTCAGTTGACTCCAATCTCAGCAGTTGATAGGAAATAAGTTTTCTGATTTTAACATCTTTGAGATGAACATGATGAACTTGAATTAAAATATTATGGCACTTAATAATGAAAACACAATTGATTGATTGTGCTGAATGTCACATAAGCACATACGACTATTTCTTTGCTGTCCATTTGTATTGGTGGACACTTTGCACAGAAGGCAGGAATTTAATATGAAATGAGCGGCAGTAAAAAATAGGTCACTATTTCCAACTTCATGATAGAATTGTATTCTTTGATGTCTTTTGAGGCTGAGAAATTAAGATGATATATTTACAAGGCTGCAGATTGAATCATAGCTATATAGGTACAATGTACACTGTACATATATACCTAAATCTGAAACACATCAGATGAGATTAAAATAAGTCGTAGTCAATGTATGCATCTGAAATAATTTTTGAAACTGGTACAAACTGGTATATACATGGAGTGGAAGCATAAATTATAGAGCACAAAGTTGTTTTTTTTTAAATTTGGGGTACTCAATGTCTTATCTTTTAATCTTTACTCCAAAAGGTAGTTTGTGCAAATATTGAAACTCACACATTCTATGAAAAAAGGAATTATATCCCCAATGTTAATGCTGGTGTACAAATTTTAAAATGTATGCCTTTGAATTACAAACATAATAAAATCAGTAAAAGTAGGGCAGAATAATTTTACCAAGTAACTGTAAGGATATTAGAATAAGTCAAATACTGCTCCAGATTGGTTGAAAGAGAATATTCTGTGTAATAAGACGCAGGAAATAACTATGGAGTCCGACATAATAAAAAAAAAAGCAAGCCATACAAAAAAACTGGCAAATAGATGCAAAAGAATCACCAGAATGAATCTAAAAGTGACAAATCATGATTTACAATTGATACCAGTCACACTTGATAAGCAGGAGATATTCAACAAATAAAATCTCCATCTATTGATGTGATGCAGGTAGGAGTATATTTATAATTTTAACATAACCAATGACACACCCAATTTCTTTATTAATGCAGCTTTTTTCATTAAAATGTTAATGATTCACAATACACAAACACTAGAAGAGACCTAGTAGGCTAATCTATTAAAATTTATATAATGAACTTTTACTTGCAGAACGAGAACTTTACAAGCACACGAGATGCGATTCCGGATTTGAACCAAAAAAAGGGGGAAGGCTGCATTCCCCAACACTACATGCATGTAACCCACGTATGGGGTGTATAATAATGACCTTGTAGGCTTATCTATTAAATTAATTTATATATTGAACTTTGATTTGTAGAACGAGAACTATACAAGCACCCGAGATGCGATTCCGTATTTGAACAAAAAAGGGGAAGGCTGCATGCCCCAACACTACATGCATGTAACCCACGTTTGGGGTGTATAATAATGACCTGAATAATTATGTTTTTTGCCTTCAATAATTTAAATAGCAATAAGACAATAGTTGTTTCAAACTTCGCACAAACATATTATCAAATGAAACGCCGGTGAAAACAAAATATACACGTAGTTTTCCCGTCAGCCGATCCGACTACTAGAGGGTCTTTCAAACGCTTTTTTCGTGCATTTTAGGGCGATTATGCTACAACATGTTAGAATAATTGAAAAGTGCAGGTGCAAGAGCTATACCAACCCACTGCATGCTGGTATTGGTAGAAAGGCAACATTTCAAACTTTTTGAAAAGTGCTGCTACTAGTTATATAGCGTTCGTGTAAAAGAAATTTCACAACCCGAAGTGCCAAAAAATCAATAAATTGATTAAATTCTCCATGTTTTATTGTTTTTTAATTACAAAACCTCTAATGAAAATTAAGTGGCAGCATTTTTCCAGTAAAACAAGTTATCCTGATTACAACGAGCCCAAAATCAGGGCGATCCGATTTCATCTTGCACCTGCACTTTTGACTTTTTTGGGAAATGTCTTTACTTTCAGTTTAAAGTCACGTGACACTAGTGTATTTATATTTTTCTAAAAATAAAAGTTTGTTATATAAATAAGAATAGACCCTTTTCCCCCGATTACTCATATGACGTGTATTTTGGCTTTTAGGCAGAGAAAACTCACTTTGAGTACAATATGATTTTTTTTGTGTATAAAAATGGAAATTTTCTTGAAACGACCTTAACACCCCTGCGTGATAATAAGATTATATCCACTGTAGCGGATTTGAATTATCGGTGACCCCCTTTTTTATTAATGCTTTTAAGATCACCCCTGAAGCTGCAACTAATGCAGAAGTTTGAAGGAAAAATATTAGCAGATTTTTTTTATTTCAAGAAAAATCTATAATAAACGGCAATTGAAAATGGCGGGAAATGTAAAATGGCCTTAAAACATAAGGAAAGCCAGAAAAATAAAATGTGTTTAAGATAAAAGTTACAATTGACTGCTTTAGTTAAACTAGTAAAACATCGTTTTTTTCAATAATATTGCCTTCTTTTAGCATTTTTGAGCACTATTTCTATATTACGGTATAACGCAATTCTTTACTTTTTGATGACGTCATACCTCGAAAACAACATCCGTCGGTGACCCCAATTTTTTTTCGCCTAAAATATTAAAATAAGTATGGTCTGTCTAAATTCGAAATTTCAATGAATTATTATTAGTAGTTTAAACAGTGCAATGGACGCGTTGTTAAACTTACAGTTTAATATTTGCGCGTTGTTGAGTTAATAGTTCTTAGAGCCATGACGTATTTGGGAATATGACCTTGAGATTAGATATAGAGCTATAGATTTTCCGTATTTGGTAATTTTAGAGTCAAATACATGGCATGCAAACATTTTAAAGATGAATTTAAGTAAGTGTTATGACTTTTGTCACTATCTCAAAAATTAGGGGAAAAGTTGAATGGTACAGATCAAAATAACAATCAATTCCATCTAAGCAAGCATGTTAACTACTATATTAAGAGTACCAGATCGATCAAATCCAAACTATGTTCAAGTAGATATTAAGGCAAATAAGACACGTCATGATGTATTGCTTTCTTTTTCCAAAAAAAGACCCGAAATGGAAATATTTAGAAACAAATATAACATCATTTTTTCGAAATGAATCGCCGAGAGTTAAATATATATTCTATGTAGTTGTCCTATCTCATTTTAAATCAAATAACTGCAAATGTCTTGATAAGTGTCACACACAAAGTTATACATGTATGAAGTACTCTAGCAATAAATCATCATATCACTAAGATAATGTGAGAACAATTTAGGAAGTTATACTTCGACATAGCACGATTTGTATATGGATATTTGGAATAGAACATTAATTAATAAAGGTATGATTAGATACATATACTTAGATAAATGTGCACATTGTTTTATCTTGTTGATATGTTGAACTATTTTTATTTTACCGATGGCAGTAATTGTAATTCATGTATCTACTGTTTGCTTAATTTCGCTTTTCTTTTTCTTTTTCTGTTTGTTGTGGTTATCTGTATTAATATCAGTCCCATCAACAGGAATGAAGATTTTCTAATTCGTTGGTCCACAGAATTTAAAAAAAACAAAATCGAAATATGATTAAAAAATGAACGTCAAATTGATTGGTGCAAAGAAAGCCCTTATAGCTACTCGTCTGGATGTTTCATTTAGCTGAAACAATAAAAAAAATTACGCGACGTAATTGATGTCTTCTATAAAGTTAACATAACATTCTACTTTATTTAAACGCTATTATACCGTACAGTCTCGCTACACATATATAACCAATTTTCTCAATTGTTGCAAACGCTAAGGCGTTATCAATTTAAAATAAGGAAACGGACTAAACTTGATAAATAATGTCTACTGCCAAAAACAATTTCCTTATTGGCAAATAAATTACCTAACGGTTATCATCTTTTCTGAAATGTTTGTATTGTTGAATTAATTATCATGAATCAAATATCGAGTTTGAAATTGTTCCGATTAATTCCCAAAAGTTGACAAAACTATTCTATACATTCCGTTATGATGTTTGGATCGCTTATAACAGTTCTATTTAATCTTATTTCTGCGTGTTTAATTGTATTTGAAAGAAGTAAATATCATATGCAACTGTCATCTTCAGTAGTGCCGGTGCTTTTCGAGTCCATGTCAGTCCATGTCTCGATCGCTTTCCCTTTTCTTTAACTACACGACAAAGCATGATATATCTTTTGCTGAAGTTGAAATAACCAAGGAAATGGTTTATTGTACCATTACGTGTCAAATATCAACACGAACGACCCCCCTCTCCAAAAAAATAACATCTGTATATTATCTTGACTTTTACGGCTGTAATAAGGTCAAACGAATATTGCTGAAGTATTAAGAAAAATTATTTCTTCATTCAATTTGGGCCAATTATTTCGTGTTATGTTTCCTTTATATAAAGGAAAACTTAGGTTTCCCTATCATATTTTTTTTTTTTTTTAAATACCCCAAATTTTAATTTGTTAATTTCACAGTATTATAACGAAAAACAATAGGGTGCGTTATCCCGTGGCCAGTTTTTTATATTGAAAATTGAAATTACACTGACTAAAGTCTTTTACAGAAGGTAACGAACAATCTATCGTCGAACATTTAGACACTCCATCTACCTTACTGAATGAAGTTAATGTGATAGTTAATTATAATCAACCATACGGCCTTTAATAAGGAGATAAAATACATATCGTCCAGTCTAATATAAAAGGCTCCGACATTGTATTATAATTTTCATCGCCCTGCCCCTTCCTCCCTTACCTTGTACTCTTACGATCGATTCTATTATAATTTCATGTATTGTCGAAATGCGCATCTGGTGCAGGAAAATTGGTACCGTTGATGTTATTACTACCACTGGGTCGATGCTACTGCTGGTGGACTGTTATTCCCTGAGGGTATCACCAGCCCAGTAGCCAAGTTCTTCGGTACTGGCATGAAAATACGGATTTTTTGTGTTATTAAAATTTGCTGTTACAAAATGTTAGAAATTATTATAAACTAAGGAATGTAACTCCCTCATGCAAAGCTCTGATTCCTTTTACGGATTTGGCTATACTTTTTAGACCTTTCGGGTTATAGCTCTTCATCTTTAATATAAGTGACATTTTGCTTTGTTTTTGCGGAAAAGACCCACCTTGGAAATATTAAGAAACAATTATAACATAATTTTCAGAAATAAATCTCCGAGAGTAAAAAAAATATTACAGTTTTAGAGATAGCTATGCAGTTGTCCTATCTCATATTAAATCAAATAACTCCAAATGTCTTGATAAGTGTAACACACAAAGTTATACATGTATGAAGTACTCTAGCAATAAATTATTATTTTCACTAAGATCCTGTGAGAGCAATTTAGAAAGTTATACTTCGACATAGCACGATTTGTATATGGATATTTGGAATAGAACATTAATTAATAAAGGTATGATTAGATACATATACTTAGATACATGTAACTGTGCACATTGTTTTATCTTGTTGATATTTTGAACTATTTTTATGTTACTGATAGTAGTATTTGTAAAACATGTATCTACTGTTACATATACTGTTTGCTTAATTTCGCTTTTCTTTTTATTTTCCTGTTTGTTGTGGTTATCTGTATTAATAACAGTCCAATCAACAGGAATGAAGACTTTCTAATTCGTTGGTCCACAGAATTTAAAAAAAACAAAATCGAAATGATATGAAAAAAATAACGTCTAATTGATTGGTGCAAAGAAAGCCCTTAGCAACTCGTCTGAATGTTTCATGTTTTAGCTGAAACAATAAAAAAAATAGGCGACATAATTGATGTCTACTACGAAGTTAACACAAATTCTACTCTATATATAACGCTATTATACCGTACAGACTCGCTACACAAATCGTGAGTGTGTATATAACCAATTTTCTCAAGTATTGCATACGCTAAGGCGTTACCAATTTAAAATAAGGAAATAAACTGACTAATCTTTTTAAATAATGTCTGCTGCCAAAAACAATTTCCTTATTGGCAAATAAATTAACTCACGGTAAGTGAAAGTACGTTACTGTATACAGGCTCCGTCTTTTTTAAATCAGCCAGGGTTCCTCATCTTTTCTGAAATGTTTGTATTGTTGAAAAAGTTATCATGAATCAAATATCGAGTTTGAAAATGTTCTGGTTAGTTGACAGAGCTGTTCTATACATTCCGTTATGATATTGGTATCGCTTGTACAAGTTCTTTTTAATCTTATTTCTGCGTGTTTATTTGTATTTGAAAAAAGTAAATATCATTGTTTGCATCTTTTCATCTTCACCATTTCCGGTGCTTTTCCAAGTTTAAGTGCGAACAAAACCCATCTTTCTTTAAGGTTTACACAAGTGCACATGACACAAATCTGCAATTTTATTTTAAAAGTTCATGTCTCGATCGCTTTCCCTTTTCTTTAACTACACGACATAGCATGATATAATTGTCGGTGAAGTTGCAATAACAAAGGCCATTTTCAAATATTTTTTTGTGTTTATTTACTATGCTGAAATTGAAAAATAAGGTGTTTTGCGACGTTTCGCACATATTGGTGACGTTTAAAATAAAATAAAAAATAAAAAAATAAAAAAAAAAAAAAAAAAAAATAATAAAAATAAAAAAAAAATAAAAAAATATTTAATTGAGTAGGACAAATTGACCGTCAACTGTCATATTGTATAAATATATCTTTAAAACAAAATTAGTAATAGATGGCTTATCGGGTTTTATTCAAACTTTGTCTATCAGCTGATCCAATACTAACCATTGCTAACGGGAATAACTTGGTTACGTACATTAGCTTTATAATAGTTGATCGGTTATTGGTGTTGATTCAACGCAGAACTACTTTCAAAATGCCCTTTTTTATATTTCCATATTTCCATGCCGTTTAGTACTAAAATAAATCATCATAGATACCAGGACTAAAAATGTTCACTTACACCAGACGCGCGGTTTCGTCTACAAAAGATTCATCAGTGACGCTCGAATAAAAAAATGTTCAAAAGGCCAGTTGAAGAGCATTGCGGACCAAAATTTCCTACAAGTTCTGCTAAATACAGCTAAGGTAATCTATTCCTCAGGTAGAAACACCTCAGTATTTCAATATATCTTTGTAAGATGCATCGATTATTTAATAAAATGCTCTCAAACAAAGCTTTTAATAGCACAAAAAGTCATATTATATCAGCGAGTTGTAATTGACAAAGTGACATTTAGCCTCGATGTTGGCGTCGAGTAGAGTGATCAACAGCAGCTAAACATTAAAACTTTAAATAAATAATTGGCCAACATAAGATTGTGGAAGGCGTTCATCCGAATACTCGTTCAATTATATTGGCTAAGATGCCAAATCTCAGTTTGTATAAATGTCCGTATATACATGTATATAAAAACGGTCGCAGATGTGCAGACGAAAGCACAGAATGTGAACCAAATTTTTGTAGCTGTATTGGTCCAGGCAACATCAATCAAGACATTGCACTAACATTGTTTCTTTGTATAGCAAATTATAAACATCTCCAAAATGTTTGCCATCTACTTTTCCTCGTACTTGTTTTTGTAGTTTCATCAACTACAATACTCATTGTCTCTCTGGCCTGTTTTTTTTCTTCTGATGAATATATAACAAATAATGATTCATTTGTTAGAATAATGCTCGTAAAATGCACAAAAAGTCGGTGGTTTTAGAAAAGATGTTTACTTTACAAAACTGATCATATGAATCTTCCATGTAGAATATATTTTTTTTAAAGAAAATTAACCTATTATAACTAGAGTTGAGAAAAGGGGATTTATTGAGATTACATTTCATTGGTCTAATTTCCAACTTTGGAAATACAGCAAGACACTTCGATATTTCTTTTTCTTCTGCAACTTTTAGTATTGTGTTAAGTATGTTTGTAACATGTTGTAGTCAAGAAATCGATCAGATACTTTGTATTTAGACAGCTCCTTGTTACAGCTCAACATAATGTTATTTGTGTTGTTGTTTGCTATTGTTTCTCTGTACCCTAGACAAAATGATTGGTATAGTTTCGACATAATGTATTTCATAGTTAGAAAATATGGTAAAAAAGGCAAGGTTATATTTGATATGAATTCCCCCAACCCCTGGATTATAAGGGACATATGTATGTTGCATGCCAATCTAATTAAAATTAAATCTCTCACGCAGCGACCAAGCATTAAAAAATGAGCGAGTGAGAGATTTAATTTTAATTAGATTGCAGCGACCAAGCATTAAAAAATGAGCGAGTGAGAGATTTAATTCTAGTCAGAATGGTTACATGCTGATGTTACTCACACACTATAAACTATTATAGAGAACTATATCCGGGAGTAAATATACAGTGTATTATACCAATTTAGATTAAAGTCAATAATCAATGTCATATTGTTGACCGTCATATAGAGATACCGCCATGGTGATTTACATTATTCTTTCAGGTATACCTTGGGAAAGTTATGTTGATCGGAAATGCAAACCTTAAGTACATAGATGCATTGTTGCACTCATTTTATGTAGACGAAACGCGCGTCTGGCGTACTAAATTATAATTCTGGTACCTTTGATAAATATTCATGTAAAATTAACATGTTTTTATAGGCTAAAATTTCCGTATTCTCTTTCTCTAAAAATATATTTCACTCCAGTTATATTATAATTGTAATTATTTACATTAATGCACTATGCCAAAAAATTTGAATGTACTTCTTATCTGTACTATTAAACGAGAAGACACCCTTTTGTGTGTCGCTTCTCTTCTTTCCACAATAAATTAATCAGCACGCCTCTGTGTCCTTTAGTCGCATTTGTCATCCATTCATATGATTATTCAGATTGAGTTATTTTGGGAGAAAAACGAGAAAAAGGAATCCGAATATTGTCCCGTCATTGGACAAAATTTTGAGTCAGAATATACTTCCGGTTTCATTTTCTGTATACTTTGAACATACATGTATATAATACTACGAATTAGGAGTATTTTCAAGTTTACTATCCACGGCGGTCACAGAGTAAATTAAATAGAGAGGGTCTATATACTATATCAATGACCACCATGAATCGATTCGTAAACTTAGAATTGAAAGTAAATACACTTTATTTATAAAGTAATGAATGTTCATAAAATACAGATATTAAAGCGCTAAAATTATTCAGGTGAACTTTTGATACGTTTTCTGAAATTCTCCAGTCATTTATTTTTTTTACAGAACAGTGGCGGATCCAGAAGTAAGGGACTGACCTAAGGGGGGCCTGATCCAGTCACGCTTCAGTGATTCCCTATATAATCAATCAAATTTTTTCACACGAAAAGGGGACCGGCATTTTACAAACAGTGGCGGATCCATAACTTTTTGTAAGGGGGGTTGACGGACCTAAGGGGGCCTGCTCCAGTCACGCGTCAGTGTTTCCCTATATAATCATTCAAATTTTCCATTCGAAAGGGAGACCCCCTCCCTGATTCCGCTTTTACCAAAAAAAAGAAAATGTGGTATGATTGCCATGTTGAGACAACTCTCCACAAGAGACCAAAATGACACAGACATTAACAACTATAGGTCATCGTACGGCATTCAACAAAGAGCAAAACCCATACCGCATACTCAGCTTTAAAAGGCCCCGAAATGATGTTGTAAAACAATTCAATCGAGAAAACTAGCAGCCTTATTTATGTACAAAAAATGAACGAAAAAAAAAACAAATATGTAACACATAAAAAAACGACAACCACTGAATTACAGGCTCCTTTGACGTTTCTTAAATGTTCATAACATACTAAATGTAATATGTTCATATTGAAATTGATAGAAAACCGAAAAATGGGAATTTTGGAAATAAAGGAGGAAGGATAAAAAAACCAACATTTTCCAGTCACCAATTACCTATGATACTTTGCTGAAATTCTCCAGTCATCCAATATTTTACAAAAATTCTTCCAACAACTGTTACACTTTACATACTTTAAACTACGCTCTGAATCCCCGCGATTTCGCGGTTATGTTCAAGTATACTTTATATTTGCAGGTTTGCTTTAAAACAAAATATCATGCGGACACAAATGATTTATTATATACTTCAAATTCTAAGTCTCATCTTAGTGCTGCAAATACTTTCAACAGAAGGTAAGAAAGAAAATAATATAATTATTCTAGTTTTAGCTTGGTAACACTTAAGTTTTATATGGTTCCACGTGTTCTTTTGATAAGTTAGTCAAAGCTCATAAAATATAATTTACGACTGTGAAGTTATAACAACTGAAAACATTCCTATCTTCCTCTTGTGTTTAAAATATTGTTTAATATCACAATTGTTTCTTATTGGCCGATGTCGTATTTCAGTTCGTGCAAAGAGGTATAATAATTCATTTAGATTTAAGTTTCGATGGTAAACTCGCCATCCAAAACAACGATAAGCGACAATTTAAAAGATTTAATACTTATTGTTTACACAAGTCCTAAATAAAGTGAAAGTAACAATATTGCTTTTTTCTTCCGATAAGATAAATAGACAATTATATAATATATGGCTTTTTCAATGTCACACCCTTATCAACCTGAGACAACCTGTAATCGCATGACCTCTGCTCGGGGATCATATCGCCCTTCGGTGGAGAGTTGCACGATACGGGATATGATATTGAAATAGTCATATCATATGCACGTAAATAAATATTTTAGGTAGATTTTTTTCCACATGAGATGATGTAATTCAGATTAGGGTTTTTACAAACGTTACTTGATGTCCCTGATTGTAGGGGTTCGATAAAGCAGGCTTTTCCAACCATAACTAACATCAGTACGGATGGTTGGTATATATAGATTATAACAATGTATAACATGGCATTATTCATATTAGACCCCTTATTTACCATAGGTTAAGATGTCAGCCCTAGAGCCGACATGGAGGGATGATTTTGACCATGAGGTGATAAGGGATCTCATTTGGAAAATGACATGTTATGTTCTTTTTATTATATTCTTCAGCAGACGAGTCGATATACAGTAACACATAAGAACTATTATAAAAACTTTGAAAAAAATGTTTGTTGTATTACTTGGTTTTGCATTTTTGAATTATATATTTTTCTGATTCCTAATTTTCTTTTATCCATTTTAGTCAATATGTTTAACATTACAACTTTGAGAAGTATTTTCCGGAATTTGCCGAATGACGCCGAAATGTCATGCGATAACGCCACAAAGATGCATCCGATAATAACCGGAAACAGTTGATATTATCAGATTATTGCATTGGTTTTTTCATATCGCATGTATTATTAGCCCTAGGTTTAATATCAACCCAAAAAGCCGCATATATAATCTTTACAAATTGCATTTCGTGCTTTACCTGTATGTTTTTATTTACAACGCAAATGTACTAGACCGTATGGTGTGTGTTTAACTCATTGTTAAATGCCATTAAGTTATAAAATGTAGTATCTAATCCTCCCCTGCTTTACTTAACAATTGGACAATTTTATTTAAGAATTGAATGCTTCTTTTTGTATATTTATTGGGGTGTAAAAGCGTTGACCGAAGTACATTTTGTATGAAGCGCGGAAGCGCTTCATTCTAAAAATGTACGCACGGTCAACGCTTTTACAACCATTTAAAGTTACAAAAAGAAGTATTCAATACTTATAATTACATTTTTTAGCTAGTATAATAAAAAACACGATTTTCATGAAGTTTAATTTTTAAATTCACCTGTGCACTTTATTGTGGGACCTCGTGTCATCATGAATGAAATGTTATTGTCTCATGCAATTGCTTACGGAATAACATGTGATGTGCAATTAGCCAATCACAACAACGTATTATAGTGAAACATACATCTAATGTAATTATTCAAAATTAAATCATAAACTGCATCAAATCTAAGTTACACTTAATGAAAAAAAAAGAATTGACATGTTCTTATTTTGATCTAAACAAAATAAAATATTTTTCAAAAAAATGTAAGTCAAATTAATTTCATTTAACATTGAAAATATTTTTTTTAGCAATGTATTACGGTCTATTGTTTAAAGCAAGAAACAATTCTTTCAATATGCATCAACTGTACAGATATCGTCACACTTTTAACAAAATTTTAACCTCCTGTATTTTTTACAAGTAATACAAAACTCCTTCTGCTTTAATTATAGGGACTGGAAAACATGAAATACATAGTAGTACTTCGCCTGCAGCAGCTACCCTCAGTATTATATATCCAACAATAAAAAATAATGGTTTGTCAGTAACAACAACAGTTCTAACATCAACATCACCTAATACTATTTCAAAGGATAAAACTACAACATCTACTGGTACACCTTTGACATCTTCTACTTCACCAACAACTACGTCACCTAGTACATCCAGTACTCCTACACCTTCAACGACATCTACTGGTACACCTTTGATATCTACTACTGCATTAACAACTACGTCACCTAGAACATCTAGTACTCCTACACCTTCAACGTCATCTACTGGTACACCTTTGACATCTACTACTGCATCAACATCTACGTCACCTAGTGCATCTACTACTCCTACACCGTCAACGTCATCTACTGGTACAACAATAACATCTACTACTGCATTAACAACTACGTCACCTAGTAGATCTAGTACTCCTACACCTTCAACAACATCTACTGGTACACCTTTGACATCTACTACTGCACCAACAACTACGTCACCTAGTACATCTAGTACTCCTACACGTCAACGACATCTACTGGTACACTTTGACATCTACTACTGCATCATCAACTACGTCACCTAGTACATCAGTACTCTACACCTTCAACTACATCTACTGGTAAAACTACATCTACTACTGCATCAACACTACGTCACCTAGTGCATCTAGTACTCCTACACCTTCAACACATTCTGGTACACTATAACATCTACTACTGCATCAACAACTACGTCACTAGTGATCTAGTACTCCTACACTGTCAACCATCTACTGGTACACCTATAACATTACTACTGATCAACAACTACGTCACCTAGTACATCAGTACTCCTTCACCTTCAACTATCTACTGGTACACCTTAATCTACTACTGCATCAACAACTACGTCACCTAGTACATCTAGTACTCCTACACCTTCAACGTACATCTACTGGTACACCTATAACATCTACTACTGCATCAACAACTACGTCACCTAGTACATCCGTACTCCTACACCTTCAACTACATCTACTGGTACACCTTTGACATCTACTACTGCATCAACAACTACGTCACTAGTACATCAGTACTCCTACACCTTCAACAACATCTACTGGTACACCTTTACATCTACTACTGTATCAACAACTACGTCACCTAGTACATCCAGTACTCCTACACCTTCAACGTATCTACTGGTACACCTTTGATATCTACTACTGCACCAACAACTACGTCACCTAGTACATCAGTACTCCTACACCTTCAACGTCATCTACTGGTACACCTATAATCTACTACTGCATCAACAACTACGTACCTAGTACATCCAGTACTCCTACACCTTCAACAACATCTACTGGTACACCTTTGACATCTACTACTGCACAACAACTACGTCACCTAGTACATCCAGTACTCCTACACTTCAAACTCTTACTGGTACACCTTACATTACTACTGCACAACAACTACGTCACCTAGTACATCCAGTACTCCTACACCTTCAACACTCTACTGGTACAAATAAACATCTACTACTGCACAACAACTACTCACCTAGTAATCTAGTACTCCTACACCTTCAAACATCTACTGGTACACCTTTGACATCTACTACTGCATCAACAACTACTCACCTAGTGCATCTATACTCTACACCGTCAAAAATTACTGGTACACCTTTGACATCTACTACTGATCAACTACTACGTCACCTAGTACATCTAGTACTCCTACACCTTCAACAAATCTACTGGTACACCTTTGAATCTACTACTGCACCAACAACTACGTCACCTAGTACATCTAGTACTCCTACACCTTCAACTACATCTACTGGTACACCTTGACATCTACTACTGCACCAACAACTACGTCACCTAGTACATCCAGTATCTACACCTTCAACTCATCTATGGTACACATTACATTACTACTGCACCAACACTAGTCACTAGTACATCCAGTACTCCTACACCTCACTACATCTACTGGTACAACACTTTACATCTACTACTGTCACCAACAACTACGTCACCTAGTACATCCAGTACTCCTACACCTTCAACGTCATCTACTGGTACACCATTTACTAATATCGCCAAACAGTACTATCATCCAGTACTCTACCTTACTATGTAACTGACATCTACTACTGCACCAACAACTACGTCACCTAGTACATCCAGTACTCCTACACCTTCAACTCATCTACTGGTACACCTTAACATCTACTACTGCATCAACAACTACGTCACCTAGTACATCCAGTACTCCTACACCTTCAACATACATCTACTGGTACACCTATAACATCTACTACTGCATCAACAACTACGTCACCTAGTAGCATTACGTACTCCTACACCTTCAACAATCTACTGGTACACCTATAACATCTACTACTGCATCAACAACTACGTCACCTAGTATCCAGTACTCCTACACCTTCAACGTCATCTACTGGTACACCTATAACATCTACTACTGCATCAACAACTACGTCACCTAGTACATCTAGTACTCCTACACCTTCAACTACATCTACTGGTACACCTTTGACATCTACTACTGCACAACAACTACGTCACCTAGTACATCTACTACTCCTACACCTTCAACGTCATCTACTGGTACACTTAATCTACTACTGCACCAACAACTACGTCACCTAGTACATCCAGTACTCCTACACCTTCAACTACATCTACTGGTACACCTTTGACATCTACTACTGCATCAAAACTACGTCACCTAGTGCATCTACTACTCCTACACCTTCAACAACATCTACTGGTACACCTATAACATCTACTACTGCATCAACAACTACGTCACCTAGTAGATCCAGTACTCCTACACCTTCAACGTCATCTACTGGTACACCTTATAACATCTACTACTGCATCAACAACTACGTCACCTAGTACATCTAGTACCCTTCACCTTCAACTACATCTACTGGTACACCTTTGACTATCTACTACTGCATCAACAACTACGTCACCTAGTACATCTACTACTCCTACACCTTCAAATACATCTACTGGTACACCTTTGACATCTACTACTGCATCAACAACTACGTCACCTAGTATCATCATACTCCTACACCTTCAACTACATCTACTGGTACACCTTTGACATCTACTGCTGCATCAAAAACTACGTCAACTAGTACATCTACTACTCCTACACCTTCAACTACATCTACTGGTACACCTTTGACATCTACTACTGCATCAACAAACTACGTCACCTAGTACATCCAGTACTCCTACACCTTCAACTAACATCTACTGGTACACCTTTGACATCTACTACTGCATCAACACTACGTCACCTAGTGCATCTACTACTCCTACACCTTCAACAAATCTACTGGTACACCTTTGATATCTACTACTGCATCAACAAACTACGTCACCTAGTACATCCAGTACTCCTACACCTTCAACAACATCTACTGGTACACCTTTGACATCTACTACTGCACCACAACTACGTCACCTAGTACATCCAGTACTCCTACACCTTCAACATACATCTACTGGTACACCTTTGACATCTACTACTGCACCAACAACTACGTCACTAGTACATCCAGTACTCCTACACCTTCAACGTACATCTACTGGTACAACAATAACATCTACTACTGCACCAACAACTACTGTCACCTAGTAGATCTAGTACTCCTACACCTTCAACTACATCTACTGGTACACCTTTGAACATCTACTCTGCATCAACAACTACGTCACCTAGTGCATCTACTACTGCTACACCGTCAAAACATCTACTGGTACACCTTTGACATCTACTACTGCATCAACAACTACGTCACCTAGTGCATCTACTACTCCTACACCTTCAACAACATCTACTGGTACACCTTTGACATCTACTACTGCACCAACAACTACGTCACCTAGTACATCCAGTACTCCTACACCTTCAACGACATCTGCTGGTACAACAATAACATCTACTACTGCACCAACAACTACGTCACCTAGTAGATCTAGTACTCCTACACCTTCAACTACATCTACTGGTACACCTTTGACATCTACTACTGCATCAACAACTACGTCACTAGTGCATCTACTACTGCTACACCGTCAAAAACATCTACTGGTACACCTTTGACATCTACTACTGCATCAACAACTACGTCACCTAGTACATCTAGTACTCCTACACCTTCAACAACATCTACTGGTACACCTTTGACATCTACTACTGCACCAACAACTACGTCACCTAGTACATCTAGTACTCCTACACCTTCAACAACATCTACTGGTACACCTTTGACATCTACTACTGCACCAACAACTACGTCACCTAGTGCATCTACTACTCATACACCTTCAACGACATCTACTGGTACAACAATAACATCTACTACTGCATCAACAACTACGTCACCTAGTAGATCTAGTACTCATACACCTTCAACAACATCTACTGGTACACCTTTGACATCTACTACTGCACCAACAACTACGTCACCTAGTACATCTAGTACTCCTACACCTTCAACGACATCTACTGGTACAACAATAACATATACTACTGCATCAACAACTACGTCACCTAGTACATCTAGTACTCCTACACCTTCAACGACATCTACTGGTACACCTATAACATCTACTACTGCATCAACAACTACGTCACATAGTGCATCTAGTACTCCTACACCGTCAACTACATCTACTAGTACACCTTTGACATCTACTACTGCAACAACAACTACGTCACCTAGTACATCCAGTACTCCTACACCTTCAACAACATCTACTGGTACACCTTTGACATCTACTTATGCACCAACAACTACGTCACCTAGTAGATCTAGTACTCCTACACCTTCAACGTCATCTACTGGAACACCTATAACATCTACTACTGCACCAACAACTACGTCACCTAGTAGATCTAGTACTCCTACACCTTCAACGTCATCTACTGGTACACCTATAACATCTACTACTGCACCAACAACTACGTCACCTAGTACATCTAGTACTCCTACACCTTCAACGACATCTACTGGTACACCTATAACATCTACTACTGCACCAACAACTACGTCACCTAGTACATCCAGTACTCCTACACCTTCAACGTCATCTACTGGTACAACAATAACATCTACTACTACATCAACAACTACGTCACCTAGTACATCCAGTACTCCTACACCTTCAACTACATCTACTGGTACACCTTTGACATCTACTACTGCACCAACAACTACGTCACCTAGTACATCCAGTACTCCTACACCTTCAACGACATCTACTGGTACAACAATAACATCTACTACTGCATCAACAACTACGTCACCTAGTACATCCAGTACTCCTACACCTTCAACTACATCTACTGGTACACCTTTGACATCTACTACTGCATCAACAACTACGTCACCTAGAACATCTAGTTCTCCTACACCTTCAACTACATCTACTGGTACACCTTTGACATCTACTACTGCATCAACAACTACGTCACCTAGAACATCTAGTACTCATACACCTTCAACGACATCTACTGGTACACCTTTGACATCTACTACTGCATCAACAACTACGTCACCTAGTACATCTAGTACTCCTACACCTTCAACGACATCTACTGGTACACCTTTGACATCTACTACTGCATCAACAACTACGTCACATAGTGCATCTAGTACTCCTACACCTTCAACGTCATCTACTGGTACACCTATAACATCTACTACTGCATCAACAACTACATCTACTAGTACACCTTTGACATCTACTACTGCATCAACAACTACGTCACCTAGTACATCCAGTACTCCTACACCTTCAACGACATCTACTGGTACACCTATAACATCTACTACTGCATCAACAACTACGTCACATAGTGCATCTAGTACTCCTACACCGTCAACTACATCTACTGGTACACCTTTGACATCTACTAATGCACCAACAACTACGTCACCTAGTACATCCAGTACTCCTACAACTTCAACAACATCTACTGGTACAACAATATCATCTACTAATGCACCAACAACTACGTCACCTAGTACATCCAGTTCTCCTGCACCTTCAACGATATCTACTGGTACACCTACACGATCTACTGCTTCCACAACTAAATTATATACAACTACAACACTACCAAGTACTATGTCCACGGTTGAACCATCATCAAAAGCCCCAAACATAGGTAGGATTTTATTGTATAACTTAGATTTATATGAACTTTTCTGCTCATGTGACATCCAGGATAATGTTAGTATTAAGGATGTATATATGTTTATAAAATTTCCAGTTAAAGTACATATACACTCGATACCAATTGACACAAGCTCACTAGTGTTGCAATTCCTCTGTAAAGACGTTAAGCTCTTTATTCATATCTGCAGGATATATAAATGCCTGTTTTCTAACAAAGACATGACTATATCATTTACAAAAGTATTTAATACTACGAGTTTGTGACATATTGAAAGGTTACTTAATTGACATAAATGAACCATAAGTGATGGACACGCACAATAAAGATATTTTCTAAAGTTAACACAATGCTAAAAGATGACGGTCACACGAGACTTCAAAAACAAAAACAATGTTTGAACACTTGGTTAAAACTAAATGCAAATACAGATAAACATACCTGACATATATCGAAGTTTTGGAAGCTTCGTCAATATTGTTAAAAAGTAAAGTAACGAAAATACCGCACTCCAGGTAACATTTCAATCAGAAAGTTCCTTATCAAATGATAAAATAAAAAGTTCAAACATCAAACGGATGGAAAATAAGTGTCATATGTCTGACTTAGTATAGTTATTCCCTAATGTAAAAACATAGGATTATCACTGGTTTTATAGCAAAACCTCTAAAAGAGGGACTAAAAATACCAGAGGGACAGTCAAACTCATAAATCAAAAATAAACTGACAACATCATGGCTAAACATGTAAAAGAAAAACAAACAAACAATTGTAAACAAGACACAACATAGAAAACTAAAGAATAAGCAACACGAACCCCAGCAAGATCTCAGGTGCTAACTTGTACGAGAGTTGCATAAAATTCCATTATATTGAAAACAATGTGAATACCGAAAAAAACAGACATTATAATTCCGGGTAAATCATCTTAGAAAGATAAAACCGGGTACTTCATAATGTTTACCACTTCTGATTCGTATACAGAGCGTGATTCAGTAGGCATAACCAGCTTGAAATAAGTTAGAACAAGTTACTGCAGGTGATGTGTAGTTAAAACTATTATTTCTGTTTGTTATGTTTTTACTCATTTGATGCGACTGTCATACAAGTGAGAGGTTAATCTGGTTTGAAAACCAGGTTAAATCCACCATTTGCTACATAAGAACATCCCTGTACCAAGTCAGGAATATGCTAGTTGTTGTCCTCTCGTTTGACGTGTTTGAGCTTTTGATTTTGCCATTTGATTTTTGAATTTTCCTCCGAGTTCATTATTTTTGTGATTTTATTTTTTTCCAAACTGGCAACTTTTGTAAATATTTCTATTTGTTTAAACATTTTTAAGTGGTGTTCCTCCAGTCAATACACATACACTATTTATTTGGTTTTGTCCTCTAAAATTTGCCAATTCATTCAAAATTCGTTTTCAGAAACCTTTAATTAACGTCACGCAATGTTATGACGTCACGCAATATATTGCCTAATATTTTCAGTGATACAGCCAGTACGTTGATACTCGAAAATATAATCAGTAAGATCAAAGGGAAAATATACGAATTACCGATAAATAATCGTATCAATATATAAAGAAATTGATAGTTTTGGTTATTTTTCATCTTTTCATCTTTTTTTACAATTTACATTCGTTTTTTATGCATGTTTAAACATGTGCAAAGAATAATAGAATACGATAAAACAGTACACAGTTCAGCGTCTAGAGCAAGAACATGCTATATTGAAAAAAAAATATCTATTGAAACAAATGCAAATGCATGCGATTTACTACAAGTAATTATTAAATAAATACCACATAGCTGACAGGGTGATAAAGCAGATTGCCGAGAAAACATTTTCAACCGCGAGGAAGCTTTTTCAAGGGGTTCTAACCTGCTCTAACACCCTCTCTGCTATGTGTTATTTAATTTGTTATACTGCATTTCCTATCATTATAGCCTTGTAAAGTTTACTTTTATTTTAAATGTATTTTCTATGACGTCATGCACATAACAACGTTACGGGTATTAAAAACAAAACCAGAGTTGAGCAGGATGTTTTTTTTTATTTATTTTGACAGTCAACTAATACAATCTGAACCAAAATGTAGAACTTTAGCGTTATATTTAATTACTTGATGTAAATTCAATTCAGTGTCCTTTAAATTATCAATATTTGATCGGTCTAAACGAGAGGGTTCCGAAAAATTGTCACCTGCTCAGCCATGTGATAGAGTAAATTAACATTCTCGTATTTAGCCAATCAAAATATTGCATTTTAACGTGCAGTTTAATGAAACTAAATGTTAAATCTCTATAATGTTGTAAAATCCTGATGAATTTAGTAAAATATATACAGATGGTTATGTATGACCAATACAAATAAGCGTTCGCATTGGAATTTTTATTTTGACTTTTCAATTCCTGTTTCATACTGATTAAATGATAAAACGAAGATACAGTTTAAGGTTAGTGTTTTTTAGTTAACCTTTTTACTATAAGAAGTCAGGTTCTGAATTATATATATATACATCAATTAGCATCAGTAGCGACCGCCATCTTTTTATGCGTTTTTTCTGTCGTTGATGTTAATGTTTTCCATTGTTTAACAACAGAGACTGTTAATATATTAGAACAATATAATACTTAGCATATTAATGATATTTACCTACATGTACTCTAGAGTAGCAGGAAAACAATTTGTTGTTATATATTATCATTTTTATTTTCTTCAATAGTCTGTTAAATCAAATTTGGTTATTTGTAATGAATATTTTTTATATGCTATTCTGTCCATCATTTGGCTTGCAACATGTGCCTTTATCCTGATGTATGGGCATCATATTTCTTGAAAATGTTGATTTTCGCATGCTCAGTAGCTACAGAAATAAAAAAAATATATTTTTTGATTTTTCGATGAATGCTATTTGTACATACAGTGTTACATAATTTATGCACCTGTTGAATATTATCTTCTTTTTAGATGTAAGGATACAAGTTGATATCAATATATTTCTGATCGGCGAAGGATTCGCAGACACACTGAGTGACATTACATCGATCGCTTTTATAGAGATGAAAACACAACTCATTAGTCCGGTAAGATGGTATATCTATTGTACATTTATGTTTGTACAAAACGATGGTAGATCGGGTGGCTTATGTTAAATTGAATACATTTTCGCCGGTTTGACATTTTTTTTCGGAATACCTGTCACTAAGGGAGGTGTGCGTTAGAATAAGATACCTTTCATTAATTCATTCGAGCATTGACACGATTATTTAGGACTTAAGGATGTATTCTTCTGACGTCTAAGTCTCGTTGACATCTCGTTCTGGAATTTATTTCCAAAATATGTTATATAAGTGGAAAGAGCAATGAATTTAATAAATATCATAATCAAACTATCATCAAGTTCACTTATACATTAGACTTTAGTGTGTATCAACGAAATTTATACAATATATTTGATTTGCAGTTTGATTCAGAAGAAAAGACCGACATAGCTAGAACCTACAATAATTATCTAATAACTACCACAATTTGATATTAATTAGTATATTTCATTATTACTAATAAATGGTATACCAGTCTTACAAATCTAATCTTGAATTCTATCCCAATTCTATCTTATTTTTGAGAAATCTTTTAACAAATTCAAAAATGACGTCACTTTGTGGGTTGACGGCTTTGACTACCTCTGCTGTGAATTTTGTGTACTGGTTTAGGTTGTTTTATGAAATGTATCCGTTTTTATTGTGTAGTTAGTAACAACTTCGGTTTTATCATGTATATCTTTTATACAGTAATTTTATAAATCAGTCTAAATAATAAGGATGTTCTTATTTCAGACAGAAAACCCTAGCTGTTTTGTTCACAACTTTTTGGAACTTTTGATCCTCGGCGCTTTTCAACTTTGTATTTGTTTTGACTCTCCTACTGTTTTCATATGAGCGTCACTGGTCTTGTGTTAACGAAACGCACGTCTGGCGTTTTAAATTTCAAACCTGATATCTTTTGTTAGCTACATGTATTATTCGTGTGTTTTTCTATCGTATATGTTCTTCCATTTGTTTGTTTTGAAATACTGTAATATAATATTGTCATTTTTAGGTTATATTTGACATTGCCATAAAGGTGGGAGGTTTAGCATGCCACAAAACCAGGTTCAACCCACAATTTTTTTCTTAATATGTCCTGTACCCAGTCAGGAAAATGCCCATTGTTATATTATAGTTCGATCCTGTGTGTGTTACAATCGATTTATGAATTTCGGACAGCGACATACCAATGTTGCCTTTATTAACCTAGTCTAACGGAAACATAAAATAGGGAGAAGATAGTAATAGATCTTAATAGAAGGATTTGTCTTTAAGTGTATCTATTCATCGGCTTGATACATTTTAAGAGCAATATTAGTCTAAACTTGCAAACATTATAAATACCAACAACAATGATGTTTGCATGCACCCATTCCCTTTTTAAATGGATAGATGACGCGTCAAAATCAATATTGATAATACACAAGAATTATATCTTCTCCTTCTAAATGAAATAATCAGATACTTATTCTACAAATGTATCTCTATGGTAAACTATTGCGTTGATGTCTCTAAAAACTTTGCGTAATTAGAAACTATGTATTGTAAGTGAGTTTAAAAAACCAAGTCGTTATGTTCAATTGTGTATCACTAAGTCTAAGTTTAAAATTATATGGTTAAAAAATTCAAATATAAGATAACACGTCTGTTTTTTTAATTATTAGATATCCGAATGAGAGCTTTAATTAACAAAATAAAATAAGACAACTTATTTCTAAGTATTTAGAAAGTAAGATACAAAAATTAATAGACATTTTTAGACTCATTACAATTTATTTGCATAGGGATTTGTTTAAACATCAGCCTAACAATGTTAGATCTCTGAATTCGAGAGTCGTGGTGTAGTGTTTAGCGCATTGGACTACTACGTCAAAGTTCCTGATACGATCACCGTTTCGTGGATAGTCCGTCGAAAGGGGGCGATAAATGACCTTTGTTAAGAGAGAGTCATATCTCTTCCACGTAAAAGAAACCTGTGTGTATTTTGAAACATAGTAGACCTATGCCGCTAAAGGCAGCACTCGCATCCACAAAGTGGAAAGGGATTGGCTTCAGTTACAATAACTTGTTTCCCAATCCTAAATAAATAAGTAAGTTTTAACCAGTGCTCTTCAACTTCGTAAATTAATTGACCCTTTTTCATTATTCGAGCGTCACTAATAACTCTATCGTAGACAAACCTGGCGTTTAGCGCACATAGAAAAAAATATTCCTGGTATATATCATGAGTTTATTTATTATTGTATAAACTCTTTACGAAAGTTATGATTGTACATCCATTAAAAACAGATATAATTTGAAAATGATCATTGTTTAATAAATAGTAAAGTTAATCCGTTGGTTTGTTGTAGTTATATACGCAGTACAGAAATGTGTCAGAATTTGTAGGGGTGGACATATATAGATTTACGTATGTATATTAATTGTAATATACAAGTTAAAAATAATGTTTAATGTACAATTGTAATGTATCAATATGCTATTATTATCTCAATAACGAAACCATGAGTTCTAGCTATCTCTACGTTTGGCTAGAATACAGAAAGTGATATATTTCAAATCAAAGGAATGGTATATCTTCTTATATAATTTTATTACTACTTTTTTCAGACCTGATAGTTTTCGTTAGAATAATATTGTTCTGCTAATACTCGATCTTGATACTTGATATAAAGTATATATTGAAGTGAAAAATATTATATGTTGTTTTCAATATCACACACCGTGTCAACCCTCAGCCAATAAAATCACTCGACTAGAGCTCTAGGGATTATATTGGTGTTTCGGGGTGAAACGTATATGTATTTTGAGTTATATTGACACAAATATGTTATATACTAGTAATTTGTTAATATTTATATATGTAGACTTTCGACTCAAGTAAAAGAAAATAGGAGAAAGAGCCAAACAAAATCTCAAAAAACGTATGTAGTGAATTATTTGTATTGGATTTTGTCTTTGAATAGGGACACATAATCATGTAACATCAATGAACAGTTAACCTTATAACATGCATACACACACATGTTTATCAAAGTAACTAGCACAACTGGTTCAATCTTAAGATACTTGATTGTCGAAACTCATAAAATAATCTGATGTATAATTTTAATAAAACTTTTGTATTGTTTCAAAAAGGGTGAGCACAATGAACATTAGACCAAAGAGTATGTTAAAGTTGGTACGTTATATGTTAACTCATTGAAACTTTTGTTTTTATATATCGTCTACATATATTCTGTAAAGCAGAATTATATATACAAATTATATAATAAAATTGAGAATGGAAATGGTGAATCTGTCAAAGAGACAACAACCCGACCAAATAAAAAAACAACAACATCAGAAGCATGTAGCGAGAAACTCCCGCACCCGGAGGCGTCCTTCAGCCGGCCCCTAATCAAATATATACTAGTTCAGTGATAATGAACGCCATACTAATTTCCAAACTGTACACAAGAGTCTAAAATTAAAATAATACAAGACCAACAAAGGCCAGAGGCTCCTGACTTGGGACAGGCGCAAAAATTCGGCGGGGTTAAATATGTTAACTTTGTGAGATCTCAACCCTCCCCCTTTACCTCTAACCAATGTAGAAAAGTAAACGAATAAACTTATGTTCTGAATTTGGATAGTATATGAGGTAATTTAGGTGTTTACATTGTTTTTCCGGTCGTTGATTATTATTTGAAAAAAAAACACTGTATGCCTCTACTATTCGTGACCTTGTCGAATGGATGTTGACATACAGCGAAAAGTGTATGATGAGTTTATTGCGTGGCAAAATAAGTAGGCTGTTTCCGTTAAAATATGCCATACTCCAGGTTTTTGAAAACAATTGTCTATTGCATTCCTGCTTATTAAAATTCCGGAATCCAGTATTACTGTATTAATCGTAAATACATAGTGTTCCTTTTTAATATGATAATTTAATCTTCCTTATGGAGACGAGTGAAATATTTACAAAAGTTACTACTAATTGAGAAAATTGTATGTAAGTTCCACAAGTGTTTGCTATAAGTTTACATTTAGAACCATATTCTGTTATGGTTATAGCCCAAAGTATGCTTCTTCCAATTTCTGACTTTTTAATTACTGGGTTGATTGAAGTAACCTATTCACACTGATTGTATATTCATTTGCAAATGCAGTAAGCAATTTAACATGGATTCTCTGTAAATATAAACCATGCCACATATAGGTCGTGGCACGCATAGTCTCAGAAAAGCTACAAACTTTGTCAGTTAATACATTTTGATGTATAAATGGAAAAAAAAAATATTGATATTGTTGCTATGGACCATGGTTGCCATGGTAACGGGATATTCTAATTTTACCTTCAAAATTGCTCTTTTTCAACTATGACATAGGTCTACTTTGGGCATTAATATCCACTTAAATAGCAATATAATGGTAAAAATACCTTTGATTTATATGAATATCACTAAAAATTTAAATAATGATTGAATATAAAAATATAAAATATTTTATGTTGCCCTGATTTGATCCGTGGATACATGGAAGAGTTCAACAGGTATATACCATACCCAATTTAGACAGTTTTTTAGGACGTGTAGCAAACTTACGCATCCATGTTGGAATATGACATTGTACTTTCCTTTGAGGCAACATATTATAGTATCGATATATGGAATAAAATTCTTGGGGATATTGTTTCCAAGAGCGGTAACTATGGAAACAAAAAAAGTTAATTTTCAAATTTTTATCAGTTTTTTCATTAAAAAGTGCATTTAAAAAGTTAACCAATAACTTATTTAATCTTACATAACCTATTATTTATTACTTACAGGAGAAATTCAACTTAATGACAAGTAAAAGGTCTGTTGCCATGGAAACGGGGCTTTCAAAATTGAAATTTTTAGCCAAAAATTGTAAAAAATTGTAAAATCTGCAAATTTAGAAAAAAAACAAAATTAAAACAATTTGAGAATTAAAATGGCAATGTACAGACTAAATTTTAACTTCAGCTTAAATCTGAAAATGGTTACCATGGAAATATATGGATTATATCTGGAGATCTGAAATAAGGTCTAACAGGTCATTTTTTGGACGCAAATCAACATCAACACTATTTATTTGTTGCAATAAATATGAAGTGTAAATATTTAAAATGCTAAAACATATCTCGTGTAAAAATAAGAATTGGTTTCAATGTTGTCAAGATGTTTGCTATAGCCTTGATATGCTATAGAAGACTACTATTTCACATATTTAAGTTGAAGCAACAGTTTTATCTTACTAAACAAATGAAATGATGAGCATGTCATCAAAATAGATTTAAGATATAAAAAACAAGAATGTTTCCATAGTACACAGATGCCCCACTCACAGTATCATTTTACTTGTTCAGTGGATCGTGAAATTGGGGTCAATACTTTAATTTGGCATTACAATTAGAAAGATCATACCATACGGAACAATCGGGAACATGTGTATTAAGTTTCAAATTGATTGGACTTCAACTTCATCAAAAACTAACTTGACCAAAAACTCTAACCTGAGCTTAACACTATCTTTTTCTTTGTTGAGTGGACCATGAAATTGGGAAAAATACTTTAATTTGACATTAAAATTAAAACGATCATATCATAGGGAATATGTGTACTAAGTTTCAAGTTAACTGGACTTCATCAAACACTAACTTGACAAGACAAACGTATGAACGGACGTACGAACCGAGGCACAGACCAAAAAACATGATGGCATTAAAAGTCGTCTTACAAATATAAGAGACACTACACATGGCAATAAAGGAGAATTGATCAGAAATGTTAACTGTAATTTTGAGGAAAAACATAGTGACACAGACAAAAATAAAGTTTTTTATTCATAAATAATGCAGTCAATACATGTATTTACAAACTGAAAGACACTAATATCTAGTTTTTATTGGCCAATAAAGCGGTTATCATGAAAAGAATTAAAACTAAAAACATTTTAACTGTTATTTGATTCCAAAAGTACTTTATTTATCTGTTCTGTCTTTTTTCTCTGCTGCTACATAATCTTCAGAACATCTAAGTCTTTTTCTCTTTCTGACAAAGGCAGGACAAAAATAAAGCAATTTGTTGGTCTGATCAGAATGCTCCTTTTTGTGCATGTTGTATAAAGATCTCATCTCATCAGCAGCCAATTAAGGATCTACCTTGTTACCACTCCTTTCAAAATAGATTTTTCAGTCATGTACAATATCTTGCTTACTTTATCTGAATTAAGTCCCAATGAATTATTTGTTGATTTAAAGATATAGACTTTTTAGGCTGATTGGAATTTATCTTATCTGCATACAATCTTTTTACTGTTACTTATATTTTAATTTTTACATCATTCAACAAAGAATAGACTAGTCTATGTTGTATGATGACATGCTCTTCACTGCTGCTTTTGTTGAGAACAATCTTATGTGCAGCTGTCTTCCTTAGTACATGTAGAACAGTTTTCTCGATTTCCATTCTCTGAAATGAAAAAAAATATTTAAACATTAAAGCTGTCACATAAAAACTCACCCTTTTTTTTGTACATTGAAAAAAATCTATTTGATGATGCCCTCTTGTTACACCTTAAAAACTCACCCTTTTTTTTGTACATTGAAAAAAATCTATTTGATGATGCCTCTTGTTACACCTTAAAACTAAAAGTGTATTTAAGTTACATACTATACATGTAGATGTGCATATTATCAGGAAATTATGATTCAAATTTTTTTTCTAGAGTTTTATGATATTCTGTTGTGTGGTTTCAGAGGAGATGTTATGAAAAACTTCCAGTAGTATATTGAGGCAAATAAGTTCAAAGGGCATAACTCCTAGAAACTAGAGGCTCTTAAGAGCCTGTGTAGCTCACCTTGGTCTATGTGCATACTAAACAAAGGACTCAGATGGATTCATGACAACATTATGTTTTGGTGATGGTGATGTGTTTGTAAATCTTACTTTACTGAATATTCTTGCTACTTACAAATTTCTCTATCCTTTAGATACAGAGGTAAATATTTCATAAAAATGTACAAAAATTACCAAATTAATGAAAATAAATGAACTATAAAAGGCAATAACATCTTAAGGGGTCAACTGACCACTTTGGTCATGTTGACTAAGTTGTAGATCTTACTTTGCTGAACATTATTGCTTTTTACAGTTTATCTCTATCTATAATAATATTCAAGATAATCATGTTAAGGATATCCAGTTTTGATGTGAAGAACATTTATTTCATTATTTCTTGCTAAAGAATTTTTTTGCAAAGTTTCATGGAAAAGAAATTGTTTTCTATGATCTATATTCAAGATATTTATTGCTAGTTTTCATATTAAAGATGTTTATTCCCATGTTTGATGTCAGTGATATTTATTTTCATGTTTCATGCTAGGAATATTTATTCCCATATTTTATGTTAAGATTATTTATTCCTTTGTCTCATATAAAGGATAATTATTTCCTTGCTTTATGTAAAGGATTTATATTCCTTTGTTTCATGTTAAGGATATATATTTCCAAGTTTTATGTTAATAATAATTAGTCCCAAATTTCATGTTAAGGATATCTATTCCTACAACTTAAGTTTAGGTCTGTACAATATTAGAATATTTATTCACAATTTTTATTATAAATGACAGAGCTTGTTTGAGTCAGTATTTCTAAGCCTGCTTAATTGACATCAATTTTGGTATCAGATCTTAGAGAGGTCAGATTTATTTCAGTGAAGCAGTGCTAGAATTTTGGGGTAACCCCTTGTTTCTTTAATTGGGAAGTATTGGAACTATTATTTCATAGTGTACTAGATCTACTACTGAATCTTAATTACAGCTCTTTTATGAAAGCATGCAAAACAAACATTTGATCAACTTGCTATGTTTGTTTGTATTTATGTGTGTACAATTTTGTATGTTTGCATTTATGTTTGTTTGTAAACAACAGGTATGTAGTCTGTTTCAGTATGTTTACTATATACTGGAATTTGATTGGACAATAAACATTAACTTCATTTCATGGTAATTTCTATTGTCCAATCAAGTCACAGTATATAAAAAACAGACTGAACTCTGCATATATATTGTTTGCAAAAATCCAAGCAAATATAGTAAGCAAGTCTATGAAAGTTTTGTTTGCATGCTTTTATAGAATAGCTGTAACAGTGTTCTGCTATTTACCTTTCTTACTCTTTTGATTGGACCTGAATCATCTAAAGCTGTGACTTGATCTATTTCAAAATAGAAAAAAAAGAAAATGCATATTTGGACAGTGAAGATCATAATTATTAATTAGTCTGTATTTCTTATTAAAATGCTAAAAAAAAAAACTAATGCTAGTATATATGTGCCTAAAATAAGCATGCACAAGCCACATTTATATCAGAACTTTTTGCTAACTTTAAATAATTAAAGACAACATGCATGTACATGTATGCAACTAAGGAGATACACTGTTGTTCAGTTGCATAGATTTCAACAAAATTAATTCATTTGTATGTCTTCTTCAGAATTTTTTTGAAATAAATAAACATGCATCTAATGTAAAATCATTACTCTATATCACTGTATTTAATACAAACCTTATGTACATTCATATTTTTAATGTTGCACTGCTTTGCTTTGACAATCTAGTAACATTTGTCTACCATGTCTAGACTACAGTCTCTGCAAATACATGTTCCTGGAATTATAAAGTATCATTTTGAAAACTGTTTTACATAAACATTTTTATGGTCATATATGTTTTATAATTATTGTCTACATAATGTAGACATTAATTATGATTAATTCCAAAAGTATATAGTACTTAATTTAGCATGTCACTAAAATGTATGTGGTTAATTACAACTTGACCAGGTCAGCACAGCATCTTAATTCAAATGTCAAAAATGAAGCATAACCTATTTTTGTCATTTTGGTCTCTTGTGGACAGTTGTCTCATTGGCAATAAGCCACATCTTCTTTTTTTTATACAAACATGTATATGTATAAATCTGCTTCATACATGTATGTAGACTTTTTTTTACATTTGCATTCTTAAAGAAAATGACTTAAACCCCACTCATAAAGATCCTTATAGAATTTTAAACTTGTGGCTGTTAGATATTAGATAAAATGTTCTTCCCTGGCAAGGAACTGTGTACAAAGCAAACATACACTTTAAATAAAATAATGTTGGTCATGGAAATAGATTGAAAGTCACTAAAAATGTTGGTCATCATTTCCACCAGGAAAACAAGCTTTATGCAACTTTCCTAGATCATGAGCAAGGCCTATATAATTTGAAGAAATCTATCTATCTATCTATCTTCATATTTCCATAACATGCAAAGAAATGGGACAGCCCCTTTATACCTAAAGGAACACATGTCTTTGCAAAAAATAGAAATTTATAATTCAGTTAAAAATATGCTTACCTATTTCCAATTGAAGGAATAATCCATGAAGTGTATTTATAGTTTCCAAATTAGACAGTGACAGTCATTTTTTTAGCAGCAGACTGTTCATGTCACAGGTGTTGATCAAAACGGAACTTCACATTAGTTTCCCCCTTTTTTCTTTTTTCCATGTTACCAAGTACATTGAACAATCGGCTTGAACATATTCGTAAATTTTATGAAGGTGGCGGCAGCATTTCACATTCTGTACAAACAGCATCTTGTTCATCATGTTCTTATCACGATTTTCACATGTTCTCGCAAGTTTGTTATGACTTTTATGTCCTCTGAACATACATTGTCATAGTAAATGCTTATCATTGTTTTAAAACTGACCAGTTATTATGAGGAATGTATACAGATATATTTATATTAGATTTAAAGTGTAAAATATGTTGATTTAAACAAGCAAAACATGTTGCAGACGTTTGTCTCCATTTGTGTGTAGACAAACAAATGACTTTTTCTTTTTTTAAACTTTGGTCAGTTCTAAAAAGGGAAATAACTCTTGTAGATTTCAGACAATTTTTGGCATTTTTATCCAATTTTTACCAAAAAAATCTAATGAGCCCCAAAAATGATTTTGCAGAAATGAGAAATATAAAACTTTCGGAATAAAAGCTATTTTTTAGTTTATTGAGGAATGGGTGCGTTTTTTCATAAATTAGGAGGAAAATTGGTTCATAATTGCATTAGAATATGCCAAAATTCATACTAATAACCTAGATTAAAAATGTCAATTTGAGTTTAATATCAGAAAAAGTGAAAAAATGTCCCTGGACAAGTATTTACAAGAAACTGATATGATATAAACTGCACCAAACATATTGTGCTGTATATAAGTCACTGTAAGTCGAGAATAGCAAAAAACAGCTGTTTTCAACATTTTAAAGCCTGTTGCTATGGTAACCATACATAATTCAGGGTGGCATGTACAGACTTTTTTCATATTTATATAAATATTTGTTTTCAGAAAGTTTCAACAAAATCGGTGACCACCCGTGCCATACTTTGGTTGACGGTTACAGAGAATGGGTGTTAAATAAAAATCGTATTTAGACAAAAAAAAACACATGTTGATACCATCATATGTTCCAGAACTCAATTTAAACATGTACTAACTTGAACTTGATGAAGATATCCGCCAAAATATAAATGTAAACTCTATCAACCTACATGTACATCATTGTAATGAGTAAAATGATGGCAATACTTTGAAAATTCGTTTGAAAGTAACAAAGCACCCCCAATTTTTACCTTCACCACTACATCATTGGTCCGGCAATATTCAGCTTTGAGCGTTCCTGATGAATTTAAATCCAGACAAGCGTTTCGGACGGATTGATTTTATAACGTGATGTTTTCATTTTAACCAATTCTTGGAGGGATATACATGTACTATATTGCAATATCTGCACATTTCTTGACTGCGAATATTTCCATCCATCGTGTATTTATATATATTCGTGCATTTTGGATAGCATTATATTTAATATGAAACAATTGATTCCAAGTTTGTTACAATGAATTTATCTACTTAAATATGTGTTCGTCTTATTGTTTTCACACTTTGATTTCATTACAGAAAGTTGTTTAGTAATATATACAGTATTTGAATATAATACTATTTCCAGATTAGAAGTTGAAATCAAAGTTATAGTTGAACCATTCAAACCCAATTTAGGAAACAGTACATTTACAGACATAGAACAAATGACGGAGATTATCATTGGGGAGGACAAATTTTCAAATTTTACTTTAACTAAAAGAAATGTCACGAGAAATAGAATGCTGTCAGGTAAAATATAGCATTTATAAAGGAAACAAGTTAAAGGACGTGTTGATGTACAAATAAGTAGGTTTACAAAAGATTAACGTTACTTTAAGATTATATGTTTTTAAAAAGTCAGCGAATTACAAATTTCACACAAATTATATGTTATTGATCAAAGTGTTTGTTTGCATCTCACATTAAACAACTATGATACTATGTTCGTGAATTATGAGTTTTTTTTGTATTGTAACCTTAGTCTTGTTCCATTTATTTGTAAATTATGATAGTTTTTACCTTCTATACATTCAATTTCAACATTGGATTTCTTTTGTTGATGGAAAATGAGATTGCATCCAATGTTCCGAAACCATAAAAGTCCAAAGCTTAACATTGTATTTTGACCACTCGCCATGATGTGTTATCTTTTGAGCCTATACAATTATCAAAAGATGATATTTGTTTTAACCAGCAGTAAAGATTTTGAAATAAACCCATTTAAGAACAAACAACAGCCTTTTTAATATTTTATAACAAAAATTGAAATCCAATGTCACATTTTACCTAAGAGTGAAAATCACTATGATTTAGATTTTTCAAGAGCATACTGTTAACACAGTGACTCGTATGTTGACAGTTTTGTTATCCTTATGCATGCTGCTAATATAACTTGTATTAGCAATAATAAAAATTATCACTTCTATTAATTTTGTTCAATACTCTTTTTTAGAAATCAACGATCAAATCGAAAAAAAAAATGAACATTTGTGTGATATTGGTTATTTGTATACAAGCGATATATGCATATCGAAATGCGTTGATTTTTGTGAAAATCATGGGGAATGTAGTATCAACAAACATGGCTCTCCCTTGTGCCAGTAAGTGTTAAAAGAAAAAACAATACACTGCAAACGATTAATCTTACCTGAAATATTCTTACACAACTAAAATGACTCGTAGGTCTACGAACCAAAACTCATTGATAACATACAGTATTGTATATAAATACACTCATTTCAATTACTAGACATAAATGTAGAACCTCTGCCTCTAACTTTATATGTCACTTCTTCAAAATTTGCTAAAGTATCTACGATATATATTTGCGTGTAAAGTTATAGCAAAACAAAGGATATCGGGTGTCCATCCATGACACAAAATCAGTGTATGCAAAAAAAAACCAACCACACACTCTTAAGAAAAGGTGCTCTGTTTGCTTCGATTGCTTCATATTAAGGTTTTCGACACATAGCAATACAACTATCATCGCAAAGTAAAGACGGCATCTAGCACAAGAAACAAAGAAGTTAACATGATATCCATTTTGTTCTTTAAACAGAGAAAACATTACAGCATGGTCAATTTGTCACGAACATGCATCAAAATATGATAAAACTTTCTTATATTAACTGATTAACACCTACTTATTGTTTTTTTTTAAGTTAATTTTTTTCTGATTGGCCCACTTTATCTTTATTGATGAAGTTCAAGTTTAGTTTTGGAATTGTGATTTGTTTCCCGATTAAAGCCCCAAAATGGGTGCACATTTATGAAAATTGGGAATCTCATCGAAATAAGTTTTTTCAAACAAACAAAAAAAGGAAAAAAAGAAAGAAAAAAAGGTGCACTCGTATTTGATTTTTTCCCACAAATTACCTTTATACAGTCATATAAACAATGAAATTGCAGACATTTCTACATCATACTATATCGGTATTATAAAAATCGCTCAAAAATCATTTGTTAACAATTTTCTTTTGAAACAATTCCAGTTGACATGATAGGCATGTTTTTGTCATGGAATTAACTTTTGTCCAATGACTATATATCTTTAAACACTAATAGTTTTCGAATTTCCTATATTTCAAATTTTGAGTATTGATTTGTATTTATAGATAAGTTATGCCAAATGTTTTATGTTTCGAGATAAAACACATGATACATTATTCGTATACGAACTGATGTGCATACATGTAAACATGCATTTTATACTGTTACAGATGCAAACAAAATGGAGACTTCATATTCTCTGGATCTAAATGTACAATTCAAACAGAAAAATTGGCTTTGGGGTCTACTTATATAATTGCTATAACTACTACTGTCGGTGTAATCCTAAGTATAGTCATAATGATTACATGTTTTCTTTACTATTTGAAGAGAAGAACAGTTAAAAATATGACAAAAGTCATTGAGTCCGTGTAAGTATTGCTATATTCTATGTTCTAAACATGTGTGAAGCTGGAAGCAATTGATATGGAACAAGTAAGCGAGCTTTTAAAAGCATCCCCTTAGTTTTTACTGGATATTGATTATCTCTTTCATACCTTTATTTTCATCAAAATTAATAAAAAAGTTTATATCTTTTAATTGAAATTAATCAGAATAAAACATTTATGATACATATCAAAGCGGAAATTTTATATATTAAGTATTCAAAGTATATGAAAAAAGAAACGATTCAAATACTGTGACAACAATTTCCTTGGGCGCAGTTATTGGGCGTATATTATATCGTCGATTTCGTCTGTAGTTTGAACACATCAAATCTAGACTGTGTGCCTGTATGTTTACTTTGTTTTTTTATAATTGGTATAAGAAGATACAATTATTGCGGAAACTTCGATGATGATTGGTTTGTCATATATGATTTAAAATGATATAATAAAAAAATACAATCAGCTGAGAATAGGTTCGTAAAAAAAAACTTGCATGTTCAAAATCTAATAAAATATTGGCCGATTTAGTGTTATACATTGACAAATTCAAGTTTTAAAATGTACAAATTTACAACACATTGTTTTTCTTCAGTGAAGATGTAGAGGATATTAGTCAGTATCGACCAAGTAGCATGAGACGAAATTTTTATACATCAGGTGATATGTATGCGTCTGTTTATAAAGGTCAAGATAATAAATTCACACACCAGAAAGAGTTTGACAATTCGGAAGATCAAGGAACCAAAGTACGTTTCATTTGACGAATATAGAAGCTTTTACATTAATTATATCATACAATGCCTTTCTGTCATCCTCAAATTGTTTATGAACATACCAAATGTTATCAACCTAGTTTGTGATAAAGGAATGAAAACTGTAAAAAAAAATATATGAGAATCCTTTTAGTTAAAATAAGCTTACATAAGTTGTGTCTGCTATCATGGTAAAAGTGTCAATAGATGATGATTTTTAAACTTGAGTTAACCCCAATGTACACAACACTGTGTTTGCAATTCATGCGTATAACATTTTGGTTATACGACTTGTACGATTGCTGCTAAGCCTTAACCATACAACTAACGTGTATATCACAGATATAAATTTGGGTAAATAAAGATGATTAAAGTTTACCAAAAAGAAGGGTATTCGGAGCATTTTGTGATTTGCATGTTCCCAAAAATGAGGGTGTATATTGTGATTTCCATATTTAAAAAGAGAAAACAATCGAAAGCAAACAATTCAAGCAAAAAACCGAATAAACAGTTTTTGATATTTACACAATTTACCTTTAATAAGCTGAATAGTATTCTGTGTAAACTGCAAAAATAATTCCCAAATGAAGTAGATCTCAAAATTTTTTTAATCATGCTGACATCTCAATCTATTTTGTGATTCAGAATAATACAAATACTGACTATATGATTAATGAAAGTGACATCAAACTGTCTCCGTGGTATCAGAGTACAGAAATCATCAATGGAAAAGAGGTAAGAAACATAACTTTGATATATCGATGATTGTTTTACGCCGCATTGGCAAAAATAGGCTATATGTTGCAACGAGAGAAATATAAAAGAGAGATAATATTGTAGGTTGATCCTTAAGCTGTATGGTCTTTATTACTCTTGGTAAATACAGAATAGAATAATATTATACCTGTAAAAAGTAAAAACACAAAAATTCTGAACTCCAAGAATTCAAAAAGGAAAGTCCCAAATCAAATGGCAAAATCCCAAGTTCAAACACATCAAACGAATGGATAACAACTGTCATATTCCTGACTTGGTACAGGTATTTTCTTATGTAGAAAATGGTGGATTGAACCTGGTTTCATAGCTAGCAAAACCTCTCACTTGTATGACAGTCGCACCAAATTCCATTACATTATCAACGATGTGACAATCAATATAAGTTGTGTTAAATGTTACTCCCCGAAAGTAATACAATTAGAACAGGTGTTGTTGATATGTTTTTTGCTTGTTTTTGTTTCTGTTTTTCTTTTTCATAATTTTGTTTATTATATTTCAGTTCACAATCAAAAGACCTAAGATCATTCTATACCGATCATCCATGTATGAATGTTAACTGGAGTATATGACATTACTTAAATCAAGGCATATTCAACTTCTCAAACCAATGTGATATAGTATAATATTTTGATTTTATATATTCCGGTTTAAACGATACTCTAGAGATTTATAGATGCGATGCAATTGAATACCATTTTTGTACCTTTTTTATATGCACCTGTACTTTGCCGCATGTTTAGTATAGTAAGCTTTCTTGTGCAAAAGTAATTGATAAAGGTTATACATGTAAGTATATAATGGAAATTTATAGCAAATCAACAATTTCACCAGTTTACGAGGAATTTAACTACACCTATTACAAGTAGTATTTATATGCATCACAACCTTAACAGAACAAGCTATGTATCTATTGTTTTAATAATGACAAATCAACAGATTGTAAACTTAATAAGCTCAATAGAACTAAAGATGTTTTTAGTATATGCAAAAAAGGACGAATGATCTTTTACAAAATGTTACAGAAAAAATGAATGAAAATGATAAATCAAGATCTAGGGATATTTTTGAAAGAAATACAATTATTAGCTATGCATGTTATGTTACACATGTTAAATGTTGTGAAAAGATTTTCAAACGAAAGCGTCTCAAATTAACGAGAATAAGTAATCACAATTAAGTTTATAAACAGGCTTTTAAAAAAGAACGATCAGGATCGTTATGTGTATTTATTTGTTTTTCAAATTCAGTAATTAAGATGACAATCAGTATTCGAACAACGGCGAGTATTGTTGCATTATGCTTTAGAAACATTTATTTAAAAAAAAATCTAAACACAAAAAGTTCTTTCTATTGAAAATTCTGAAATATGCAACACTGTGATTTGATTTTGTTTTAGATAATATATAATAAAAAAAACCAACTGCTGTGGTTTAATTTATATAATTAAAGTATTATCGTTATTGATTTTTTGTAATTTTTGATTTTTTTTAACTTATGTCTATTTGTATTCTTTATATGTTACACACACATTATTGCCTGATATTTGTATTAATAAAGCTTTCCCATTCGTTGATGTATAAACAATACATGCATATACATAGCAAATGTTTGTATACTGGTTTTATTATATATGAAGCCTTTTTCAACTGATTTGTATAGTTCGTTCTTATGTTGTGTTTAAAGTTGATGTATATAATGAACGATTACACGAATGTGAACCTAGTCACATTTCATATGAAACATTCCAAAATAAGGAGCCTGTAGTACAGTGGTTGTCGTTGGTTCATGTTTGCTAAAATAAGAATGTGTCCCAGGTACATGGATGCCCCATCAGCAGTATCATTTTCTATGTCAAAATTTGAACAGAATCTCTAATTTGGCATTTCAGTAAGAAAGTTCATATCATAGGGAACATATTTACTGAGCTTCAAATTAATTGGACTTCAAAATTACCTCGACCAAAAACTTTAACCCGAAGCAGGTGAGAAGGACGGACGAAGCATCATTTAGAAAAAAATTACTTCAACTTGTTTGTGATGAATTAATAAAATGTACTACACATATACTATATAACGTAAAACCTAAATTGGTTTGCAACTAGAAACTGCTTATTATCCCAGACCACTCAAGTTGATGTTTGTTAAGATGGCGTTCATAATTGCTTATTCTTTAAACCATGTTTTCTTTTTTTCGCGATTTTTTGGTAAGTTTTTTTTTGATTTTATAACTCTTTCTCGCATACACATATACAAAAATGGCAATCCTAATGTGTTTAAAACATGTAATTGTATAGTTTATCCTAAAATATTGTTTACACTAAACATGGCGATGTGACCTTTTGAATTCCATACGTTTAAACATTGATACCATAACTTTTGCATCATACAAATGCCCTCGACATTTCATTGTGTACTTTCTTACGTAAATCTGTTTCAAGTTTTATAGCTTCACTGATTGTCAAAGGTAATAGACACATTTACAGATCTTATTGGCCTGTCAAATACACTTTAATGACATTCAAATGATGTTAAACCATTAAATATATTTTGGGAGCATTCGGGCCTAGTTAAAGTCCACTGTAATACAATGATAATGTGTGTACACATCACTCGTACGTCTTTGTTTTGCTAAGATAATATTTCTTTTAATATATTTTTCTTTCAAAATGCCATAATAGTCTCCGTACGCATCTATATACGGGGCTATGTTATCCTTTGGAATTTCATATTTAACCATTTATACATTGATAATATAACCTTCGAATCACACAAATGCTCTCGACATTTCATTGTGTACATTCTTTCGTAAACCTGTTTTAAGTTTTATAGCTTCAATGATTGGCAAAGTAATAAACACATTTACAGTCCTAATTGGCCTGTCAAGTACACGTGAATGACAGTCGAGTGTTGTTAAACCAGTATATATCATATTGGGAGAGTTCAGGCCTAGTTAACTTCCACTGTAAAAAAAAGAACAATGCAATGTACACATCAATAAGATGTCATATACATGTTATATTTGCTTATAGCCATATGTATATGACTCTTTGAGAAAGAATAATTTTGTTTGTCCAGAGCTGTACTTTAGATTTCTTTATCATGCAAACAGTAAAACAGCATAAAATCCTTATTTAACCTTGGCATGTTAAAAATGTATTTGCTAAATAACAGCAGAGATTCTAAAGTAAATACGTTTAATACTACATTTGACACATATTATATAAAGCATTTCCTTTTGGGAACCACTGAAATTTACCTCAACTTCTCAAACTTAAGGGCGTATACTAAAGTTCTTAAAATGAAATATATTGTTATACTGATAATGCATGTAATGTCAAAGTAAATGCATATGACTATGTTTGTGATACATGTACCACTAAGGCAAAAAACAACAACATTAAAACCATTAAAACATGTAATCTATAAATTATTGCAAATGTAAAATTATGTAATCAATTTGGTTAAACTTTTAGCAATGACTGGTCCTTTTTGCTCTTCAACGTCGTACTTTATTTGACCTTTTTCAGTATATTTTATCTGAGCATCACTGATGAGTCTTTTGTATACGAAAAACGCGCATTTGGCGTATATATAAAGATCTAATCCTGGTATCAATGATGAGTGTATTGTGAAATACAATGATAGGATTAACTGAAACATATTCAGTTATTAATTGAATTATATATTACACATATCATGTGAAACAGCGTGGAAATGATTGGTCGAAAACAAATTAGCATTTTCTTTTAGAAAAAAACCTTTATGTAATTTATAAATGAAATGTGTAATAGGTGAATCATTGCAGTACCTACGTTCACACATTTCCCATGTACGTGCACAGTTGAAGTATGGCGTCCGAATATTTCTGTGAGAAAAACCAGCATGCACTTCGAACTAATAGGTGTAATAAGTAATTATCCTCAAATGTTACCAAAACTAACTTGCCATTTCAAACCAAATTTAATTTTCACTGACATATTGTTTGGACATTTATTACTGGAGTGACAAATCAGGAAACGTTGCTTAGGTAATGGACCGAAATACCTCACGGTTGAAAATTCACATGAAGATAGAGTAAACATTATACTTACGTTTTGTCCCTGTCGTAGAGTTTCCCTACGGTGAAGTTTTTTTTTGGAAAATTGCGATAAAGTGTGACTTTCAGATTTATTTCATTTTTCATTTTCAAACACGGGAACGTTTATAATCAATTTTTGAATGAAGACATCATCACAAAAGCTGTTATATTAATTTATGTTCTAATACGCCAGACTTAAACGAATATTATTTATTTATACAATAAAACTCAACACATGTATCACAAATGAGCTTACCTAGGGAGGGTAGCATACTTTTTATTAACGAATTTATAATTAATATAAATCCAACTGTTTGTTTCAAAGTCATTCAAGCACCCTACGGCTCATTCTCATAATTGAGACACTAAAACAGTTATACTGGCTCGATCACAGTCAGCAATCCATAATAAATACAGATATACACCAACTACAAAACCAGAAATACAAGTTAAATAAATCATTGTAAATAAATCACTACTTTCAACATGAAAACAATAGATTGGCTTGTTGATAGTTGGTTTGAGGGTTGGGTGGGGGTATTACAGGCAGTGCAGTAGTACGGCGTATGCTAACCAGCGTAAGGCAGAACTTCAAATGATAACATTATAAATTCCAATTAATTTATATCAAACAAGAAGTACGAGAAACACGAGCCAAATCTCATACGATACCTAGAAGACAGGTTTTTAAGTCGCAATGCGACACAATATTGTCCAATAGAAACATTACAGGTATTCTAATAATTATATTCTTTTAAATGTTCATGATTCATCATAGTCTATTATTTCCTTCAAAAAATAATTATTAGGTCAAACATTGCAAGACATTATAACGGTTCAATTTCCGATGAATACAGGAAATCCTTCATAGCTACAATTATCATTAAAAGGAAATACTTGGCATGATAACTTCATTGTTCCTGATCACAACAGAATCTATAATGGTAAATATATATATATTTCATTCATTTTGTATAAAAAAAAATGTATTTAATTAAATATCTCATTTCTAATTGAAATAATCGAATGGCAAGCAATTTAAGTTTACAAATCTATACTATTAAACGAGAAGACCTCATTTTGGGTGTCGCTTCTCTTCCTTCCGCAATAAATCAATCATCATGCCTCCGTGTCCTATAGGTAACATGCATAGTCGCATTTGTCATCCATTCTTATGATTATTCAGATTGAGTTATTTTGGGAGAAAAACGACAAAAAAGGAGTCCGGAAATGATTCCTTCATTAGACTGACTTTTAGTCATAGATGAGACTTCCTGTTTGAAACATGCACACATACAACCAATCGTATGATAGATAACAAAAAAGAAAAACAGAGAAGCCAATCAGAGCGTTCTCCATATCATGGTGTTTAGATCGCAAGAACCACAACTATTATACCTCCTTAGAGAGGAGAATTATTTTATTTTTCGCGTTTATCGGCTACAAAGTAACAACACTTGGTAAGCACCTCATAAGGAACATTCATGCCATGTTTGGTTTCAAGCCATTCAGTGGTTCTCTAGAGGAAGTTCAAAATGTAAAAAGATAACGACGACGACGACAACGGACGCAAATTGGCGAGAAAAGCTCACTTGGCCGTTCGGGCCAGGTGAGCCTTAAAGGGAGATACCTTTTATGTGATTCTCAATACATAATATCTTTACAAAAAAATCATCCTAAAACAGTTCACAAGCTGTATATACCCGCGATTTCGCGGGTGTGTTCTAGTATTATTTAAAGTTAAAACATATTTAACGAAATCAAAATTTAACAAATTCAACTCAAACCGTAAAACATAAACATATTAACTTAAATATTTCATATATTTTGTAAATCCAGCTTGTTTTAGAAATACATGTATATGATATAAAGTTCACACCAAATGCTAACACGTAATACTTTAGTACAAAATGACTGTGATAATTCTCATTCGCAAATTTAAAGTTCACATTACGTCAAATGGGATTATGTTGTTTGTTACTTTGTTTTCAAATAATCTATTCATCACAATGTTTTTAATTCTACAACAGTGAATACAGTCATCATTATGTCTTTATTTAGGTAACACCCTACCTAATGATATGGCTGGATCTAATTATAGGTATGTGATGTACAGCATTTGTTTGCGTGCTATATGTGCATCGAGGTTCCACTGTCATCGATACAAAAGTCTCAATATACAATTTGGTCTCAAACAGCTAGTTGCGCTACATAACAGATTTAACGTAAATTATTTATAATAACATAAACGAAACCAACTCTACCACCGGGTTGGTATACCAAGGAATATATATTGTCTTGGCTGTGTTTGACAAAATCTTTCTGATGTGTTTATCCTTAATACTATTCAACTAAGCACTTTTTAGTTATAAGCTTAAAGCTTGGGATACAATTTCAGTTTATATTGGACAATTAATGTATCTTCTATGTTGTGTCATATGTATTATTGTTTTTCTGTTTGTCTTTTTCATTTTTAGCCATGGCGTTGTCAGTTTGTTTTAGATTTATGAGTTTGACTGTCCCTTTGGTATGTTTCGTCCCTCTTTTAAATTAGAAATACTTGTATATCATTATCATCAATCTATTATAAACTTTTAAGATATGGAAAAACAAACTTGATCAAAAGTATAACTACAGAGGTGACCACTACATTCGCAATCTTGTATATGTATATTGCTGCTCGGACGATGTACAACACATATTTTCAATGTCACGACAGTGTAAATAATGTAACATCAAATCGAATTTATAACGTGCAGTGAAGAATATAGATCATAGTATTTTCTTCTTTCACCCTTTTATATTCGACTGTAAGATGAATGGCTTATTCTTCATGTTCTTAACGTCAAAAACAGAGAAATATTTAAACACATTTACCGTCAATAACGATGTGTAGTTTAGATATTGTTTTGCTACTCGCTGAACATAATGAGAAATTTCGAAATTTCGAAATGCAAGAAAGCAATAAACTCTAAGATTTTACGAGCCACACAACAAACGGGATACTTATGTAAGTACCAATAAACACAATGTTTAGTTGATGATACCCTTAAAAATCTAATAATTAACTAGCTGCAGTATCGACTAACTACTGACAAATGAAAATAACGATTTAAAAAATGACTAGTCCATGCTTTATTGATACCTAACAGCACTTTAAAAGCTTTCTGATCAATCAAATACACTAATTCACCCGATTTAAACATTAGCGTTTGAAAGCAAACATTTGTTAAACCTTAGGAATGTAGACATGGTAGACGTTGTCACTTTTTTTTTTGTAATATAATTTGCACTTTTTTCGGTTTTCACTGTTTCTGCACTTACTAAATTTATTTAGAATAATGAATCTTTGAAATATACTGTCAGGTTTATCTAAATACATACAATCATAGTATGAGCAAAATAAATATTTTTCATCATTTAGCAACGTATTACATATGTTCAAGCTTTTACGAGTGCAGTAGATATTATTTACCAAAAAGAGGGATCAACATTCTTGCTAACATTTCCTAAAGATAAACATAGGACGGGAAATGGATGGTGTTTATTTGATTCCAAAAATATTTACATTCCGATGTTATATTCCAATTTCGAAATGGGAGATATATCAACTTGGGAGATACACAAAGCATCGGATTTTCAATATAGAAATATCAAAGTGGTTTCAATTGCAAATAATAAATTGAACATTAGACGATGCTGGAACTTATGTCTGTAAATGGTCTTTAGACAGTTCCAGATATGATAAAGAATTACATGTATTAAGTAAGTTTCTTTAATTATTAAAATGTTTGTTATATTTATCAAAAAGTTGAATCACAATGATACATTATTTACGTGTGTAAAACGGTTCAAATATATTCTCTCAGAATAAATCGGGACCAGTAATGATGGACAACTCAAATGAGAGTTATACGTGTATATGAAAAGTATAATAAAAAAAATATTTAACTCCGAGGAAAATTCAAAACCAAAAGGTAAAAAAAAATCAAAAGCTCAAAAAGGCAAACGAATTGCTAACAACTGTCATATTTCTGACTTTTTACTGGCATAGTCTTTACTGGCATTATATTAAGTATAAAATGATGGATTAACATTGTTTCATATCAAGTTAAACTTCTCACTTGTATGACAGCACAAGCAATTTATACTTTGCATATCATACACCAGAATCTAGAAAGAGAAAGTCGAACTATGGTCAGCTTTCAGTCGTTTACAGATTCATGAATGAAATGACGGGTTTAAGACCAGAAACAAATTATATGTATCTCTAGAATAAACTGTAAAATGATACAATCGAATGAAAAAGTACATGAAAAAAGCTAAAATCACTTTGCCTGACACCTGAAAATGAATCATAGTACAACATACAACACATACAAACGGCCTTTTTATCGGGCATTTGCAATTATATAAATAAGCATACATGTTTCAAATATACATACATGGAATATGCACATATTGTGGTAAAATTAAATAAATTTTGCGTAAGCGAGCCATAATTGAAATAAGGTTAATACAAAGTTAATGTCATAAGAAACCTGAAATCAAAAAAAAATAATGCATATGTTTTTTATAACTCAATAAATAGTTTTCATTGTAAAACTTATGTACATATACTTTTTTCTGAAGAAAATTCTTTAATTTATTCATATTTAGAAGAAGTTTACGTTATTTGAATTGCTTCCTTCCAGCAAGCTATTCCCCCGATATATTTTCCGTATGCAAGGTGACCTCAGTGTGACCCATCTCGTAAAAATCCGGTGACCACAATATGCATGGATGTCCTTAAAATAAACTATTATCTGAATTTACATGTTAAACACGTGTTCAATTTCCATGCTTTTTTGTTTATTTTTCGTCAATTGTTAACAAACAGGTGACAATCGTTAAACTTCGGCTTCAAAACAAGAACTTTAATTACCTGCCATATTTTCACAACAACACTGACCGATTGAAAAAAAATTGACGATTATACGAAATTTACACACAAAAAATGATAAATTCGAGCACAGAAGACTAAGTTTATGATGTTTGTATGCATTGGTTTAAGAATTGGAAGAACATTATTTTTCACCGTTCACTCGTTTCTTATGACTTTAAATCATAAAAATACTGAACTACAATGAAAATTCAAAACGGAAAGTATCTATGTCAAATGACTCAAACACTTAAAACGACATTTTCTAACGCTGGTGTAATAGTTAGCTAAACCTCTCATTTATATGACATTCGCATCAAATTCCATTATATTGACAATGATGCGTGAACAATACAAACAGACACAATAGGTACACCTGTCAATAATTCAGTAGTAAACATTGTGCTATCAATAAAAAAAACCAACATCATACACATGAAACAAAGAAGCACAAACTGGCAAACAGACCAATAAATAAAATTGAGAATGGAAATGGGGAATGTGTCAAAGAGACAACAACCCGACCAAAGAAAAAAACAACAGTAAAAATTCACCAACAGGTCTTCAATGTAGCAAGGAATTCCCGCACCAGGAGGCGTCCTTCAGCTGGCCCCTAAACAATTGTATACTAGTTCAGTGATAATGAACGCCATACGTATTTCCAAATTGTACACAAAAAAACAAAATTAAAATAATACTATATAATAATAGATAAGACTTACAAAGGCCAGAGGCTCCTGACTTGGGACAGGCACAAAAGTGCGGCGGGGTTAAGCATGTTTGTGAGACCTCAACCCTCCCCCTCTACCTCTACCTAATGTAGAAAAGTAAACGCATAACAATACGCACATTAAAATTCAGTTCAAGAGAAGTCTGAGTCTGATGTCAGAAGATGTAACCAAAGAAAATAAACAAAATGACAATAATACATAGATAACAACAGACCACTAGCAGTTAACTGACATGCCAGCTCCAGACTTCAATAAAACTGACTGAAAAATTATGAATTCATCATATGAACATCAGGCACAATTCTTCCCGTTATGGGTTTAGTATCATACCATCATAACATATACGAGAAGAACATAACCAGTGTCATGCCAACAACTGTTGTTTTAATAAATGTGTTTAGTTCCGATGCAAAGCCAAGCCTATTAATAAAACTTTAAAGACAAATTCACCGTGGTAAAATAATACAATGACGGGATGTTTAAGTACAGAGCCACGTCATATACGTAACAAAGAAAGACAAAAAATCATATAGAAAAAGCAAATGGCAGAAATGAAAGACGAGCAACAAACAAGTATAAAAGACCTAACGATGTACCGAAGATTTGCAAATAAAAAAATGAAAAATGTTAATATCTTTCTTGTTAAAGAGGAAAAACATTTTTTAATCGAATATACTAAGACAAGATACAAAATTAGAAATTCTAATGGAATTTGAGATTAATATGTACTTTTGAAAACGAAGTGTGTACAATAATCATTTAACATCGATGTTGGGAACAACAGTAGTTTTGGTTTGTTATTTTGATATTGTTTATGAAGTTCTTTTTCTCAATTGAAATCCGATTACCGAAGAATTATTAACTATCATTTGGATATTTATTATTACCTTGAATACATTGTCAATTTATATTTTTCAGATTATCCAAAAGTTGACATTGCACAAGGGTCATTCCTACAAATAGCAGACGGTAAGCGCTTGAATTTAACATGTATAGTTGACGATATTACAAATATTGATGTTAAATGGTTTTATATAGATACCAATGGCAACGTTTCAAATTTACACAAATCAAACACAACTCTAATTTTACCAGTTGTAACCAGACAATATCGTGGGCTATACCAATACCTAGCAACCAACGGAATCGGAAGGGGTAGTTCAACACTTAACGTTACCATTTAATGTAAAATAATAATACTTTACATTTTTTTTTGACAACTTACGCTATTTTTCCTTTCTTTATTATAAATACGCATGCAATTTATCTACTTAACAACACAATGCATTTGCATTCTCATTTGATAATGTTGTCCAACATGTATATGTAAAATAATAATAGCAATGTTTTTTCTTAAATCAGACAGGGTGTTTTCTTTTTCATTACAGTTTATTTTAATATTATAACTTGCCCTAACAGTTGTATACGGTCTTCGGGAATTCATTTCATAAACACTATATACTTATTAAACACCTAAACAATGACAATCAAAAAAACGACCTATATTTGAAATTGGTCTAAAAGGATGAACAAGAATTTTAGGAACATACATTTTTCCGTTTTTGTTGTTAACGGTTTTAACGGAATCAGAATATGTCTTGTATTCGCATTTTTTTATTTGCTTATTCTTCGAATATTACGATTTCCGTCATAAATGCCATGTTGATTATGTTGACATTGGTGTTTAAGCTATCATAACAATCATAAGGTATCATACAATTTGAATTTCCTAATCCAAAACAATAACGATAATAAATTTTAAATTATATTTTTCTAATTAGATCCGCCTGCAGTTGAACTAGTAGTATCAGAAGATCTCATTGTATGCGTTTTACAACCAGGAATTCCCGCTTCAATCACTCTTTTCCGATTGGAGCATCAGTCAGTACACATTCGAGGAAACAATTCATTATTGAGTAATCAGTTATTATTAAAAAAATCGGATATTCCATATGAAACAAACGGAATATATGTGTGTCAAACTAGTAACGGTGTAGCTGACAGTGATGGATTTTCAATGCATAATAAATCTACGATTTTTAAATATTCAGGTATTGATCTCGTTTGTATTTATTATTTATTCGGTACTATGACAAATTAACCATGATTTTGTAAATCTGTAAACATATATAATAGTAAACTAAAAACTGATGTTCAAACAGAGTAGTCTGTTTTTTAATGCTCGGTTTAAATTAGAATATCACTGTCCAGACCATGTGTGAAATTTACAACACATATTATTATTATTTCTTAAATTAATCTGGTTCCACTTTTTTCCGTTCATTTTTTTTAATATGTTACAGAATAACAAAATCACTGGACAATCTATGTAAGGCTCACATCTTACCACCTTCTCTTGTTTGTCCGTCAAAAAGGTATTGCAATATATTATACTTATGATAGTTTTGATTGATCATGAACATGATGTATATGGATCTCTCTGTTTATTTTAACATACGGTAACGGTTGTACATTACATAATTGCAGGATTACCGGTGTTTTCAAACGAAAATACTAATGCTGTATATGGAGAATTAGGCCAGCCATCCTTAATGACATTCATGATATACAGTTTCCCGATCTTAAAGGAATTGAGACTTCAGAAGAAATTTGTTAAGCATTCAACGATTCATAATGTCGAATCGTTTCAAATCATAGAAAGCAGTTTATCATATACAGAACATGACACAGAGGAAACGATTCAAGGCTATGAAATTACATACGAAACAAATCTTTTTGATAAATGAAGATTTTACTGTGTACAACATATGGGCAAAAAATAGTTTTGGTGAATCTTTCTATACGTACAAGATTATAGCTTTAGGTACGTAATAACACAATCGAATAGTTTAAAAATAGATAACACACTTAAAGTGTAACGAAAGCAGTTCATCATAAAAAAGCATGTATGTATTTGTAATGGTTTTGATGGGGCAATTGATTTTTTCAAAGACTCAGATGACCGTTGTAAAAAATCACCACATACTTCTGCCATTTTGACCATCAGAGAACAAAATACACATAGTTTAAAGAAATATTTCCAATGAAACAACATTTCTTCATAAATCATATATACTGAGGGACAGTTATCGAACGGAATACACGTGGGTTCTCCTAACGTGTAGGTATTAACAAGATTAAATAGGATCTTTTATCTTTGATAAAAATGTGTAAAAAACAAAACAAATATTCATTTCAGGCTGTTACTGCATTCTTGTTTACAGCATTAAAACGACAATAGAATGAATAAGTGTGATATAAAAATATTAAAAATAGTATCAACATTATAATCTGCACCATAAAAAGATAATTACAAAAAAATACTGAACTCCGAGGAAATTTTAAATGATCACACACATCAAACGAATGGACAAAAACTGTCATATTTACTTGGTACAGGCATTTTCACATGTAAAACATGGTGTATTGAACCTGGTTTTTTAACGCTGAATCTCCTACAGTCGCATCAAATTCCAATATATTGACAAGCATGCATGAACAAAATGTCACAAATAGGGATACAACAACTACACCAACCAAATCAAAAATAGGTGCGATTTCAGGTGCTGCTCTACATGTGGCACTCGTCGTTTTGCTCATATTATTAAAAGGCCGGTAAATAGTTTAATTCGGTAGGGCATATTCATGAAAAGGAAACGGATCGTAGTTACGAAATACAGAACATATCCGATATCATCTGTATAACAGATATTCAATAAAGGTCAACCAACTCGTGATGACGTCCATAAAATCTCTTTTGTCTTAAAGTTTAGTTTTCAACCGACCCTCAGGGTCAATATCTATTTTAAGTCCTAATCAAATGACAATATCAAAAGCTCAAACACATCAAACGAGTAAATATTATAAATGATCTGCATATAAAGGATTGTCTTACTTTAATATGTGATCTTGTTTGCAGATACGGAAAATGAAGGCAAAAATATGAAAGTTCATTTCTGGGTATCTGTTAGTATTTTAACCCTTTTAGTGATGTACATTGGCGTGTGTCATTTATATTATTACATCCGATCCACGCAATCCAAAGGATTAGAAATTATTCAGCAAGAACATTCTTACGATGAAATAAACGTGGTATCTTATGAATTGGACAGCATTAATCAACCTGAAGATGAAGGTAACGAGCAAAGCCTGGAAGGTAACTTTGTTGACAATAGTGTTTCAAGGCCAAATGTAATAGATACTACGAGTAATACTTCAATGCAGTTAGTAGAAACCAGACCAACAGACATACACCGCAATGACTATGAAAATATGTATCAGCCGCTTGTTCTTGACAGAAACGATAGTCATTGTTACAGTCAATGTATTTCGGATGGTTTGAATTAAAATTTGAACACCATACAGAAGGTTATATCTATTTTGATGTTTTGTTGACACAATTTGAATTCAGAAAATGTTTAAATTTCAATTTAACGTGCGACTGTTTTCATAAAATAAATGACCAGTAAACTCTTTCAATCAAATTAATAATTTTCTTTGATAGAATACTGTACAAAGCTGATAACCTTGGCATATATGTTTGTTGACATATTTGTTTGTTTTTATACAAATGTAATGTTTGATATTGTAAAAATGGAAAATGGAAAATTGGAAATGGGACATATGTCGAAGAGACAACAACCCGCTCAGAGATAACAAATCAGCAGACTTGAGTGTCCCTATGTTGACGCATTTGTATATCGTTTGTCAGTTTTTTTTTTATTTACACAATGATGGCAAAGTAAATGATTGTTGTACACTTGTCATAGAGATAGAATCTTTGGTCGGCTTCGGGATCATACCCGGTCCACTATTGTCTACGTGTAAGTTTAATGTAACAACCTGAACTCCTCTTGAAAAAGAGTAGACTTAAACTGAAAGAAGTTATGATGCTTCTGATGTTACCTTTCGACGATGTCACATTACAAAATAAAATTACATGTGTTAAAGACTACTACAATTTGTACATTTCTGTTTTTACTTGATCGATAACAGATTTTTTGACTGACCTATCGTGCAATTTTAGGCATAATGATTTTCTGTTTTTGAAACTAAACATGTTTGAGGTAAGAAAGAATTATAATAACTAGTTAATCAAGAGATGAACCATACGGTTTGCCATATAAAGAGGTTGAATTAGCAAACACTTTGATAAAAAAAAACAGACAACATAAACCCTCTAAGTTCTATTTAAAACTGACGAACATTTTATTTTGTATTTTAGTTGGTTTAATCCAATCCACTAATGGTTATTTCCGAAAAATAAAACCAAACCATATCAGAATGCGTCCAGAAAGTACCATACCTATTTCTGTAAAAAAAAAAAAAAAAAGATTATTTCAATAGTTCATTTAGCATTAAGCTATTTACCTATCCAAATGCATACTTGAAGCATTAACATGCGAAGTAAACCGCCATGCATATCCGTTATGTAATAATGTATCTTAAAAGGCTACATTGATCAGGTTTGATAATGTAAACCAACGAGCGATGTATATGAGACTTTTTGTAACAAAATAATGCGATTAAAATTGTCGTACATAGCAAGATTTGCTTTTCTTTTTTTCTACATCAAGTAAATCAGAAAAGTCATAACATTAAATAGCCGAGAAGTGGTCTTGAAAGGGTAAAACGTGAAATAAAGTATGAGTTGGTTGATAGTAATAGTGTAATCATATTAATAACCAAATTAACTATCCAAAAAGTTGGATAATTAATGCACAAATCAAAAACATAGCCACTGTAAGATGTTTGCATTAAAGAATTACATTTAAATAGTTTGTAGGGGTTTCTGTCTCTATGTTTTGATCAAGTGTTTGCTTTTCGATCATTTGATGTCAAAGTATGGTTATTTTTAAACTTCTTATTAAGGTCAATATTGTGTCTATACTGATACGTTTTAATATTTCACCTTCAGCATGTTAAGATATATTGAGTGGATCGTGCCTTCTTCGTTCCTATATCAGTGAGTGTTAACTTCTTACAATTCCTAGTGAACGTAAAGCAACGATAACTGCCGACAATAGAATGTCGGATTGCTTTATGTATAAAGTGCTACAAACGTCTAATTGTTCACTTCCCATTTTCCAATAGTTACCTACTACCTGTAAATCGTATGCCGTTTATGTGTTTTGTGCTTTACGTTTCAACCACATAAGTTATATGAAATGGTGTGCCTCTTAAATAAAAAAGCTGCGTCAACACGGATATGGAATCAGAAGGAAGGAAATCAACAGAACATAAGTGTATGACGATTATCTGATATTTATTGTCTCACCATACATGCGACACTTTTACATGGTCTCAATCATTATATACCAGAATAGTCATTTGGCTATAACATTAAGGACTCTGCCTTCAACCGGATGTGATATATTGACAACGACTCTGTCATAACCCAAATGGTATATATTGACTGAGTGTTGCTTTGCATTTCGAGTATGTATCAATATCTAGTCAATCTTACACTGTCATAGCACGGATATTATCCTAATGCTTATATAAAAAGATGAGGTATGATTGCCAATGAGACAACTATTCACAAAAGACCAAAATGACACAAACATTAACAACTATAGGTCACCGTACGACTCTTAACAATGAACAAAACCCATACCGCATAGTCAGCTATAAACGGCCCCTATAAGACATGTAAAACAATTCAAACGAGAAAAGTAACGGTCTTATTTTTGTTAAAAAATTAACAAAAAAACGCGGGATCCCAACCCTCCCCCTAACATTGGACAGTGGTATAACAGTACAACATAAGAACGAACTATAAAAATCAGTTGGAAAAGGCTTAAATCATCAGATAGACAAAAAATACAAGTAAGCGTGGCCGGGTACTTATACATATCGACACAAAAAGACACAATGAACAAATCTGAGAGTACTCGAAGTTATCTGACAGCTAGTTCAAAGACACTAATACCTAATAAAAAAGTCATGCATCTAAGACTAAATAATCAATCCGTACAATCCAACATCCAATGGAGTAAGTGTAAAGACGTCATAAGCAGCCAGAGAAACACATGACCTTGTGCAATGCCAAGTTACAGGTATCGACAGATTGTAGATCCATGAATATGTATATGTATATGTATATAGCATACTAGTAATATTTAGTTAGCTTTTAATCCATTAATATTTGTACCAATAAAAAACAATATTCAAGTATCGTATTACAGTGTTGAATAGGTAACCTTTTAGAATAAGTTTATTTAAAAGAGCGAAAAGTTTACATGGATCATTTCTAAATTTCCGGGCACGGCATGAGGATGTGCTAACCCATTTGAATAAGTTTTCTACAGGTACAACCAAACCTCAAAACCAAATCTTTATATCTATGGAAAAAGTATGTTGCATTTACTACTTTACGCCATCACGAGTTGGGTGACCGTTATGGAATACCCGTTTCACAAATGATATCGAATATGTACTTACATCGTAACTACAGTCCCCTTCCTTTTCACGAATGTGATACACTGAATTAGACTATTTATGGAAATTTTAGAACAAGAGCAACACGACGGTTGCCACATGTGGATCAGGATCTGCTTACCCTTCCAGAGCACCTGAGATTAACCCTAGTTTCTTGTGGGGTTCGTGTTGCTTATTCTTAAGTTTTCTAGGTTGTGTCATGAGTTCTTATGTCTGTCTGTTTTTCTTATTCATTTTTAGCTTTGACGTTGTTAGTTTATTGTCGATATATGATTTTGAGTGTCCCTCTGGTATCTCCCCTTTTTTTGTTTTAGTTTAAGTTATAATGAACGTAATGCAAAGAAATTTAAAAAACAAACCTAGCTCACCTCGTTCAAAACGCCTCTTTTACTCCCTGCAAACAGAATCATAAAAATGTTATTTCAAGAAAAACTATAAAAGAAGTGCATCTACGTTAAAAAAAAGAGGAAACTCGAATTATCACAAACTCATGATGATTAGTCCAAAATATATTAAAACAAGAGATAAGAAACTTAGCCAAATTTAATAATTCCACGAGGCTCTCGTGTTTTTAATAAAAATGTTTAATCACTAATTACAAAATCACAGGAAATATATTCTAAGTAGTGCTTGTTATACAGTATCAAAACTTCATTGGAAAGTATTATGCATAATAATAAGAGTCGTTTATTTTTTTTTATATAAATAAAATATGATTTTCTCGTTTGCATTGTTTTACATTGGCATTTCGAGGTTTTTTGTTGCTCACTATGTGGTATGGATTTTGCTCATTGTTGTAGGCAATACGGTGATCTATAGTTGGCGAATTGGCTCATTGACAATCATACCATATTAAAAAAAATAAAAATAAAACTTTGGGGCACGGAATTCAATTTTCTGCTACAATACACAATTTTTAAACAATAAGATTTCACCTGATATGGGTGTACATTCACAAATCACACGGTTGTTCTTGAAATCATCTGCTGTACACTGACGGACTTCCTGACCGGTTGGACACCCAATAAAGCATCTGCCACAAGATCCTAAAAGGATATATTACTTAATGTAATAGGACAAACATAACATATTCTAATTCTACATTTAATTTAATTAAATAACGTCACCAATGTGTATGACATCGGTTCAAAATTTATTATAGGATTACAGACATGTTTTCTAGAGGTTATTGATGTGAAAACCGGGGAGATTAAGTTTTTGAGTAAGATTCCGGTTTTCACATCAATATCATATAGAAAAAAAACGTGTTTAATCCTTATTATTCTTTAGCCAAAGATACACGACTATTAATATACATAATTTGTTTGATGGCTGCTATATTTACCACCAAAGGCACAATGGCATGCCGTAACTAAGGCATACACCGCCATCTTGACTTTCCAAAAAACATAAATGTCCGATAAATGCAACAGAATCTAAAATGAAATAGCACCTACCCTCTTCATTTTTCTAAAATTAATTATTATCCGAAATTGAAGCTTACACGTAACGAAATAATATTTCCCTTGACAATTTTCATTGGTATGCCGTCGTGTTTTGCTGTTACGTAAATTTGCCAAACCTTCATGAAATTTTGCGAAATTTTATATGAGTTTCATTTTCATACATTTTCGAAGCTTTAGTACATTTATTTTATGTTTTTGTGCTATTTATGCATAAAGTATAAACAACTGTTATGCAAGTGTTTCATAATCTAAACTTGATCAAAATCCCAATACCCCTGCAAGACTGTATAGCACATGAATAGATTACGATAGCAGTTTCGGAAACATGGTTTATCGAAGTGAAAACCAACAAAAAAAATCTAATTGACAAATCCAATTAAAGTAATTATAGATGGGCAATAGATATAAGACTATTATGTAAAAAAACACTAACATACACAGAAGACATATGACAGTTTTCAAAAGGTGTTATATGACGTTATTTTCTGTCCATTCAATAAACATGTAGAAAACAAGATGTAATGATAAGTTCCGCTGACACGTCGCCAGTTTACTAAATTTGCGACCAACAAATCATTGATTGATGCCGTTGAGGCGTAAAAAATCAAAACAGTTATCTCTTATGTGTGACATCAATATTCTGAAATTCTAATTATTTGGCATTTATATATAGCTCACAAACAGATGGTTTAATATAATTAAATGCACGCTAAAGTTAAATTGCACAGTAAATTTGAACCCTTAACTCGAGAAGTTTTTGTTTGTACGACATTCCATTATGGAATTTAGTTATGTGTATCTTTGTTATCAACAACGGAAATATTTTTAACAGTCGTTGAAGATATAACTTCAAAAACGCGGAGCACACTGGCATGTGCACAACATATTTTGTTTTTGCTTTTTGAAATAGAAAAAAGCAACATAACAGCAATTCCTTCCAATTTATTTTTTATAATAATTGCATTTTCGAATCATGAAAAAATCGTTGATCACGTAACGGTCACATGATCGAATAATGTCTAGGAGCTGATGAACCAAACAGTCTCAAATCAAATGACAAATTGCCTCCATCAATATCCTTTTATTTCAGAGGATCATTATAAGTTGTTTATTTTGTTTGTTTGTTTTTTTGCGTTTTTTTTGGTGAATGTTTACACCCAAACAATGAAAATTCGATGAAGGTGTATCAACATAGATCTAAACTATTGCTTGTCAACCTTACCTGTAACGATTGTAGTGCTTCCTTTGTTTTCTACAAACAGAAGAGAAACCAACTAATACATATATTTTCTTTGTAACCAGAAGACAAAAAGCATGGAACTTGTATTTTATACTTAATGAATCAATATTAATGAAGTCCTTCAAATTTTTGTTTTCTGAAACAGATGTTATGCAAATCTGTTGATAACTTCTTCTTTTCTTTGTATTGAGACATTTTTTGTTGCAAAGATCTTTAGCAAATTGCAGGATGTATTATATTCGTTTATTGACAACAATTATATATCGAATGTTTTTCTAGAATAATGAACATATCCTTACAGGTTTTTTTCGGTGTATTGTGTGGTTCTTATTCTTTGAATTGTGTATATATGTTTCAAAGGGTTGAGGTTAGTACTATGTCATTTTTTTTTAATTCAACGAACAAAACAATTTGATTCAGTTGTAAGGTACCTTCTTTTCATTTTACCATTAGCTTTTTTTAAATTATCAAAATAGTACATTATAAAACTCCTGCGAAATTATGTTTTCTTTTGTAAATATCTTACCTTCATTACGCTTCTCTGTGCTGAAAAAGGTGAATCATTTGTCAACAACAATTGAAAAAAAATCGCGATGAAAATTGAACGCATCTTTGAAGTCATCAGTTGGCGATAGGTCAGTAACTGGTTGTTCAGCATTTGCTTTTTTTATAATGGTTTCCCGTGTCTCTGTTTTATTATATAGATGAGAACCTTTGTACTTTTATTGAGTTTTCACAATAAAGATGTTGGGCCCTTAATAGTTTGCTGTTCGTTGTCAAACAAGGCTCCGTGATAAGAGTCATAGTTTGACCGATTATAGTTTATTTTTTGCACTTTGTGACTAAAATGAAGATATATCTCATTGTCAATATAGGCAACAGTAACATACCGCTGTTCGAAATTCATAAATCGATTGAGAAGAAACACATATGGGTTACAAACTAAAACTCAGGGAAACGCATCAAATATAAGAGAACTACGACACAACAGAAACCAAAAAAAAAAATTGACCACACACAGAAACGAACTATAATATGACAATGACCATTTTAAAACCACATCTACTTATTTCTATATCTGAAGGAGTTAAACAAAGTAAGTATATTTTGATAGATATTACATCATGTGACTTTTTATGTTGTAGTGTAACACTATTGTTTTATATTAGTGTGATGGTTTGTTCCTTTTAAAGCTTTAAATGTTTGTATAGTGATTTGTAGCTACAAAATTCCCGTGTTAAAAGTGTCTAAATAAGTTTTGCAGTTATCATTCAAAATAGATATGTACCTAGCTATACAACCAGATTCATTCACCTCATTTTTTTCATTAGAAAATGCTTGTACAAATACAGGAACCTCTCAGTTGTTATCCATACATGTAATGTGTTTGAGCTTTTGATTTGTAATTTGTTAATGTACTTTCTTTTATTTCGAATTTTCCTTGAAAATCTTTTTTTTGTGATTGTACTGTTAAACATTATTTAAAGAAATATATATTTAAAAAACATTATATGGAATCTTAGAAGTTTTGATGAAATGTTTTGTTCTGCCATTACAATTAACAAGTATAAAACAATTTAAAGGATAAATGTCATGTGGGATACACAGGCTGTCAAATTTTCAAGATATAAACCCTGTCATCAGGATAACAAACAAAACAATAACCTATAGCATGTGTCCGTTCAAAATATACAGATATATTTTAATTTCTATTGTCAGACTCCTTCTTTTTAATTTTCTTAATTCAGTTTTAATGTACGTTCAATTGGGATCCAAAAATAAAAATATTACCACGCATCACAGTTATACAAAAAATATGACTGAAACATTCAGAGAAACATATAAATAAATCTAAACAAAAACACGAACAAAAAGTTGACGTCAATTTTACCCAAAGTGTTAAAAATCAATAGCTGATTACATACACATTTTAGAAGGAAGAGAAAGGAAATTTCGTAAGTTGATAATATACAAACAAGGAGGCAATGATATTTTTTCTGTAGTTGATAGTACATACCGTAATACATTCAATTCAACGGGTTAACAAAATGGAAAATATAATGTCAGGATCTAACTTCCTCACCAACTTAACCAGGGACGTTCGAATTAAACAAACCAAAAGTGGGATGTATGCATTTCGCATCACGTCAAAACAAAGGAGCTACAGATACATGAGGAACATTCAATCTTATAATTTGAGAAAAAAAACGAAAATTAAGGCATTGTCATGCAATGAAAAAAGACAAACAGACGAACCATAGTACATATCATAGAAAAACAAAAACCGAATAACACGAATACCTAAACAATTGGATTGATCTTGATAGGTAATCAGATTCTGAATCAGATTCTGCCCGACTTGTGTTGCTCATGAGAGAGAGAACATATCTGGTTGTTAGTCTAATTCGATATTTCACATTCGTGAAAATGCGACAGGCTGTGGTGACATTTAGACGGTATCAAAAGTCATACAAATAAGCAAAGTATTACTACAAGAGCACAAATAAAAGGAATATGTAAATTCAATTTAAAAAGATACATTATTTACCCAAACATGAAATCCATAACTCACAAACACACACCATTTAATGTTAAATATATATCATGATTGGGGATATACATTATGATTCAAGACTAATAATAGTCCGAGATTACTCTGACGTTCAACGGCTGTTTTGCCAGACAAGCTGGGGCTGGGGACGTCAGGGCTCGTTCCATACCAAAAAGTGGATATTTGCCCACCCAAAATGAATGCGCTGCTTAATCGCTTCTGGGGCCGACTGGGGCCCCTTGGAATTATATAAATCGGGCATCAATCTCTTCCTTTGTCATTTATCTTTTCATATATGTAAGTTTTCACCTACCTGTCAACCATTATTTTTCTATATTTTAACAGTTTTTACAGAAACCCATCGGTTTATGCATTTAGACTGTCATTTTCAAATGGACGTCAAGTTACGAGAGAGTTCGTGGCCTCGAGACTCAAATATGCAAATATTTATATTTTTTAACCTCCTTTACATGAGATCGGTAGTTAGCATCTAGTTCCGACCACGATAACAATCGGAACCTCTCGAACAATTAGGAAACTTGCATCGTAAATGAACGAGGTGTCACATTATGTTCATTTGCACTGTTTTCTCGTGGTCATGTGATAATCTTTGAAAATGAAAGGCATAATGCACAAACCGATGGGTCTCTGTAAAAACTGTTAAAATATAGAAAAATAAAGGTTGACAGGTAGATGAAACTTACATATATGAAAAAGATAAATGAAAAAGGAAGAGATTGATACCCGATTTATATAATTCCAAGGCCCTCAGTCGGCTCAAGAAGCGATAAAGCAGTGCAAATATCCATTGTTTAATATGGAACGAGCTCTGACGTCCCACGGCCCCAGCTTGTCTGGCAAAACAGCTGTTGGACGTCAGAGTAAGCTCGGACCTGACTTATAAATGTTCATACCTTGCATCCAGTAAACTTTTACAAAGCACCTGAAATGCAAAACACATATTGCATCTTATTTTATGCTTTAAGGTGGTACCAAAAACTTTCACTAAGATAATTTGGTTTGTTTAATTTACATGAAATCTTAACAAAGTATTTACTTTGACCTTTTGACAAAATATTGTGTTTTCCCCCACATAATTCTAGTGTATATGTTCCATACATTTTTGAAATTCATTTGTTCAGGTCACACAATTTTTGAAATAAAAAAAAAAACAACATTTTTTAATGTGTCTTAAAAAAAAACATTTTATTTATTGATTTGCTTTTAATTTACAATTATCATTTACTAGACGTTTTTGTCTTAAACAGACGACTCATCGTTCGATAGTTTCTGAATCTTTCAAAAAAATTATATCAAAAGGTATCAAAATAATCAGACAAGTTGTAAATATTACAATCGAATAATCTTGACAAGACAATACAAAATTTTACATACCTGGGTTACAAGAACAACTATGAATGCTGAAAACAGGAACCTGGTCATCATGTCTATAGATTGAATATTTTGTAGAATGATTTGCTGCATCTATTTGTATACTTTTATACCAAAAAGTTTTTTTGTCAACTGACAAACATACATATCACCAGAAGCAAAAATAGTACAAGATAAAATTTCCTTCGGCTTAAATAATTAATTGTCTGCTTTACACAATGCGATGAAAAATACGTTATTGATGTAAAAAGCTTTGGAGGCATAACAATGGCATACCATTAATTTTAAATTCTTTTTTTTTTTTTTTTAATTTTGTTGAAAAATTGTATAACAACTGTTACAAAACGAGGCTTATTTGTACTAATGTAGTTGTCCATTATCAATGTAGTAGTTTTAAACTTGTTAAGGGATGTTTTTCCATCTTATTTACCCTTTGTGTTGTTTTTCTAACATTTGTGAATTGCTTGCATTTATATGTGTTTTTACTTGTTGCATGTATGTGTAGTAAATAATTGGTGGTTAAATCCAAAATAGATTTGTAAAAAATAAAAGTGGTAAAAAAAGACAACGGAATTCAGATACTTCTATATGAAGATTAATAACTTATATGTCAAGTAAAAACTGATACTGTACTGTTATAATTTTAAAAACAAAATTACATGTAGTAATAAAAACAAGTTTGGTGAAACCATTATTTCTTATTTCTGTTCTTAAATCATATAACACATCATTTTCTCACAATTTATTTTGAAATTCTATATCATTGATTTTCTTGTATGCACACATATGGTTTTTGTTCATGAGCACACTAAACAAGTTTAAGCAATTTTCAACGACTTTTGTTTAGAATATAACACAATGACTGATATGTTTTATTATATGTTTCGAAAAAAGAATAGTCAAATCCTCATTTTCAAGTATAATAAAATTCTATCTCTTAAAAATGTTTACCTTTTATACCGGGCCTTTTATATCTGACTATGCGGTATGGGCTTTGTTCATTGTTAAAGGCCGTATGGTGACCTATAGTTGTTAATGTTTGTGTCATTTTGGTCTTTTCTGGATAGTTGTCTCATTGGCAATTATACCACATCTTCTTTTTCATACCTTTAATCTACCTTAAAATATCGATGTAAGTTTTCTTTCAGGTTTTTCAGAATATAGAACGTTTAAGTAAGCCTGACGATCTCCCATTTATTATGAAACTCTAACTAAGGAATGCTTTATATGCCATATATGCTTGTATTTCGTTGTTGAAAACACCGTTTAAGGAGATTTGTGTTGACAACAATTGTATATGTCTACCAGCTTTAGTACGTGTTTAGTATGACTATAAATTTTCTCTTCTGTAACTCATACTATGAACAAAAAACGATTTATTTTGTAAAACATATACCTGAACATTACTTTTTTTTTTCTTCTCTTTTATCTCTGTTTTACTTTCTGCAATTGTTTTAAATTTCACAGATGTAACTACTGTTGCTTTTATTTGTTCACCCTTATTTTATTGATACTGTATTATCATGATTATGCTGCGTCATAGATGAAAACTGTTTATGTTCAATGAATGTTCATTATTGTCTTTATAAGTCGTGTAAATGAGTTCGCCGTCTATAGTGATATTCTATATTGTGTCTCTCAGTGTTGTGGTGTAATTAGCTCGTGTAAGGCTTGATGTTCGTACCTGCTAAAACGTTTAAACCAGTTGCATGTATTTCCTCCTGGTCCGAATCGAGAACCTGATATCCAGTAGTTGTCGTTTGTTTACGTACTTCATAAGTGTTTCTCGAATTTTATTTCTATATAGATCAGACAGTTGCTTTCCTGTTCTAAGGGTTGTACACTAGTCACTTTGCACGGACCCCTAAAGCGTGCTCTTGGATGTGAGCCAAAGACTCCGTGTTGAGGACCGAACTTTAATTTTGATTGTTTTTCTTTTACAAATTATGACTTGATTGGAGAGTTGTCTAATATTCACTGATACCACATCTTAATATATCTATAAAACTAACATACAAGGAAATAATGTACAGATAATATTCAAACAGTATACATGATTTTGTTAATTGTTAATTTTTGTTACGATTACTTTCTCTCAATAACATACAATTTTGCGTATCCTAACCGGAAATTCATAAATGCTTTGAAATTGATATCAAAGCACGTGTATCCATTCAGATTTTATATGTGTTTTTTTTTCTTTAAACATTTATATATCTATTACCCGCAAGGAAGAACTTGAAACTAAAAGCCAAATTTAAAAAAAATTATCGACATGCTTTGATATCAAGTATAAGTTGTCAGTGAAATATAAACTATTTGTTTTAGTTTTAAATGATTAGAATTTCAATATATGTTGAAACCTTTGTCATTTGTCATTAGCCATTAGATATGAGACTTTCAGTTTGAATAGTCAATGAATTTTTGTTGTAAGTTTGTTATTACCTTTTTAAAAAATTACACAAAATATTTAGACACCAAATGCAGATGATAAAACTCATGATGTCCCGAAAAAAATGATTAGTTAAAAAATATAGTTTGAGGTATCTCAACAGTCATAACAACACATGTGATATTATTTTACCTGACAGAGAGTTGTTCTCAGTGATAAAGAATAATGATGTCCTCAGCAAATCTTTCTTTATGTTTTTCGAGGCAAAATGAATAATCATAATAATGAAGCATTGTCAAGTTGTATTGCCAGACAGCTATTTGTTTTTAATGTTCTCTAATTTCTATATCCAAGCTGTGATATAACTAGAAGAAAAATATAATTATACAGCTTTATCTCATTCACAATGATTTGTTTGAGTATTATCAACTTTTACCTTCTCTCTCATCTGAAATGCCCTTTTTTATTTCATTTTTCTTTTTTTTTTTCTTTTAAATTATTAAGATTAGAACATTTTTTCCCCTTAACTTATACATTATTTCTCTTGTAAAAGTCTTTAGTCTGTGATATTTACACCAAAATAACTTTAATGCAAAGCTAACAACAATGCCACTGCGCTGCCAAATAAGACTTGGAATTTATTCAAAAAAAAAAATCTAGAGTCCTACATGATTTTAAACTTAGATTTTGTTGGAAAATTATTTCTCAAAAGAAACATATTTCGCAGTCTCCTGTTTCAGTTGTCTATGTACTTAAAATTAAAGCGATATATTCAACATATTCAAAATTTATCACCTATAAAGGTTCACTAGCTCTCATAATAAGGAGATTACTTGATATGTTATACAGCCCAAACACAGTGAACTGATATACGATGCTCATTTGTTCTTGTATACGCAAATGCTATGTTGTCTTAACAGAAGTTAAAACTATGCTTGTACATCTATTTCGTCAAATTCAAAAATAAATTTAACAAGTATCAAAAACAATCTGGTTGATAATAATTCCATTTCAGAGATATCTTCGAATTCTTTACGTGGCTCATGTCAAAGACTTATAATGCTATTAATAGAGAATTTGCATTAATCAAGTATTTGCTGGCGTATCTGTATCGACGTATCGTATAACACGTATATGAGGAAATGATAAATTAAGGCTAGCCGGTCCTGATGAAAATATTTCATAATGCCTTAAAATTTTATTGAGATCGGGGTAAAATCTTTATTGTAAGCAAATCTACCCGATACGTATACGTCGATCCGTGCACGTATCCTGATACGTGAATAATGGAAATGCTCTACTAGATTTTACCCCGATCTCAATAAAATTTTAAGGCATTATGAAATATTTTCATCGGGACCAGCTAGCCTTAATTTATACTTTCCTCATATACGTGTTATACGATACGTCGATACGGATACGCCAGCAAACACTTGATTAATGCAAATGCTCTAATAAAGGTAACATTAATATACGTTTCCCTTCGTTAAATGGCAAGCGACAATTTTGGTTTCAACTTGTTTTGGTTAATAAAGGATGTTCGATTTTCTGTTTCCTATTAACAAGCGTTTATAAAGACTGTTATACATTGTTAATATGTAAATAGGAGATCTAAAGAAGCAGAAACAAATTAAGAGTTGATGTTATTTTAGGTATAAGCCATTGAAAAGATGGTGGGATTTTTTTCTTGATTTTTCTTACATTTTGCATGGACAATTTCTGAAAAATAAAACAACGAACCCAATTACAAGGATTTTATGAGATTTGGAAATGCGGATTTTTATAATGTGGAAAGTAGGAAAACAGTCAAAACTTGTAAATGGCACTACAACTATAAAACCCGAATATTCCGAATATCTGACAAACATCCAAAAACAAGAGGAGCAAATATCCTTTAACTTATTACTGTCTATAATTATAATCTGTGTTTCTATCAGGTCATTATAATTCAAAACATTTAAGTGCGTGTGTAAGGGGTTTTAAATGATTTTTCGGTCATGGCTGATTCCTTCAGAAACCATCGACACACTGTTCCCTTAAATTTAAACGCATTAAAGGAGATGACGTGACTTTTTGTATAAATCAGCTACTTTAAAATGAAATAAGATACGTTAAAAGGTAAGTTTTTTTATTTGTAACATTATATCAAAGAAATTAATTTAAAAAAACCTGTGCTTTAATTTAAACAAAAAGTTCTGTCTAAAATTTGAACTTAAACATGATATTTGAGTGAAACTTATTCTTTTGCAATTTCCTATTTGATCACTATATATAATCATTCAATATACAGAATTTCAAACGCTTCAATTTATCGTATTTTCATTCATATAAAGAATGTGATAGTGCTTAGTTCTTATGAAATTGCATGCAAACATGATCATAGTTTGTGTCTAAATGTACTATGTATTACAAATTTAATTTTCATAAATATAAAATTAATTGATCTCAAATCGAAATTCAGTCATTTAATAAAAAAGATCATCGTAGTCCTATATGTAATAAATATCGCAACGTGTATCTTAAGAATAATATTTCGTACCTTCCCGAAGAATATATATAATTGACTTCTTTTGTCAATGCAATAACTGTGTAATTTAATCTTAGTTATTTTGATTTTAAAGGTATTTTCTTTTCTATTTGAAATCGAATACACTATCACATACAGTTTGTTAATGTATTTCTCAATTATAATCACTGTTTTGCAATATAAAAAAAATCGAGATTATATTTATTTTTTCTCCATGAAAATGCAATATATGCAGGCTAAGAATTGCCTTACTGTAACGTTACATTAAATTTGATATTTGAATTTTTATGACACGATTTTATTCTCTGTATTATCAATCGTTGATTACATTTATTACCAGACAAAACATACAATCAGTGTATTTGATGAGTACCTTCCCACGGGAAATATTTTGAGTTATAATTAATAATGCCATCTGTACTGACTACAGGGAATTCATGTGATACCGTTTTAAGACTTTATTTATTAAATATATACCTTGTACATACATAAATTGATAGATATAACTTCTTATGTATTTCTGTCGTTAATATATTTAGTAAATTAATTATGGTTTTTTTTCTAGTTTCGCATAGTAATAGATATAAACACGTGATGCCTAAAAATCTAGTCAACATTGTTTTTGATAGCTTTGACATATACCGACGAAGAGTTATGCCCCTTGTTTAGCTTCAGAAATAGCTGTGTTACCACTGGATCAAAGACTTTCAAGTTTTAACACATTGATTTTGATTTTGATGATATTATGAAAGTTCAAACTTAATTGTCTCCAAAACTATGGCTTTGTTCGTTGTTAAGTGAAAGGAGAGTTCCACTGAATGTAATCTTTTCAGATTTAATAAAATGATATGAAAAACAAATATAAATAAATCATATTCTTTCGGAATTTAATGTGTTTAATTGTTGTGTTTTTGTAATTTATTCTTGGAAGTAATGTTTAAGTAAAACTCTATAATAATCGCGTTCATTGCTTTACTATATAATGTAGTACAGCACACACGTGTTTGTTATCTATCTATAGACTGATTTTTTTTTTTTTTTTGGAACTACATTATTTATATTAAATCAGTACTATATTTTTTTTAGAGTTAATCATGGAGTAATCAACTGACTTAGGAGGGTAACAACAATGAGTCATCTTACAGAATTCAACAATGATTAACATGCCAGTTAAAAAAGGCTCCGAAATGGCAAATGGAAAAATATTCAGAAAACTAACAACCTGATTTATGAAAAATACAAAACAACGAAAAACAAACCCCGTAATTAGCACTAGAACAGTGAATACTGATATAAAACACTGCAAAAAAAAACAAAACCCATAGATGACGTCCTCTTGTAGCTGAAACTGAAAGTAGTCCCCCCCCCCCCAAATAAACGAAGGGTATACGGTTACTATTAAATTAAATTAATCATGTTAATCATGTGAACAATTTAAAAAAAAAAAAATTTGGTAATGATCTATACTGATGTAATCCATCGATCGCGACACACACATTAAAAAGTAAAAAGGAGGTATTGTATGATTGCCAATGTGAAGTATTGTAATGCATACGGGAAAACAAACCGAACGCATGTAAACATCTTTTTTTCAAATGGAAATTTAACTATTGATGAACACGAAATCTCCACGCTACTATAAATGTAATACTAGCAAACCTCTTGCACTAAACAAAATAAATCAATAGTAACCTCATTGAGGACGGTTTTTTAAAATGTTTTCAGTATATGAAAAGAGATGACAGCGCGGGGATTCTTTTAAGGTCAAGACTACAATGTCATACAAAACGGGTATGTATGAATACCTATCATTATTTGCCTATTGATGTGACATATTTGCGACAACTGTTCGCCATCTTATTGCCTGTGGTTATTCAGGATTTTAACCATGCTTTACATATACTTCATTTTTTACTTCGCACAACTATAAAACAGCTGCAAATACGAATAAGCAAATGTCCCTTTTTCTTTTTAAAGAGATTGTACCCTATTAATGAGAATTCATGGCAATACCGCCTCAACCAACTAGACTAATATCGATTTTATCAGTCGGCGTAATATATGGTTGTAACAAGAATTATCAAGCATTGAGGCAAGAAGATACCTGGCAAATCAGCTGATTTGTGTATTTTGTCAAGAAAGATACTTTTTTTGCCATGCCATCAGATTAAATTGGTATATGGGAAACATGCATTGCGATAATCTGTCTATCATTTCATTTGACGACTTACAATTGATTTTCAGTTGACGCAAATGTCATATACATGTCTCGCATATGACGTTGCGTAATTAAATTTCATGGACATGTTCTTGTATTAAAACATAAATCTAGTCATGAATGGTCTAAAACGAATCACATCTCCCTTTTAGAAAATCTCTGTGCCCAGTCAGGAATATGAGAGTTGTTGTTCATCCGGTTGATGTGTTTTATCATTTGATTTCGCCATTTGATTAGGGACATTCCGTTTTGAATTTACATACATTTGTACATACCTATATATCTAACATTTACTTATTTGAGTGGATTTTGATTGTGTTTACCTCCTAAATGAAACACAAACAACCCGTCATCCACCGAATGTCAATCTCAAAGGTTCAGTATTATAGAATTCTGGTAAACTAACTTGTTATGATTATGCTCCGTTCATATGTCAACAAAATAAAATATCAAGCTAATGACGATTATAGCAGAGTAGCAGATAACGCAGAAATCAATACCGGTGATTGATATCTTAATCCATATCTACCATTGGTATCTGATGATGACTATCATGGTTACTGTATAAGAAGGTCAAATACGACATAGATATGTTTTGTGTAAAAACAAAAAACAATCAAAAGCGACACAGAACTTTCACTTAGTTCTTTAAAAACCAGATATTAGCATAAATGAACTTCCAAACTTGATCAATGACATCTACTGAAACTAAGAAGAATTTTGGAAATAGCTTAGTACAATCATGTGACAAAGTTCACGTCATAATATTAATTAAATAATTAATTTTTTCAATTTATTTATGAGTTCATTAAGGGAAAATGCTGATATGCAGTAATAACATTATCATGATTATGGACAGTGTTGTCACATTTGACAAGTAGATTTTTTAAAAATATTTCTGTGAAAACAGACAACATGTATTTGTTTGCAGCTAGGTTCTACCATTATTAGTCTCATAACAGCAGAAATATATACGTTTTAGTCTTCAAGCAAATGACATACTCAAACCAGTGAATAATTAATAGAATAGAACACCAAGTTTCAAATTTAGGGGTTCGAAGTGCATAAACTAACAACATAAACGATTTGGCGATGCTAGCAAGTGTGAATAAGAATAGTTTAAAGTTCCTATAAATAATGCAAAATTGGATACAATAATTTGGTGCACATGTAGTTAATTTTATATGATAACATAAAAAAAAACATATCTATATCTATACACATATACATGTATGTTGTATATTCAACATTATAAGACTCAAGACACATAATTATATAATCGACTTTCTCAGATTACTGTCATATGTATACACTTTAAATTCCTATCAATGGTTTAAGGCAATGGTGTGTGAAATTAAGTTAACAGTATTATACCGCTGTTTGATAGTCATGACTTGATTAAAAAACAAAAAAAATCTGGTTCAAACCTTAAACAGCAGGAAACAAGATAACTATAAAGGTAAACAACGGAACAACAGAAACACTGAACTACAACAAAAGTAAACACCAACATACATTGAATATTTGATAACAAGTTCAGCATATTCTTGACTTCATATATTATCCGTCCCATCTATAATTAATGAGACCGTTGGTTTTCCCGTTTGAAAGGTTTTACGTCTGGTAATTTGGGAGCCCTTTATAGTTTGTTGATCTGTGTGAGCCAAGGCTCCTTGTTGAAGACCGTACATTGACCTATAATGGTTAAATTATTTTAAATTTATAGATCGAAAGGCTAAAACGTGGAAGTTATACACAGATAGTAAACATGTGAGGTAAATATGGTGATTGGAAAAAGAGAAGTGAAGAATAACGAAGGATCATTTAATTCGAATATAAAGTGACAACGCCATAGCTAAAACAAAAGGCTTATCATAGCAGTTTACTTAACACCAAATAGAAAAAAAAACGAAGACTGAGCAGCACTAGCCCTATCATAAAATGGGGGAGGGATCTCCCTTACACCGAAAGGGTACGCATATTCTTTTGAACATGTAAAATCCGTCGTGTAGCTCATGGTTGTGCAAACCCATTGATAATCATAATGATGTATGTGATATTTAAAGAAAAGGGGACGGGATTGTAGTTAAGACATTAAGACCCTATTCAAAGGAAAGGACTATGTAAAAGTCGCCAAATCTTGGTTACTTAGCTTCCTTTATGAGCAGCAACCTTCTATCAAGACAATTATGAGAGGAAATACAAGCCATAGAATATCGTAAAACACAGACTTCTATCTAGAAAATGCTATTGAAAAAAGGTCCAAAGGGGAAAGACATTGAAAAGAACATTCTCCAAAAAAATCGTTCTCCTAAAACATGTAAAACAAATAAAAAGATTTGTCTTGTGGAAATCATCCGAATTGAAATCCCCAAAGAATGCTACGGTAGCAATACAATTGAGAATGGACATGGGGATTGTGTCAAAGAGATAACAACCCGACCACACTAAAAACAAAAGAAAAAAAACCAGCAGAAGGTCACTTACAGGTCTTCAATGAAGTGATAAATTCCCGCACCCGGAGGCGTCCTTCAACTGGCCCTTCAACAAATATATTCCAGTTCAGTGAAAATGAACACCATACTAATTTCCAAATTGTACACAAGAAACTAAATCTTAAATAATACAAGACTAACAAAGGCTAGAGGCTCCTGATTTGGGACAGGCGCAGCAATGCGGTGGGGGCTAACACGTTTGTGAGATCATAAACCTCCCCCCTATACCTCTAGTTAATGTTGAAAAGTTGAGGCATAACAATACGTACATTAACATTCAGTTCCAGAGAAGTCCGAGTCTGATGTCGGAAGATGTAACCAAAGAAAATAAACAAAATGACAATAGTACATAAATAACAACAGACTACTAGCAGTTAACTGACATACCAGCTCCAGATTACAATTAAACTGACTGGAAGTTTATGATTTCATCATAAGAACATCCGGCACAATCCTTACCGTTAGAGGTTTAGTATCATACCATCATCACTTATATGAGAAGAACTTAACCCGTGTCATGCCAACAACTGGTTTTTGAATAAATATGATAAGTTCCGATGCAAAGACCTAATAAGTGAATCAATATTAACGCCAACATATGCAATCTTTAATGCCATGGCAACAGTATTGAAACTATATCCCCTCTTAATAATTCTATTCAAAGGTTTTGTTATTTTCTGATATTAGGTTATAATACACAGTAGGGAGTTTGGTTTCGCAAATATAAAAGTTGTTGTGTACTACATTCATTTTTAGACAACTTAGTACTAATTCAGCCTTAAGGATGGTTCATAAGAACATCAAGATTAATTTTACATGTTTTATTGGCTATTTCCTGTCTGACTCTCCGTATTTTCATAGACCGGCGGTTGGTCCACTAATTAATGTAATGTTTAAAAATATTTTTTTCGCAATTTTACAAAGAAATGAGATGAAAGACATATGATTTACATATGATTTTCTGAAAATCACAGTTAACCTGTTTTAGATAAGGTATTACTTCAAGTGATTGAAATCCTACTTTAAGCCAAATTATGGGGAAATATGTGACATCTTCTCCCCCCTCCCCCACTTTTTGCATTATTGTATAGCAAATAAATGCAGATTCTTGCCACGAACACACCCAAAAGGAATGATATTTTACCATTTTATATACTGAATAAACCATCTAAGGTTTTGATTACTTTCACGTGCACATATATGACACAAACTGTTAGCTTGATAATGCAAGAAAGCAATGAAAAAAGGATGGTAAAATTCATGATGGCAAATTTTGAAACGTTTTCCTTACTTTTTGTTGCTACCTTAAACCAAATTTAAGGAACACATACAACGTTAGTCCTAATTGTCATATAACTGTATTGACCAAATTAGTTGTCAACTTTTTCACGAAGCGAAATGGCAAATGAGTAGGTCCAGTAAGGTCCGATTCTGGCCCAATATTTCAGGTTAATCTAACGTAAACATTTGGACACTTCTTAAACAGTTGAGTGTCTATTTTAATTGATTCCATTAATTTGTCCCAGACATGTTCAGAAGCAACTTCAATACAAAAGGAAGGTTTGCCTAGCTATCAATCTAGATATAACACTTATTTTCTTCTACAAATGCATGTACCAATAGGAAAATCTTATTTTCTAATCGTAACTTAGGTTGATAATGTTTAATGTTGACCGTTATTTTATAATTCTTTTACTTTTCTATGAATATCGACTAATGTAGTGTAATGACACATTTAAATAATCGCTTGTAATATAAATGATGAAATTCAATTCGTTGAAGCATGATGAATAAGTAGGTATACAATGATTTTTGTCTGCGTCTTAATATTCTAAGGTCAACAAAAGTATGACAAACATTTCATTTATTTTGTCTTAAATGAAGCATATAATTTGGCATATCATTGGGCTGAAAAATACAAGTGTTACAAAACTATACTTACCTTGGGAATATTCGCACATGTCCTGTCGGATACGTTATAGATAATGCATATTTTAAGGTTTTTCTTGTCGTAGAACACACCGAGGGGTGTCAGGATTGAGCAAATGAAAGACCGACCGGAGGGAGGTCTTTCTTTGAACAATCCTGACATCCCGAGGTGTGTTCTACGACAAGAAAAACCTTTAAATATGCATTATCTGACTTATATACCGTCAAAAAATATTAATTTTATAAAGATTTGTAAGATTTAGTAAATTTTTTTACCGGCAGCACTAAAGTGGGATATTCCTTTCTAATGCGTTCAGGTTTTGATACGCCCTGCGGCTCATTTAAAATGTGAAATACAACTCACTAAATAATTTAGATATAAACTTTTTAAAAATTGTTATCCATACACAATAAAAATATTACTGTAACTGCATGAAGTAAGACACAAATGTATTGTTATCATCCGATAACGGTGTAGACACATTGCAAGTTATTAATTGTATCGCTTGGCTTATGGAAAAGGGAGAGAGGGTATGTTTTTTTTCTATTTGTTATGTTATTTCTATTGCGGAAAAGTTGTTATTTATTTAACCATTTTACTTGAATCGAATGAAAAATTCAGAAAGATTGTCTTTCGAATAGCAATACATTTTATTAAAAGATAATCAGGATAAAATTATATACCCTCCGCACCCGACCATTTCGTGAATTACGTTACTGTCAAGTTATTCAATAGAATATAAGATTATTTTAATAGTTGATCATTTGATAGAGTAAAAGGTATACATAAATTTTAAAAAGTTAAGAACTGACACGAAGACGAATATAAATACATGTAGGTCACAGTATGATTTCCTATTCAGTGTGTATCGTTCTGAACGTGCATGAAATATTTGCCACTGGACGTTAAGCAAGCAATCAACAATCAATCAACCTATTCAGTTTGACTCAATAAGATTTTCAAAATCTTACACACGAATATGTTAAATCTGGATTTATTTTATGAAAGTCTACATTAAAATTCATCTGACATATATGATAATGTGTCTTTATTATAGCGATAAATCAACAAAACTTCACGTTATTTGTTTCTAAAATTAAATTGCGGGACTACAATGACGGTTAAGTTTACATCTATCATCGGTTGAACTTTACAAAATAAATTTCCAAATCGGCAACAAAAAACTATTAGACGAATAAAATTTTGACGTAAATCATAGATTGCATGTTTATCAAGGAAAATAATGACCTTACACAGGTCAATATTTTATGCCTAGGAGCATATACCATTGAAACATGGTATCGTCCGGGTTGATTCTGAAAAAGAATGACCTGACGTTCTGAAAGAAAATAACTCCATATAGGTATATAATTAGACGTATTCCGTGTGTGTATAAAATGACATAACTTAGATTATCTTAATTACTCAGATTATAGATATGGCATTTGTCAATAAAGATGCCTGCGAAAGTTAGTACAGTTTCTATGCAACTTCTTTTTTAAAATTTGTTATTTCCTCCAAAAAGATCTAGAACAAAAAACAAAAAAAAACAAACGAATTCTACAATTGACAAACAAGGACCAAATCCAAAATAATCTTTGTGGAAGGTTCTAACTAAAGCAAACATTTTTCAATCAATCTATAGATCAAAATTGTTAGGGAAACTCAATTATTTATACGTAGATACATGTTGTTGTCCTTACTATATTTACATGTTTTACAAGTACGACGCGATTTTACGATGTACTTCATATACTTCAATGTGTACTAGAGAAATGTGTATGCATTAAGGACAATGTTGATAAACCAGCAGACATTTATGTTTCCATACTAAGTTGGTGTGTGGGCATATAACATGTATAATGTAAACTTTTGTAAAAACTAATGTTAAATTTAACTATTTTACGAAAGTCAGCATATTTCTATGAACATGTGAAACCCACCGTGTAGCTTATGGTTGTGCAGACCCATTGATAAGCATACTGATGTATGTGATATTCGAAGGAACTGGGACGAGATTGTAGTTACCACAATTACAACATATTAAAGGAAAAGGACGATTTCAAAGTCACCAAATTTTGGTTTAGTAGCTTCCTTGTGAGCAGCAACCCTGTATCAAGGCAATTATGAGAGTAAATACAAGCACTCGAACATTGTTACACATAGATGACTTCTTTTCAGATAATACTATCGCAAACAGGTTCCAAAGGGGACAGACATTGAAAAAAAACATTCTCCGGAAAATCTCCTTCCTAAAGGTGGTACCTAACACTACAGGGAGATAACTCTGTAAAATCAGCAGAACGTTTTAATGACGTTGTGTTCATAAGGGAATATTAAGCTTCTCATTGATCAAAATAAGTGTTTGTCAAACTGCTATATAACCAGTGTAATTTTTCTGATAAAACGATTGGTTCAAATTTTTTGAAATTTTTATATTTTTGTCAAAGGGTCAAAGTAAATACTTTGTCAAAATGTTAAGAAAATTAAACGAGCCAAATTAATTTTAGTTCAAGTGTTAGGTACCACCTTCAACAAAACAAAATATGTGTTTTGTGGAAATAATCCATATTGAAATCCTCAAAGAGTGTTAAAACCAAATGAAGGTAACCAATACCAGGTTAGTCCATAACGTCATATTTCTGTATTGACAACATTAGTACATCAAATTTTCACGGAGCAAAATGGCAAATTTGTCGCGAACAATGTTCAAAAGTAGCTTCCATACAAGTAAGTGGTCGATTTATCTTCTAAGAATGCCTGCACTAATACGAAAGTCGTATTTTAGTGTTATTTTGGTTGATAATGTTTGATGTTGACCGTGTTTTTTCATAATTGATTTACTTTTCTATGAATATCGACTAATTTAGTGTGATGACATATTTATATAATCGCTTGTAATATAAATGCTGAAATATAATTCGTTTACGCCTGATAGATAAGTAGATATAAAGTGTTTTTTTTCCCTCCTGCTTAATATTCTAAGTTCAACAAAAGTATGATATACATTACATTTATGTTGTCTTAAATAAAGCATATATATAATTTGACATATCAATGCACTGACAAATGCATCTTGTATTACAAAACCATAATTACCTTGTAAATATTTACCCATGTACTGTAGGAAACAGAGACATAAAGAAATTCCGTGTTTGTATAACATGGCATTAATGCAATTCTCTTAATAACTCAGATTAAAGATAAGGCATTTGGCAATAACGACGTCTGTTCAAGTTACTTCAATTCATAGGCAAATTCTTCTTGAAGTGCGTTACTTCTTGCAAAAGAAAAAAAAAACATTACAGAATCTTACTATAAACAAGCAAGGGACAAATCCAAAATACTCTTTTTGAAAGGTTCTAACTAAAGCAAACATTTATCAATCAATCTATTTACTAGTATCAAAATTGTCAAGGAGACTCAATTATTTTTACGTAGGTACATGTTCAAACTAGTTCAGTTCCTAGTCAGATTCTTCTTAAAATTCGTTACTTCAACCAAAAATAAAATAAAAACAAAAACAAAAACGAAACTTACTATTGACAAGCAAGGACCAAATCCAAAATAATCTTTTTGGTAGGTTCTAACTAAAGGAGACATAAATCAATCTATATTTATATCAAAATTGTCAAGAGGACTCAATTATTTTTACGTAGGTACATGTTTAAGTCCATACTATATTTACATGTTTTACAAGAACGACACGATTTTACGATGTACTTAGAAAAAAATGTGTAGCAAGCTCATCCAAAATGTTATCACAACCTTACGGAACCATATCGTGCTCTCTATCAATTAATTTTTCTGTAACAGAAAAGATTAAGATATCAACGTTAGAAAAGACAGAATCTGTAACTTGTCTCAACAGTGTAGTTACATAACTACCATACACGTAATGTACATGGAATTTCAAGTAAGCGTACATGTACAACACTTTGTTAAGTCCACAAAAGTTTTTTTTTTTTAAATGCCTGTACCAAGTCAGGAAGATAACAGTTTGTGTGCACTCGTTCCGGTTTTTTTTAACGTTTGTTTTTTTGGTAGTCTTTTTTGTCATGAACTTCACCTTTTCGAAGTCAGCAATAGAGTTCGGTTTTGTTGTATAATTACATACTAAGCTGTTGTGTGGGCATATAATGTAATCCTTTGTGAAACGAATGCTAAATTTAACTATTTTACGCATGATAATTAAGTAGGCATTAGTAAGCATAAGGTGCTTTCCTATTAAAAGGTAAGTTCAAACAAAAATATGACAGAAATATAGTTCATGTATGCTATATAAACGATAGCAGCAAAGTTTTGAAATACACATTATCAATTTAACTAGCTGTACTGAAGTTTATATATTTATTCGTCAAATACTTTTTATAATCCAGCGACAAGATGTTTGCTTGCCTTTTAATACTTTTCATATTGGTGTGTAGTCAGCAAGTTAAAGGCGTGCCAGGTAAGTAATAATATGATGCTCTTCTATTAGCAAATTGCTATTAAAGATGTATTTAATGACATGTTCTTGTTTAACTATATAGCTACCGAATTCAATAACGGGAGATTTAGTGAAATGTATGATAAATGTTAAACACGAAAAAAGTTCCACTAAAAATTGAAATTGTCATTAAAATAAGATTTTTTTTTAATTGAAATTGTCATTTGAAATTACATTTAGGATTTATCTCACTCATGCTAAGGTCTGATTCCTTGGCCGTGTCTGCGTTAAACTGATTTTCTTAGTTATTGGACATTGGTATTTTCAAATATATTTGCCTCGATTATCACTTACGTATTTTACAACTTCTTGACGAGATGGACATCTGGTGCAATGAGACTGGACCTGTTACAATGTAACGTCACTACAACCCAACAATAGTTGCAAAGATTGTATAAACCTTTATGAGTATTTGTACAATATACATCAGACTAGCAAGTTTTGTTATAGTTTCATGTATTAGTATGACATTAATACTTGGTTGTATTGACGAGTTCGAGTGCACTTAAAGTATAACATTTGACAGTTTTTGCTAATCGTTGATTTAAAACCTATTTTCACAAAAAAGAAATATTACTATATATACCAATGCAAATTTTGATTGAAATAAATAATGGTGAGTTTTGGTGATTCATTATTGTTAAAAATTTATACAACGATGATTAAACTGTTAAGAAATATACGGATTAAAATAAAACAAATATAATTTAGATTTGATGCATATTTTTGAAAAAAATATTTGTATACCTTTGAGAGACCTATTTATTATATGCTAGCATAAAATAATTTTAAAAAACACGATGTTTCATTTAAAAATATTTTCTTGTACTTAGAGAAATATGGTGCAGATACCGCCGTTATAGTAAGTATAATCGTTTACATGCATTCAACCCAAATGAACTTACTTTCAAAATAAGCAATGTTAGATTTATTTATTAATTTCATGTTTATTTTATGAGTTTTCAAAATAATCGAGTTCAGGCTTTTTTTGTACACACAGACGAAATAGCTACACGTGTTTGTGTCCGAAATTGCATGGATGAATTTTCACCAGGTAAGTGCTTTGTTGTAATACAAAATGTATTTATCGGCCTGAATATATGCTTTATTGAAAACATATATTTATATCCAATATATATATATATATATATATATATATATATATATAGGCGTGAAAAAATAATTCACAAGTGCAGATACACACATTCATAAAATAATTAGTAAAATAACTAACAAGTTGACAGTTCCAGTTCAATCGATTTCATCCTTCCATTGGAACTTTTCAGAATAACTGATAGGCCGCGTTATTTGCGACGTCATTAAGAAGATTTGTGACATTTCGGCATTGTTCGTAGTTTACGTTCTCGGGATTTAATTGTGATCGGAACGTTGTGATAAATAACGTTCTATCTATTTATATAGGCTTCATCGTGTCTACATTGAAAAAAAGTATTATTTGAAAATGTTGGGTTTTTTTCACAAGTGTCAAGATGGGCACTAATTGGTGAATTTCTGTATAGTTTTTTTTGTTCTGTATGTACTCGCACCCGTTCACATATATATAAAAAGCATGACAACCAGGATAGGTGACGCAGTAAAAAAGGTTTGTTGTTTTACAAGTCATTATGGCGTTCATATGAAATTTTCTGCCATCTTTAAATGTTTTTATTTTGCCTGTTTTCAAATATCTTTTATCTTGACCGCAATAAAACTTCCGTAACGACGTCGCCAATAACGACGCTATATCAGTTATCCTGAAGAGTCCCAATGGCAGGATGAAATCGATTGAACTGGAACTGTTTTCTTGTTACTTATTTTATTTATTATGTTATGACTAAAATATATACATATATAAAATATATTTCCATTGGGTCTATACATGCTATATGATAAGTTCTTCCCATTTCTACTCTTTAACATTCAAGAGTCTGTCCTAAATTGAGGTACAATATATGGCTTTCCAGTTACCGTTTTGATCAATGAAGAATACTGAGCTTATATGCATACAGTGATTTCAAAGATAATAATCTGACGTGTCCTCATTACTTTTTACACTTTCTGCTGACGAATTTGTATTGAATATACAGTTAGAATCCTGGGTATATAGAAAACATACTCTTTTATGTTATTGGTGGGATATTTAACAAAAGAAATATTGACGAGATTATAAGTCACCAAAATAATCCAAATTATATCTGTATTCTACGGGAAAAGACAGCAAACTTGTACTTAACGAACTACAGTAGTCGTGGAATTGTGATCATTAATTTACGGGGTATATTTGAACAACACACTGTCAAATCAACAACAAAACAATACAATTGGATTTTGCAATGGTTCGTCAACATGAATATCTATTCCAATGAAAACATTTACTTTTGCAATCATTGCCATTTGACCTATTGCTTACTTTTACAGGCCCCAAAATGGCTGGATGCATTAGTAGCTGTGACAGTAAGTTCAATATTTTGTCGTTTTTGATGAGTATTAGAAACTTGAAGTAGGGATAAAATAAATCCATATAGGTTTTCTTGAAAACCAAAATGTTAGTCTCTCTCATCACTTGTTTCCTGTCATTTAGGTTTCAATGCATGACTCGCAATGATTCCTGCTCCCAAACATCAATATTGAAAAAAAACGAAATATTTTACATTTGTTCATGATTTTACTACTTTTTGTTGTTGTTTATGTTCTACCCTTTTAGACTTACTTGTTAGAAATGAACACTCTTCAAAGGTAATACAATGACCTATAATTTGATTCTTCTGACGCACTTTTTGTCTATAAAGAACTTCAAATAGTTACTGTCAAAATGCAAAAAAAAAACATTCCATAAACATTTTGCAATATACAATGGTTCTTCATGATTGCGTGATGAATTCTTAGTTGTCTAGTTTTGTTTTATAGCTCCCTCCTTAAACAGAAATTTTTATTTAGAAATTAATTTTCTAAGATTTTTAACTCCCAGGGTTAACCCCTATTTGCTTTTTTGTCTTTGAATTGTCAAATGTCAAAGCAATACATGTCAGTATACAAACATCAATCATTTTCAATAATTCGTTATTTTATTGTTATTGGTTTATGACATAGTAACTAAACAATAAACGGATGTTATAGACTCTAATCTAAAATGCTTTCTTTTGATATTATTCCTTTATTGTTTTGCAACTTTATTAAAGAGGTACCACTGAAAGGCTGTGTGGGATATTGCAAAGAATATGGTTATACTGGTAAGTCAACACAATTTAGATAGTTTTAATCCAATTGAAATTGAGAAGCTCTTTCTTTTTACTTTTTTGTATTCTGATATCAGACATCAATTATACAGCAAAGCATGTCCTTATAATGGTGATTTTGATTAATAATGCGATTTGAAAACTCCTTTATTAAAGGCCGATACTAAGCCGATCCATTATATCATGTGGGTTTGAGATTGTTACGCGAGTTTCTGCAGATCTACATTAATATTTTTGGCGGTACATGCAATTTAAAGAAGATATTAGGAAATTAAAATAAGTATATTTTTTTAATTTACTTTTATATAAGAAGTAGATGCCAAAAATTTATAACAATGAATGGTCATTGTTTTATTATGCACAGAATGCATGACCCGTATTTTGGGATTATTTTTTAAAAATGGAAACAAGGTACCATGTTCTGACAACAACTCGTTGTCGGAACATGGGAAATGATTTATAGTTTGCGTTATTTTCTCATTTTATATTCTATTTTGATTATCATATATCATCGCTGTTATGCAAAAACCTCGTACCTAAGGTTTTGATAATTTTACACCAGGTAGTAGAAACTGTAATCTTTTAATCGATTATTTAGAATTAAATATGTATGTTCCACTGTATGCGACAATATCTGATCTACTAACCAATCAATTACCAAGACGAGCAATTATTTCTGCACCTATGTTGTTTTTTAAAGCTTTTCATTATTTCTAAGCTATACTAGCTTTGAGAACATAAAATTGTACCTGTTATAATGTCAGCTGCCGTGCCATGTGTTTTTCTTTTGAGATACGATATTTTCGCACAACACAATGTCTCACCAATCCGACTTCACTTTTTCGTCACATGTCAGAACTCAAGTTAATGATTGGTTAGAAGATCAGATAGTTTCGCATACAGTGGATCATACATATTTAATCCTAAATAATCGATAAAAAGATTTCCGCAAAAAATGAGATACGATGTTTTTGCATAACAGCGACGATATACAGTTTACATCATGATTCAGAAATATAATAAAAATTAAGATATCTTTACTTTCAATGTAAACGATCTCGGGACTGTTCCGAGTTAACATGTTTCAGTAACTGAACGTGATTTTCAAACCTCTCAATTATCCACATGGTGTTTGTTTATACAAACAGATTGAAATGAAAACATGGAAAGTCGTTACGAAGAGAAAAATTTGCCACATTGTTTAAAGTTTTCTGATTGTTAGTTGTAGTATGAAGCAGTTTTTTTTAGTCTGTCGTATACCCAGTGAAAATATGCAGGGGATATGAAATTAATGTACATGAGACAATACTAATATCAATACATGGTAAAACCAACAATGGAACGTTTTTATTGTTGTCCTTCTTCTTCAAATCACCAAGAGGCATTCAACAATGATCAACATTTTTCATAACGAGTTGTAAGTTAAAGTTTACCCTTCGCATTTGTTTGAACAGAAATCATGGTTAGACATCATGCAAAGCTACAATCCTAATTTTATGACTGTTTGTTGAAAAAAAATTAAGTCTATGTTTTTTCAACCTTTACTGAGAGGAATAATTTGATATGTGTTTGCTTTAAAATTTTATCTCTTTTGTCGGGGAAAGGATATAGTGTTTCGTCTGTTCATCATAAAGTTAGGTTCCGTCTATCTAGTTTAAACATATTTATTAATAATGGGAAACAAATCATTACAACTTATATAAATCCCTTTCCACTTTTTCGGTGCGAGTGCTGCCTTGTAGCGGAATTAGTATTCTCTTTTTACAGAGATCTACAAGTATTTAAAAAAAAAATTATGTGTTCGATTTATTTTTTCATGTTTGTTGTTCATACCTATATCAATATTTGTCTATTAGTGCTTATATTATTTTTCAATGATTCGGTTTTGTAGGGTACAATACTATTGCCCTTTTGAAACAATAACTATATATTCTTTCAGCATTGACCGTGATTTGGTATATATGGTATATTATCATTATTTTATTAAATAATTTATTTGGTTGAAATATGCTATTAATTTTCAAGATTTTCTTAAGTCTTTTTTTTTAAGTGCTTATATTGTATATATATATTTATATATATATCAATTGTTTGTACATTATACATATTTTTTATTATTTTTATTTTATCAATTTGTATTATTAATATAAATTTTGATTATTAAAAAGTTCACTTGAGCGGAATTTACTGTAATTCAAATTACAGGTACGTTCCGTCCATCCCTAATGTCAAAATATCAGTTTCTCCGACAAGAAATTCTTTACCTGTATAAATAAATACAGAAACGTGATCAGAACTACGCATAAAATTGAGGAAGGAAATGGTGAATATGTCAAAGCGACAACCACCCGACCATAGAGCAAACAACAGCCGAAGGCAACCAATGGGTCTTCAATGTAGCGAGAATTCCCGCACCCGTAGGTGTCCTTCAGCTGGCCCCTAAAAAATATGCATAATAGTACAGTGGTAATGGACGTCATACTAAACTCCGAATTATACACAAGAAACTAAAATTTGACATCATACAAGACTAACAAGGCCAGAGACTCCTGACTTGGGACAGGCGCAAAATTGCGGCGGGGTTAAAAATGTTTATGAGATCTTAACCCTCCCCCTATACCTCTAGCCAATGTGGAAAAGTAAAAGAATAACAATACGCACATTAAAATTCAGTTCAAGAGAAGTCCGAGTCCGATGTCAAAAGATGTTACAAAAGAAAATAAATAAAATGACAATAATACATAAATAACAACAGACTACTAGCAGTTAACTGACATGCCAGCTCCAGACCTCAATTAATCTGATTGAAAGATTATGTCTTCATCATATGAATATCAGGTACAATCCCTCCCCTTAGGGGTTTAGTATCATACTATCATAAAATATATGAGAAGAACATAACCCGTGTCATGCCAACAACTGTTTTTTTTAGAAATAAATGTGTTTAGTTCCGATGCAAAGACCTTATCAGTGAATCAATGTTAAAGCCAAAATATACAATCTTTAATGACCTGACAACAGTATCGTAACTATATCCCCTTTTAATAAGTCTATTTAAAGGTTTTGTTAGTTTCTGAGGAAAATACTGACATTTTTGTGCTTTATAAAGAATATTTCCATAAAAAATTGGATGTGAAATACCTGAACGTATAAGATGTCTGCATGTTGAGTTATATTTTCGAATTATTTCCTTATACCGGTGATAAAATTTAGTAAATGTTTTGACCAGTTTGTGATATCGAAAACCCTGGTGTAATAATTTTTCAGTAATATATAAATTTCTCTCGCTAAAATATAATACGTTGTTACATACACGAGCGAATCGTACAAGTTGAGATATATAAACACCATAAGATGGTGACAAGGGAACGTCACCATCTAAAAATGGATAATTAACAATAGGAAATGAAAAATCATCTCTTTTATCATAAATTTTTGTATTAAGCTTCCCGTTTATGATATAGATATCAAGATTGAGGAAAGGGCAGTGGTCATTTTAATCTAGAAACGACTGTCATAACTGAATATCTCTAAGTCACATCCGTCTGCATGTTGCGTTTATTTGTTTATAAGATGAATAATACACCCCTTAAAATAACGTCTCTTCATTGAACTTTACATTTTTAAAACATCATTCACGTATGAACCTTTGAGTTCAGAAAATATATAAGTTAAAAGGGTAAAGGTAAACAAAACTATTTAGATTATAAGTGATTAAAAAGTGTGAAATACAGCTGACAAAAAGTAAGTGTTTTTCTCAATATATGCAGATGCTTACATGTGTTTCAAAAGACACTTTTATTCAAAATAAGGGATTGTTGTATACAAATAAAGAATCAATTGTTAATTGTAGGTCGGCGACTTCCAGAATGCCTACGATCATGTACATGTAAGTTATATGTCAATTATACAAGATGAGAACAAGGATGCAAAATTTTGCATTGGTGTTCATAGTGTAAAGTGTTTCGGAAAGTAATGACCATCGATTGTTACTTTTGAAGATATGCATGTCTTGCGTATAAATAGTTATTAAAGGTGTATAGGATATATGCTGGTACATGTATATGATATAACATTAAATGCTAACGGATGAGATTGTGCTCGATATTCATATGGTGAAAACATAGTCTTTAATCAGTTAAATTGAATTCTGGAGCTGGCTCGTCATTGCTGCTCATAGTCTTTTTTCATTCATGTATTTTTTTACTTCGTTTCTTTTGTAACCTATTATGACGTTGAACTCGGACTTTTTAACTGAGTTTTACATTGCGGTTTGCTGTGTGTTTGTTTATTCTACATATGTTAGAGGTATAGAGGAGGGTTGAGATCTCAAAAAATTGTTCAACACGCCGCATTTTTCCGCCTTTCTCCAGACAGGATCTTCTCGTTATTGTTAGTCTTGTGTGTTTTTTTTAAATTCATTTATAAGTTTTGGAATTTAGTGTGACGTCCATTTTATCTCGCTGTGTTGAAGACTCGTGTATGGCCTTAGTTTGTTTCCTTTCCTGTAGGCGGGTTGTTGCCTCTTTGATACTTTTTCCATTTCAACTTTCAATTTTTTGATGAGTTTATTTGCAACCTCTGGTTCGATGTCACTGTTGGTGAACGTTTATCTCCGATAGTCTCACCAGCTTAGTCTAGGTTTTTTTACTGTCAGCATTTTCTATATACGGTTCAGTAGTCCGTATGATTTAACTAGAATTACTAAACGTGTATCTTTCATTGCTCCGATTTACATTAGCAACTTCTAATATTCAAAAATAAAGTAAAATACAAAAGCAACACATGAATCAGTATTTGTTTACATTTCGGGAGAACCTGAAACCACTCCAGTTTTTGTTGTTGTTTTTGGGGGTCATTGTTGCTCAGTCTTTAGTTTTCCAGGTTTAATCTTGTGGGCAGTTGTTTGACCTTTGTCGTGTTTCTTTTTTTTTCTTTTACAACTAATGATATCTTCTCTCTCTCTATTTAAAAAAAACATCCGACATAATTTCATGTGAGGAAAATATTATACATTTATTTCCCGTGCCTGAGGGCAATATGAAGAGTTGTTCACCTAAGAATATTCATATTTCACGAGGTCTTGCCCGAGGGAAATATGATTTTTCAAGGGTGAGCAAATCTTGAAGGCTCCCAATTTCTAGGGAAAAGAATGTTTTATTCCTCTGCCTATGCTTTGTTTACTGCTAGTTCCTGGAAATAAAATATTAGTTTGCATACATTTTTTTCTAATCACGGTGTTTTTATAACTCAACACGAAATACACATAGATAAACAGTACGGATCAAAATTTAATCATTTTAATTTAGTCTTTTTGCTTTAACATGTTTAACGTCTTATACAAAATTGAACACGAAAATGATTTTTGCTATCGCTATTTAAAAAAAAAATGTTCACAAAGTTATGTACATTTACCACGCGTAACGTCGCACGATGTTGTCCCGACATTCTAGAGGGGAATATGTTGTTTTGTTCGATGTCACATGAAATGGTCTCAACCAATCTAAAACTGACTAAACTGTTAAATTTAACATACAGTGGATTAATATTTATTGTATCATGATTACCGTCTTCGTATTTAGTAAGTAACAACAAATGTAATACATTGTAATTAGAACATAAACATGATGTATCGTATTGTAAACCATTGTTACAGCTGAAAAAACCTGGTGTATGTTTGGTGGCTTTGTCAGGGCTTCCGCGAAAAAAAATGAGAATGCACTAATATTATCCATGGGAAGGTTGCAATTTTACTCTCCAAGTCTGACAACATATCTTAATATATGAACACGTAAAAAACATTAACAACTTATTTTGTAAACAATGATTAAATTACTGCTAAAGTCTAATAATTTACGTTTCTTTGATGAATCGCCAGAGATAAAGTACAATGTATATCTGCAAAATCATGGCTTCGTGACCTCAATTACTGATAATTACTGACTATCGCTGAAAACGCAAAGAAACAAGTGATTACTTATTAATAAAGAAACTAGTTTCTCAACTGGATTTTGTCAATAACCGACTTTGTTAAATAATAATACAAAGAACCGGAGAATACCAATGTAATGACGATTTACTCACCCGACGGGAAACTTGTACCTACGTTTTGAACTTCCCAATATTTTTTTTCCACTTTCCCAGAAAACGGGAAATTGTAATTCTGAAGTCCTTACTTTGTTAAAATATATGAATAATGTAAATGAATATCAACTGTATTATATGTAGTTATTCAGATTAACACTGGTGCTTTAAAACAAAGAATTTATTATCTATCTTCCAATTAGCCTAAATTTGAATTTCTTTAATATATTGAATGAATTAGTATTTTCTTTACATATCCCTCTCCCGAGCTCCTTGACAAAGTGTTTTGTTTCCAGCTTGGCAGTTGTAACATGTACCGTGACAGCATTATTCGGTTCTGAACTTTATATTTCAGTCTTCGTTACATATATGACGTGGTTCTGTACTTATATATCCCATCATTGTGTAATTGTACTATGGCTCGGTATGGTAATAAAATGGTTCCCTTTTGAAGGGTAAAAGATCAACTTAAAATAAATAATGTTATTGACCAATATCACATTAAATTATAAATAATACAGTGGCCAGATAGGAACAAGCCATTTTTTTTAACATTTACATGCCTGCGTTCTATTCTATTATGACGTCACAATGTGTAACTTTATTGATCTTCCACGAAAAAAAGCAATAAAACGGGTACACTTCCATAGATTTTTGGACAGGAAACACAGAGCGCATAGTCCGACAACAAAGATCTTTTAAAATAATGTTTGTGAAGACATTTCCATTCTCAATTTTATTTCACATTTCTCATTTATTTGAATGTTTAGTTTGTCGACGTCTGAGCTACATGTTTCCTGGTCCTGAATTTGGTTGAAATCAAGTCGATTTTGTCAGATTTCAAAAAAGATATTATTGACCTTTTTTACGATATAAAAATTAACGTGTTAAAATTAAACTTTGACAAAATTAGTCCTATTTAACTTTTTCTCATGTCTCCAAGTCAACTTAAAATATGTTTTTTCTAGTAACATTGAACTTTATAATCGGTGCCAAACATGGCCCACTACTCCTTTGTGTATGTTTGTCTTTAATGTTAAGTATTATGCTTGGTCTGTATGCTATTTTGTGTTTTTTTATTACATGTTTGTATGTTACTTAAGTGAATAATAGTATTATAGCACAGTGTTGAAGGCTGTATTATTGAAAATTTTACATATATAATGTCTGTCTGTTTTGTTAACACTTCGTTGTCAATATAACACAATTTGATGCGGCTGTCATACAACAGAGAGGTTTGACTAGCTATATAACTAGGTTTAACCTACACTTTTCTACACGAGCAAATGCCTGTACCAAGTCACGAATATGACAGTTGCTATCAATTCGTTGATGTGTTTGAGCTTTTGGTTTTGCTACATGTATTTGATTAGTGACTTTCCCTTTCGAATTGTCATCGGAGTTCGGTATTTTTTGTGGTTTTACTTTTTATATGTGAAGATACATTTTATTTACGTTTTGTGTGCATACTATATACCGATACAAAAAAATGAAAACGACACGTTACATAATAACATACGTCTGGACTTCTTTTCTTTGTATGCTTGCCATGTCGAACTACATGTATATCACATGAAATAAATGTTGAAAATGTACTTTTTTGTTATTTGAATTTATTACGCGGGAAATAGGCTGCGTAGAAGATGTTATAGACACCGAGGACATCGCTCCTCTATGTATATTTAATTTTATAGATAGTTTTCATCTTAATCAGAAGAATGTATAAAGATAGTGATGATATTTAGCATTTAAAAAAAAAGAGTTATATGTTCTTGCTTTCCATAACTCAAAATAGTGTCTAAAATTACTCACATTTAGCTATTACCCTACTTTCTTTGAAAGAAATGTATCGTTTGAACTAACAAAACGACAATCGACAAACAGTAGACACATTAGCAGCGAGTGTATACTTTGTCAAAGTGTATGCAAGTATGTTAGAAACTAATCTAATTAAAAAACCGATCTCTCATCGCTTCTGTTTTCTGATATGTCGCGTGGGAGATCCAACGAAACCCGCTTTGAAGTCACATGTGAGTGACCTCGTAGGTGTGTCTTTTTCGACCAATGAAATTGAGTCTTTCACGATCTTGAAAGTTTATCGTAAGGTAAAGGGGTGTAACTCATTTTGTATACGACGAAATCGTCAGTCAAAATAATTCATAAACTTTTTTGATTGGCTTATTAATAGTTCGTCAACTCATTTGCATATCATTATAAATTCATAACTTCTAGTTCACTCAAATGTGACCTCAAAGCGGGTTTCGTTAGATCTCCCACGCGACATATCAGAAAACGGGAGCGATGAGAGATCGGTTTTTAATTTGATTGGTTAGAAACAGGTGATCAAAACGTGTGCACGCTGAACTGGGTGTATCTCTAGTGTTGTGTTAGAACGAAATTAGCTAAAAAAAATTGTCTTTCGTAACCTTTTTGTGTGAGTTATGTAAAAGAGTCGTCTCCTTTTGGTGTAAAATTATGTACAACAGTTCGAATGAAAACAATTTACAGTAATGTGACCTATAGTTGTTATTAATCATTTCTATGTCATTTGGTGTCCTGTTAAGAGCTGTCTCGTTGGCATTTGTACTCCCATCTTTTTTTATACTAGTACAAACATTTCTGGACAGACAAAACAGAAAATAGCCCATAAAACAGGTAAATATAATCATGATCGGTGTTCTTATAAACCAACTTCGAAAGATAACTTGGTCGTCAGCAGTCTAATAATGAATGTTATTGCACACATTATTACTTTTTTTTTAAGACAGAGATGACCAGGATATTGACGAACGAACGTACGAAAGCGTAACTTGACGAATCATACGAAGTGGGAGCGGCAGTTTATACATATAAATGAATTAATCCAACATAAAATCGGCAAAGTGAAAGAAATTGCATGGTTCTGCATGTAGTTTATAGAAATATTACCTGTTTGTTAGCTTACTTCAAGCATTACAAATTTAATGTTTACTACAATAGAAAAAGGTTCACTCGATATGCAAGACTCTGTTTTAACATTTGAGGTCCCAAAAGTGTTTTGGGGTATAAAAGGGTGAAAGCATGGATATCAAAGATTACCATATTGACATAATTCATTTTTTAATTTCAAATTTTGTTTCCTTTTCCGAAATTTATCTATCTTCGTTGGTCTATGTCCGCAGAAAAGCCAGATTAAGCTTATTACAAGGAACCCTGATCAAATTAAAGAAATAAGTTCCTTATTTATCTATTTTTTTTTATATTTTGCATGTCGTAAAAAAAGGGATGCTACAAAAATAGATGTTGAAGTTTATTACGAGTGTATTGATACTTTTGATAATCGAATTACAGTTGCATCTCTTATGGTTATTACATTATCCGCACATTTAATCAGTTTATTCATTATAATTGCAAATTTATACGAATATAAATGAATTTACAGACAGCTATTATCCAATATACCACATCATAGAGGGTGCATACTTGTGAGGGTCAAATCTTTGGGTACTAAGGGATATAACCCTAAAAAAATTGGACCAGAGCATCACACCCACGCACACAGATGGACCTAAAATACGTTTCAACTAGCTGAGTATCACATTATGGCATAAAAAAATCAGACAATATAGATAAAACATCTATTTGAAATGTTGGTTTAGACATTCTTGGGACAATTACATTTTGTGTCATTTGTCAAACTGCTTATGGCTTCATGTGAAAATCGACAATTTAGGACAAAGCGCATTTTCTTTTTATTAGAGTTAACATGTAATTAGCGGAAATTAAGTTATGTTGTAACTATTTTCATACACTACATCAATGGGTATATTACTTAACGAAATCCTTCCACATTTCAAACGTCAAAAATAACGACCTATGGACCTTAGGCTCAGTTTTGGGAAGAACCGAAATACACTGTTTCCTCGCCGAACCTCCAAAGTGAAGACGAGTGAGTTACTTTAGGAAAATTGATGGACTGCAATATAATTCCTTCGTGTAGGTGTGTAAACGAGGATCTACCGACCCACCAACTTTCACGTGTATCTGAAATCAGTTTTAAGGCGTTTGGATGCTCAGGTTTATATTGAAGATAGTAAAATTCCAAAGTGCACCACACTTTTAAAAAAAAAATCCAAAGTAACTGGTCTTTGGAACTTTGGAGTATCTGTGACAAGGTGCATAACATATACAGTCAAACTTTTTAACTTCAAATGGACCCTTAAGAGATCTCAATGAACCGGAGCATCCTTGTCAGGAGCTGTATACAGTTTACACAAAATACACAGGCAGTTGAATCCATACATATGTACATCCGATACGTTACTTACGTGAAGCTCGATTAAGCCCAATCAAGACAAACTACGTGATCGGGAGACTGGTCTGATTCAATCGACAAGGGTGTTCGGGATAGTCTACCTTAAAATAGGTTCACACTGCTGATCAGATTACCTCGATCAAGCCCGATCAAGAGAAATTACGTGATTGGGAGACTAGTATGATTCAATCGACAAGGATGCTCGGGATAGTCTACCTTACTCGTCATCGATCTGACTTTCTACCCGAGAGTTTTTGACATGTCAAAAACAATCGAGTAATGACCGAAAAGCAAGCCACTCAAGAAGAGATCGAGAAGTCGCCGAGTAGCGATCGAATTGATCGGGAAAGGATCGTGTAGAGATCAAGTTCGGTCGGAATATAAAAAAAATTACCGATCAGTACTCAATCATTTCGACCTTTGCCTCACTAAAGTCCGATTATTTCCAGATTAACTCGACCAATGTCCGATCTCTTCCAGATCACTACGACTTCTATATTTATTTCATCCAAGACCAACTCGACAAATATCCGATCCCTTCGCGACCCCATTCGACCACTCTTCGATCTCTCAGAAGAGATCGGACATTGGTCGAGTTAATCTGGAAATGATCGGACTTTAGTAGAGCAAAGGTCGAAATGATCGAGTACTGATGGGTAAATTTGTTGTATTCCGACTGAACTCGATGGCTACATGATCCTTTCCCGATCAATTCGACCGCTACTCGACGACTTCTCGATCTCTTCTCGAGTGACTTGCTTCTCGATGCCTATTCGAATGTTTTTGACATGTCAAAAACTCTTGGATAGACAGTCAGATCAACGCCGAGCAATGTCGACTATCCCGAACATTCTTGTCGATTGAGCCAGACTAGTTTCCCGGTCACGTAATTTGTCTTGATCGGGCTTGATCGAGTTGATCTGATCGACAGTGTCCTTAATATATACTGAACTAAGCCATTTTTTCACATATTTTTTTGGCCTTTTCTCTCTTGTGACTTGTTATTTAACATAACAAAAAAAAACAAAGGCAATGAAAGAGAAACAGACAATGCCAAGGCAAAACATAAGATTCAGAAAAGAAAAACAAAACAAAACACTAAGCAACACCAACATCACCAAAAAACTAGTGTTGAATTCATGTGCTCAGTCAGTCAGTGAGAGTTTGCAGATCCTGACCTACTATATCTATGCTTAAAAACCTAAAACTCATATAGTTCTAAACATATTTTGTAAATTTATACTTGATTAACAAGTGAAACTGCGAGCTACTGCTCACTGATGATACCCCCGCCGCAAGTGGATAATATAAATAGTGTAAAAATATGCAAGTGTGATGATTTTGTATCTATGGTTAAGTTGTTTATATTGGTTACTGTTCGGCAGAAGCCTCATTTTATATATTTATATGGTACTTTGATAAACATAGAAAAGAGTAAGATGTTTCGCGGGTAAACTTTGGGTCAGGTTCAATGAAAAGGGGTGTTCCTTAGGAAACTCAGATACGAGTAATGGGACACTTTGGTAGAACACCCCTTCTTCAATAATGGTACGGCTACCATTGGGGTATATAAGCTGGAGAGAATCCTAGCTCAGGGTCGATTGTCATAAAGTCTTCAGAGACATAAGACCACGGTACGTTGATATTCGAGATCGCTCGCTCGTATATATTTAAATATTATTACTAAGAGTAATAAAGAACTGGTCGGTGCCTGTTAGAAATACGGACTTGTACATTTACAAGCGGAACCGTATTGTACCGTATAGGACAAGTGTGAGTCTGTGTGACCACCTTGTAAAGTACATAATTGTACCGAAAGAATAAAGACAAGTGTGTAAACTTGTAGGGTGCATTATTGTACCAGGCGGACAAGTTTGTTCCTGACCCAGGACAAATTTGTAAGAGTACAAATTTGTACCGGTGTATATAATTTGAGTAGAATAGTTTATAGATAGTTTATTAAAGATTGCAAAGAGCAGTTGTATATATTTTGGTTCATTGGCGTATATATTTGAATATAGATTATTTGTTATACATTTTGTAAATAGAGCAATTTTGGATCCAGTATCAAACTGGTAACGGACACATTCTAAATTAAAATAGACACGCTTACCCTGTGTACACGTTACATAATTTGGTGGCAGCGGTGGGATCCAAATTGTTCATTTTTAAATCCATAGTGAAAGATTTTATATTCAAATTTGATCATCTTATAAACTTATATCCAAACTGTCTAGTGAGAATTTACTGTTCACTTTTGCACAGATCATATTTGTTTAAACTGTTCACTTTTGCACAGATCAAAATTGTCCTGTTAATGTTTTAAATTTCCCACGGTTAAATTACGATTATTATTTACATTAGGGATTAACGATCGATAGTGGTACAGGCAATATTTTGATTGACATTTATTACGTTGTACATTTATGACATTGTGTTGATATTATATTGTGAATTGATAGTTATATCGCAAATTAAAGTACAAACATGTCTTTTGATGATACAATCGACGAGTACACAAAACAAATTTATGATATGGAAGAAGGAGCAACTTATAGAAACAGTTTTGTTTCGTCAACACCTAAAGACCAAGTTGTTTGTCCAAAATATAATATTGTATCAAGAAACGATTCGGGCCTGGGATCAAGAGGGTCCTCATTGTCAAGAAAGGGAGATTATGAAAAAGTTGATTTACCAACATTCAACAACCCGAATACTCACAAAACTGTTAAATTTTCCCTAATTGATTTAAAGGAAGGGGACACTTTGCCTTTACCCATTGATAATAGTTACATTAGGGAAAAAGACAAAACTGACAAATCAAAGTACCGACATACTGGTAACACAGATAATTCTGGTGTGAAAATTAAACCATGTCAATATAACGGTAGCACATCATGGACGGACTATTTGTCCCATTTCGAAATGTGTGCACTTGTAAATAATTGGTCGGAAAATCAAAAAGGGTTATATTTGGCGGTATCGTTAATGGGACAAGCACAGGCTGTACTTGGAGATTTACCAAGTGAGAAAAGACAAAACTTTTCCGATCTAGTCAGCGCACTTGAAGAGCGATTCGCGCCTTCTAGTCAAACTGAGTTATACAGAGTTCAGTTTAAAGAAAGACGTCAAAAAGCAAGCGAATCAATTCCCGAATTAGGCCAGTCAATTCGGAGATTGTCCAACTTGGCATATCCTACTGCCCCATTGGACGTACGTGAAACTCTCGGGAAAGAGCAGTTTATTGACGCGCTCGTTGATTCGGAAATGCGGCTTAGAATAAAACAATCGCGACCGAAAGGTTTAAATGATGCCGTGAGACTTGACGTTGAATTAGAGGCGTACAATAAAGCCGAAAATAAAGTGAGAGAGGGACGAGGTTATTTACGGCAAACCATGAACGATGACGAGTTAGGTAGGGGAGAAAAGAGTTCAAGTAGTGACTCTGCAACGAAAGACATTGCATCATGGATGCAAACAATGGAGAAAAGTCTAAGTACACTTACGACCGAAATGGCAAAATTAAAATCTAGTGGTACAAATGAGGGGTCTTCTTATGCTAAAACAAGATATACCCAAAGTAAGAGGACAAATAAGGGTTGTTACAATTGTGGCAAATTTGGTCATTTAGCAAGGGACTGTCGCCTACCCGAAGAAATCAGAACAAATATAATGGAAATAAGGGGGATGGGTCTGTCAAAACAGTAGTGAAAACTAGGAAACAAAATAACCGTAAGACAAATGAAGGTGCGGTTACAACAGCATCTGAAGATGCTGGTATGTATGTCAAACTAAATGTAGGAGACATTGAAGCCAAGTTTGTGGTTGATACAGGAGCAACTTTGACATTGGTATCTTCCAAGTTATACGATATGTTGACTCCATTAGATAAATCATATCTATGTGAAGTTAAGACAAGTGTTAGGTCAGTATGTGGCACTAAGCTAGAGCTTCGTGGAAAAGGCAGGTTCAATCTGCATTTCGGTCCAAATATGTTGCAATCCGAAGCTGTTGTGACTGATCTGCAAGTTGATGGTATACTTGGTTTGGACTTCATGAAACGACATAATTGTTTAATTGATGTTAAGAATGGGCACTTTTGTATTGGTGATTTTAGGCTAGATTTGTGTTTTCAGGGATCAATAGGCTGTTACCGAGTGGTTGCTCCAGAAGCGGTTGTTATACCGCCAAGGTCAGAAATTGTCATTAATGGCACGGTTTGCTTAGCAGAAGGTCAGAAATTACCTGTTGACAATGCTTTGTTAGAGGCAAATGAGCATGCAGGGAAAGACTACATTTTGACTGCTAGAACGTTGGTAAGGTCAGGCGAAAAAGTCCCTGTTAGATTATTAAACACAGAACTAGATCCTAAGACAAACTATCCTGGTACAACTGCAGCCCAGATGTCTGGTGTTGAACAAGTACTGGATGGTAATATTAGTTCAAATGAACAGAAACATGACGAACTTGGACCAGATTTACAAGATATGTTCGATAGGACATCAGATGAATTGACTTCGAAAGACAAACAAAAAGTACAATCTTTGTTGATGGAAAATCAGAACTTGTTTGCTTCTTCTGATGTCAACTTAGGAAGGACCAATCTTGTAAAACATGAAATCAATACGGGAAACTCAAGGCCGTTTAAAGAACCGCCTCGTCGTACACCTTATCATTTGAACAAGGTAGTAAATGACAACCTTGACAAAATGTTTCAAAAAGGGGTTATTAAAGATATACCTGCACATAAGTGGGCTTGGGAGCTTAAGGAAAAGTAAGAAAACTTCCACAGCTTTGTTAGAGGTAAAATAAAAGGACAAATGCGAAGACAGAAACACTATCACGACCTCTAATTGTCATACCAAAATTTCAGAAAAGATGATGAGGTATACGTCTATTTCCCAGTAAAGAAACCTGGGATGTCTTCAAAACTGACTAGTTTCTGGAGAGGTCCTTTTAAAATTCTCGACAAATATGGTGACCTTACATATAAAGTTGACTGTGGATACAGAGGGAAACCACAAGTCATACATGTCGACAGACTTAAGAAAAAGAACAAACAGACATTAAGGACAGAATCGGATAATAACACTTTTGTCCCATTAGGTAGTGAACATGATATAGCTGAAAATGACACTATAGAGACTCCTTATTCTCAAGACATTGCTGTACACGAGTCAACGTTGCCTGTTGAAGAAACTCAGGAAATTAGTGTCGAAGGGCGTCGTACAAGGCGAAAACCAGCATGGATGGCAGATTATATTGTCAAATAGATTTTGTTGGATGATTATATTGTTGTTGAATAGTTTTTGTACATTTATCTGAAGTATGTGTATATAGCATTTCTCTAATGTTTGTGCTATTTTCACATTTCCTGACCGGTGTGAGAAAAATATTTCTCCTCACTAGTGAAAAATCTGTTCTCGGCAAATGATTAGTCGAAATTTGATTATGACGTCAAAATGTTTTGTTTTCTTCTCAATTTTCCTATTGTGACGTCATGAAAAAAGGCGACCTTGCCTGATGACGTCGCATACAAAGAGCACAATTTTCTGAAAATCTTTGAAAAGGAACGATAAAAAGCATTAGAGAAACAGATTCTGACACTATAACTCGTGTATTACGATATTTCTCCACTCTCGACAGTTAAATTTTATTATTTAAAGGGCTCGGCAAGCCTCACGCTTTAAATAATAAAATTTAACTGTCTCGAGTGGAGAAATATCGTAATACACTTGTTGCAGTGTAAGAATCTATATTTCTATGTTTTATCCGTTTGAAACATGTTAAAGATAATTTTAGACATGCGGGACGCATGTGTTTTTGAGGCGTGGGTTATGTGATGATTTTGTATCTATGGTTAAGTTGTTTATATTGGTTACTGTTCGGCAGAAGCCTCATTTTATATATTTATATGGTACTTTGATAAACATAGAAAAGAGTAAGATGTTTCGCGGGTAAACTTTGGGTCAGGTTCAATGAAAAGGGGTGTTCCTTAGGAAACTCAGATACGAGTAATGAGACACTTTGGTAGAACACCCCTTCTTCAATAATGGTACGGCTACCATTGGGGTATATAAGCTGGAGAGAATCTTAGCTCAGGGTCGATTGTCATAAAGTCTTCAGAGACATAAGACCACGGTACGTTGATATTCGAGATCGCTCGCTCGTATATATTTAAATATTATTACTAAGAGTAATAAAGAACAGGTCGGTGCCTGTTAGAAATACGGACTTGTACATTGACAAGCGGAACCGTATTGTACCGTATAGGACAAGTGTGAGTCTGTGTGACCAGCTTGTAAAGTACATAATTGTACCGAAAGAATAAAGACAAGTGTGTAAACTTGTAGGGTGCATTATTGTACCAGGCGGACAAGTTTGTTCCTGACCCAGGACAAATTTGTAAGAGTACAAATTTGTACCGGTGTATATAATTTGAGTAGAATAGTTTATAGATAGTTTATTAAAGATTGCAAAGAGCAGTTGTATATATTTTGGTTCATTGGCGTATATATTTGAATATAGATTATTTGTTATACATTTTGTAAATAGAGCAATTTTGGATCCAGTATCAAACTGGTAACGGACACATTCTAAATTAAAATAGACACGCTTACCCTGTGTACACGTTACACAAGTGTTCGGTAAATAGGAAGTTGTCAAGTGATGAATCTGAAAACGCATCACACGGTATAGCTGACTTATATAAATCCTGAAACCAAATTTCAGAAATCTTTATTGAAGTTCCTGAGAAAAATGTGACGAAAATTTTCAACTTGGCTATCATGTGTAAAATCATACAAGTGTTCGGTAAACAGGATGTTGTCGAGTGATCAATCTGAAAACGCATCACACGGTATAAATGACTTAGATAAACCCTGAAACCAAATTTCAGAAATCCTTGTATTGTAGTTGAACCTGAGAAAAATGCGCCGAAAAATATTCATGGGACGGACGGACTGACAGAAAGAGGTAAAACAGTATACCCCCCTTTTATGAAAGCGGGGGTATAAAAAGTTGTCATAAATAGCATAGACACCTTTGAGTTTTGAGAACCACATGTGTTAAATGTGCGAGTATAATCATTGATAATCATGCACAAGATTGACTTTTAAAAGCCTATATATTGAAATTTTCTGAAAATATTGCATGCATTTATTAATATGACCAATTTCAAGAAATGCACAAAGATGCAAGATGATTTATATAATTGTAATTTCAGGAATTTACAGTAAATGCTTATATCCCCACTGCATTTTGCACTTTTTCTAATTCAGGAGCCAGAAGTTATGGCCTTTGTGACCTTTGTATGATCACTCAACTAGTATACATTTTTGTTTAATGGCAAGCTAAAGCATGCCTCACAGGCACGGATCCCGGGGGGCTGAGGGTTGGACATGTTGGAACCCCCCCTTTCTTTACTGGACGATCAATGCATTTGAATGTGGACATGTAGTTAGACACCCCCCCCCCCCAAAAAAAATTTGTCCTGGGTTAGAAACCCCTTTATATGACTCAGGATCCACCCCAGTCTCAGCTTGTGGGATTTTCTCGTTGCAATGAAGACCCATTGGTGACCTATGGCTGTTATCTGCTCTTTGGTCATGTTGTTATCTCTGTCAGTCTTTGATACATTCCCCATTTCCATTTTCCATTTTCTTTTCAGTTCTATTATAAATATTAGAAACGAGTTTGGCGCGTTTACAAAAATATAATTGTCTGTGCTGACAGGGGAGTATGTGTGCATACCCATATTTAAATTTTCTAGGCCTTCCTTTTTTAATATTTTGTGTATTTCTTCATGTTCTTGGTAAAATACTGTCAGACCTCGAGTGCTGTTGTTTTACAAAAACGGTCAAGTAATGTAGGGGAAAGAAACGAACTAAAAAGACCAAAATAAGCCACAACTAATGGGGGTCTCATTGGGGGTTCAGTTCACGGATCCCGCTTAGTTACTTCTTATTTTTTTAGATTCCCGCATGATGCCATCACGCTTACACTATGTAAGTGAACAATTCTGATATTTTTGTAATTTCCCATGTCCCGCTAAACTTCATTTCGCGTTTTCACGGCACAATAATTTGAGGGAGGATATAGGAATTTATCGGGGACTCCGGGATCGGGTGTTTTTAAGCTCTGGATTTCAGGATTGACCCTTTCGGGATCCGATAATTCTTTTTTTCGAATTTCGGGACCTCGGGATTTAGTGTTTTTAAGCCCGGGATTTCGGGATTTCGTGTTTTTAAGCTCGGGATTTCGGAATCAGTACCCCTCTTACCCTCCCTCATTATTTAACTTTCATGTGTCACGTTTACAAAAAATATGCCTCGACAATCCCGAGTCCCGCTCAGACCCCCCTTATATGTACATAATGAATAGTTTGCTATATGTAGTCAGTAGTCGGGTCAAATACACATTTATATCACTTTTAGACGACCTTAGATTCATTTCACAGCGAAAATACTCATTGATATTGAACATTTTAGATCACTTCACATTTAGATTTTATAACTTTTAAAATTAAGACCATATAGATTTAAGATCATTTAATCGAAAGATGACAATTTGTCAATGAGCAACTGTAACCATGCAGGTACTGCATTTTTTTTTTGCATGCGTCAAGAAACAGTTAAAAGTGCCGGGAATAGAAAAGCAAGTTAAACTTCTCATCTGGACTTTTTAATTAGTCTGTATACCGGACCTCTTCTCTATTTTGGGATTGAAAAAAAATCTAAAGTTAAAAATGCGGTTTTGAGCCTATTTCTTCTTCTTAATTTGGTAACACGTTAAGCCATTAGTGACAATAATATGGTTTACATTACCAATAATAAGGCCATATATTTCGGTGTGTAGAAATACCGCAAAAGACTTCTTAGTGCACTAAAAAGAAAGTTTTTGCATTAAGGACACTAAAACGATGTGACACCTTATATCTATAAAGTTAGGTATCAATAGATTTTGTAATTTTGAAGTTAAATGACTTTTTAATAAACGCGTGCCACTCGCCACGTGACCAACGGTTTATTGCAGATTCCCGAATCATCATGTTCAATCAACCTAATCCAATAAACAATTGTCTTTTGATCGTTACTTATTGATTAATCAATGGTTGTTAACCTAACGGTTTAGCGTGGTATAATTTCAAGTTTATGAAAGAAAAATAAAAAATAAATTTTGTGTTTTAAAACTTTGCCTTTGTTATCTATATTTAGTTTTTAAGGAAATTGCTATCCAAGCTTTTTTTTAATTAACGAACTCTATTTTGAGATACAAATTGAGAAACAAAGGCTTTTGATATTTCATTTCCTTACTAACAACACAAGAGTTTACATACTATCATTGTTCCTTGAAAGACATTTGAGAGTATGTGGTGTCCATGGGGTTCTTCAAAATCCGATTACAGAAGTAATATAGAAAAACTTCCAGAGGTAAAATCATTTTACGTTTTAAAAAGAGAATTATAGAATAAATCATAACTGTCTTCTAGGAACGATAACTTTAAACTGGGGTCAATGCTTTTTTTTTTTTAACAATTCATCTTTATTTCAACAATTGAAGATGAATACCATTTTATTTTATAATGTAATAAGCACTATGGGCAGGCGCGGATCCAGAGCTTGAAGTGGGGGTTTGGGGGGAGGGGTTATGTGAGAAATGTTTAGAACACTAGAGAAGTTTTCTTGTTATACCAGAGACATATAATACAATTGTATTATATGTCTCTCCAGAGACATATAATACAATTGTATTATATGTCTCTGGTTATACCAAACCATTTGTTTTTCAATAAATGGCACACTTTTTGTTCATCCGGCATATGGTTACTCTAAATAAACTTCTAAGTATTAATTCTATAAGTTTAATTATTTGATTACAGATCGTATCTACCCGTTTTGCAATTGTTGTATTGTTGGCAGCACTCCTTTTGCGCCAATTACTGTTTTTCAGGGGTATCATTTGCGCCAATATTTTTTCTCTCAAATGTATCAATTGCGCCAGTTTTCGGAACTCATTTGCGCCAATTTACCTAAACACATATTGATCGTACTTATATATATTTAGTATAATTTTTGTCTTATAAATTTTTATTCATTAAATATTTTGTTCTGTTGTTGGTGGAAGGTGACTTTCAGCAATTGTATACAATACATGGATTCAGGAATGGACATTAAATTCCACTTTAATATTGCCTTTTGTCTTCCAAATCAGGAGACTGATATAGAAAAGTGTTTCTTTGCCTAAGGAATGTTGTGAAAGATTTAATCGTCAAATGAATTTTACATCTATGCATGTAAATTTTGAGGAGAGAATGCACGTTGTCGTTTAAGAGTTTTCCCCAGGAATTATTATCAGTTGAGGCATGTCGTTTTCACCGTGGCCCGACATGGGGTCGGAAAATACAAAATCTTGGGCTAGCAAAAGAGTATAAAAAAGTTGGCAGTGATGTTAGCAAGTGGTTACACCATATTTTTTTATTAGCTTTTCTGAACCCAGATGAAGTAGGTGATTGCTTTGCTGAAGATTTAATACGGGATATGTCAAAAGACAAGAAAATAGAAGTCATTTTTCTTTAAATTGGCGCAATCGTATATTTTATTTTTGGCGCAAATGATACCATGTAATTTTTAAAACAGGTGGCGCAAACGTAGCCTTGGAGAAACAAAGTTGTGGCGCAAAAGGACGCTTTTTTGGTCTTACCGGACCTTCTCCTTTTACAAAGTCTTTTTCTATATGCCATATCCTTTGTGACAGTTGTATCATTCCATCAGGTCATTAGTGCACATTTTTGTTCTTAGTGCACTAAGGAGGTCCTTTGCGGTGTTTCTACGTACCCCATATATTTGAAGCTGTTCAAAATTCTATAAATTATAGGTACGTGTATCAGATCGGACAATTATTGTCATATATCTAAAAAGAATTACTGTATAAGTTATCTAGTATGAAATATGTCCACTGGACCGACCGTGCAAGTGCTTTATATATTATATCATGTATATAGCCAGTCAATATTTAAAAAAGAAGTGGTATGATTGCCAATGAGACAACTATCCACAAAAGACCAAAATGACACAAACATCATCAACTTTAGGTCACACAAGGTCGTTAAAAACTTCACTTTGTTGTTGTCCACTGAAAATAAGCTCATAAAACACGAATCCCCGTTTACTTAATTCCACCTTTATTTGTTAATATTTCTTTATCTTTTTCTTCTGATTTTATCATATCTTTTTTGTGAAATATTTTGTGTGGTCGAACATGAAATTGCCTCCGATGCTACAAAGAAAATTTGTTTAATGTCATCTGTTGCAATATATACACGTGGACAGGATGTTCCCCAGAAAATAAGTTATACACACCCCGATATAACCCAAGGGCACACGCTACTGTCATATGGAAAATTACTGGGTCACCTGTAAGATGGTAATCAGCCATGCAACTAATTAGGTTACTGACCATGTCACTTCAATTTAAAACGTTTATCGTTAGATAACAAAATGATAAATTCATTTTAATTAAAAATTTAAGAACTAAAGGATTTATCACTATAATGAAGTGAAATAATTCAACCAAACTCGTATAAAGATTATTTTTTTAATCTATGCCGGAAAGAATTGAAAAACTGTATTTATAATTTTTTATTTGTTTTATAGAAATCTGTGTAGGTTTCATGAAATAGAACTCACGCATGCCTAATTAAGATTTTTAAATTTAACAAAAATTTAGGTTTGATATTAAATTAAAGTTACCTTTCCGCGCTGTAATTTATTTGATATGACATGAATCAAGCAATTTTTTTGAGGGATTTATGGGTTTGTCTATACAACGTATAAAAATGGTTTTACACTAGTAATTTTGGGGCCCTTTATAGCTTGTTGTTCGGTGTGAGCCAAGGCTCCGTGTTGAAGGCCGTACTTTAACCTATAATGGTTTAATTTTTAAATTGTTATTTGGATGGAGAGTTGTCTCATTGGCACTCACACCACATCTTCCTATATCTAGTTATTAGTATTTCACATGCCTTGTTTTCGCCTTGAAGCTCATTATTCAGAGCGTTCAGACAAGATGATGAAAATAACGTGCAAGATACTTTTTTCGATCATCGTGAAGAGACAATTTTAATTCCCATTCCTTCATGCACTCTACCCCTGTTGAATTGTATATTTATAATTCCTCGTGCTTTTAATTAGCCCCCCCCCCCTTTTCGTGGTTACCGTTATGCCAACAAATACCCGGGGCTTGATTTACATGTAAAATCATGGGCGGATCTAGCCATGATAAAGGGGGTTCCAACTACATGTCTCCATTAAATAAGGGGTGTCATTGCCGCTGGGTTTCTGTTACCCCACCCTTTTCATATAATTTAGATTTCAAAAGTGTATACCTTCTTCATATATTGTGTAGGTTAAAATGTTGTCTTTTCCCATATTGTTTGCGTCAAATGATTGGTGTTTAATGCAACAGTGCAATACATAAGTGTCAAAATAGAGTTTTTCCCGACCTATTCACATATGTTTAAGGTTCCTATATTAAAACTTTTCCTGATGCACAGGTAACCTAGCTATTCCAACGGAACGTCCTATCACCTTGTATATAGGAACTTGAGAGGATTCCCGAGATTATCATTTATGCAATGATTGCTCACAAAAAGCTAGGGGAGTCCAACCCCGGATTCCATCCCCTTCGACCCGCCACAGAATACAGATATAATTGATAATTGTTATTTAAAAGTCATATACTATAGCCACTATATATATACTAGAACCGAACACCTGTTTTGGGTTATACATACACCCTCGCATACACCACATCTTCCTATGTCTATATAGCTGATTTACCGTTAATAACTGCGAGAAAATGAATAAAACAGAAGTTGATAATTGTCTCTTCTCTGCTAATTTTAATGTGCATGCAATCATTCACTCTGATTTACTTGTGAGACCACCGACACTAATAATAATTACCTACAAAATAATCGGTGCTCCTTTACTGGGAAGAACATTTCGGATCCGATCAATTTATTGGTTCCATTCCCCCATTCTACACTTCTCCTCAGAAAAAATGCCTTGCAATGCGTCATAAAAATCTGGACTACTAACTTACTTCCATATAACTTCGAAAACAGACAATTATCTATTTCACTGGATGAGATTGGGCTCACGGATTTTTTAATGGATTGGTAATTTTTATTTATAGCACAAGTTTACCAAGCAAGATCAATCACATTTTTCACCGTACAACTGCAAATCAAATGGTCAATTGCCTCCTGACTGACTTACACCTACACTGGCTAAAAACATATTCATATGAACATTTGGTATCATTTATTTTGTATGACAACTCTTCACCAAGGGGGGGGGGGGGTCCAGATGGGGGATGCTTGCCTCAGTCATGTTTCTGTGATTCCCTTTATAATCAACAAAATTTTTCACACAAAAAGGGGGGCAGGGATTTCTCCTTAATATAAAATCTCTATTTTCACCATAAGCTCATATATAAATTTGCCTTTTGAAGAACTGAAATTAATATGAGACGGCTCATGATTTTTCAGATGCTTTACATTAAAATACATCCATGTGACATACACAATTATATATAGATCCAAATTTAAAAAGCTATTTTTTTCAATATTTAAATAATGTAGGATCAAATCTTGATACTTGTATGTAATTGAAATTGTTAGCTTTAAACATTAAAAAATGAACACCCAAAATTTAAACAGAAGAGTGTCCATGTAGTCTTTATTAATGTATTCTATTGCTATGAAACTAGGTCATTGTAGGTAAACTGTCATCTATTCCCTTAAATCTTTGTTCCCAGTCACCCCAAGGTTGATTTAAATTAGTCAAGTATATCTACTCTATTAGCATGATTAGGTCTTTAGTTTGGATAGTCATGATAGTTAATAACTTGCAAATTAAAATCATACTACTCCCAAATTTATATTTCTGTAAATATTATGGATGAAATAGCAAGTAAGGGATGAAATTAAATTGGATGAAATGTGGCATTTATTTTTGATAAAGTAGTATGTCTGATGTTGTCAAACTTAATTATAGACCCTTAAGGGGCGGATCCAGTCATTTTAAAAAGGGGTGGGGTGGGATTCTAACCCAGGATAAAAGGGGAAGGCGGGGGTCCAATTACATCTGCATTGATATTGATTCCAATCCCTTGAACTCCCCTCTGCTCTGGATCCGTGCCTGCCCTTTAAAAATAAAATGATCCTTTTTTTGAGTTTAAAGCTTATAGATTTCTCTATAATGCTTCTCAGGGGCGGATCCAGCCATTTTCAAAGGGGGTCCCAACTATATCGCCCATTCAAATGCATTGGTCGGTAAAAGAAAAGGATTCCAACCCTCGAATCTATGGTCAGGTTGTTGTCTCTTTGACACATTCCCTTTTTCCTTTCTCAATTTTATCATGTAGTCGTCGTTGTCCCAGGACATTTAGTTTCCGCTTAATTACTTTAGAACAAGTTAATAGAAATCTGTGAAATTCAAACACAAGGTTTGTGACCAGAGTTTTTGTTCAGAGTTTAGGAATTACATGAATTAGGGGCCACAAGGGGCCAATATTAAACTTTGTTTGATTTTATAGAAAATTGATTTATTGGAGTTCTTTGATATGCCAAATCTAACTGTGTATGTAGATTCCTAGTTTTTTGGTCCTGTTTTATTGGTCTACCTTAAGGTCCAAAGGGTCCAAAATTAAACTTATTTTGATTTTAACAATATTTAAATTCTTGGTGTTCAGATTAATATGCTGAATCTGAATATTTACTTAGATTTTTCTATTATGGGCCCAAATTTCAAGTTGGTCCAAGTCGGGGTCCAAAATTTTACTTTGTTTGATTTCAACAAAAATTTATTATATGGGGCTCTATGATATGCTGAATCTAACCATTCGTTAAGATTTTTTATATTTTGGCCGTTATCAAATTGGTCCACATTGAGTTCTAAAGGGTCCAACATTTAACTTTATTTGATTTCATCAAAAAATGAATTATTGGGGTTCTTTGATCATGTTGATATGCTGCATCTAACCATGTATTGAGATTTTGAATATTGGGCCACTTAAGAGGTTGTCAATTTAAAATTTTTCAAGTACTTGGACCACATTCATTCTGTGTCAGAAACCTATGCTGCATCAACTATTGAATCACAATAAAAATTTAAAATTCAGAGTTGTATCGAGCTTAAATGTTGTGTCCATACTTGCCCCAACTGTTCTGGGTTCAACCTGTACGTTTGTATCAAGCTGAGCCATGCATAGCATTTTTATTGGTTATTTATATATTAATTTGAAATTTTGACGAGTGAGACACATACAGATTATACTGTTAACAATATTTCAGAGTTTAACGTAGTCAACGAAACAAATTATAGAAGAATAGTTGAATCACCATGTCTTTTTTGTCAAATTTATGAAAAATTAGTACGAACACAAAGAAAACGTATGAGAATGTTTGTTTTTTAAACTATTGACCAGGGTGAAAGTCTTTGAAAGTCATGACTGGCAAAAAGTTTGTGAAATGAAATAGCACAAATATTCCATTCTTTTTAAATATAACTGCATAAAAAGAAAAACAAAAACTGATGTTTAATAATAGTTTTTAACTTTTTTATGTTTTATAGGACAAGAAATATAAAAAAATAATGAAAACTATAAACAGTTACAATAGAAATGAGCACAAAACTAGATAAACAGAATACAACAAGGCCTAAATGGTAAGACCACTTCTATATACTGTAAATTCAGATTTTTCAGGGAATGGACAACTTATTGTGATTACAAAATAAATCTGCATATAGTTACATGATATATATATATGTTTCTGTTATCAAAATATGATTTCTTATTTTTGCGATACTCACCCAGTCACATTATTCACATTACTAAAAAGTTTGGATAATTTCTGAATTACAGTAATAAAAGAAATTGCCTTTGAATGATGACTCATATAAAAATAAGAAATATGGTATGGTAAATGAGTGACTTATCCACCAGAGTTCAATGAAGCGGATGCAAGAAATTAAAGGCCAATCATGGACCTGCCTTCAATAATGAGAAAACACTTCCTTTATAGGTCATTCATTAAAGATCTCAACATATAAAGATTTAAACAATCCAATTTAGTTCAACATGTTCAAAGGCAATAACAATTAATAAAAAAAAATCAGGCCTAATATAAAATATTGTTTGTTTCTCCAATCCTGACCGACCCTGCAAAAATGGCCCTACTCATAAAATTTTATTGTCAAAACTAAGCCAAATATTATTTTATTCGTTTCTGATTTTTCGGGCTTGCTGGATCATCCGATAATATTCAGGCTTTTGGGAAAAATAAAATTATTTACCTACCTACCTACCCACACCTGGCTTGTCAGAATAGGGATTAGGGAAACAAACAATATATTAATTTAGGCCTCATGTCTGTGAGCACTCAACCTGACCATAATGTAGGACAGTGGTTCAAATATTAACACAACATATGAACATTCTATAACGACTATTGCAAGTGGCTCAACTTTAAATATCACTGCAAGGCACTAAACAAAGAATATTAAATCTTGGACACAAAGCACTGAAATAAGAGAACTTATAAGCATGACAAGTAAGAATTAATATCAAATGAAAGTTTCTCAAAATGTTCATTAAAACATGATAAAATAAGCTTATTTATATTGCTGTTTTTTTCTCAATTTATAACATTTATTTTTTTATTTTGTGTATTTATAGGTCAGATATCTTGGTTTTTATGATCATCATCAACAGGTCCTGCAGGTCTATTCTGAAGAGGAATTTTAATTGTTAATACTTTTCTACATAATGTGCTAATTGGATTACTAATGTGAAATGAACTCAACTGTGTGTTTTTCTGGAAAAAGAAATAGAAAAAAATCCTACAAAATTGCTATAAACAAAATGGAGTACTATCAAAGAACACAATTGTGTAAAATGTAACAACCTACATTCATATTCACTGATGGATTATGGAGAAATTAAGAAAAATAATAGTATCTTTGTCATGTTTGTTGTCGAAATAAACACCTGCTTTATCCATTCATGTACATGGCTCCATCATATCAAATATATACAAAGAAGATGTTTGAAGAACACGTTGCCAAAATTTATTCAACAAATTGAAGGAAGATGTCTTGTGGATTGAATTATTTATGCACTGAACTGTTATGGTCGAATTCACAGCAGCTGAAACAGAAGACAAGTTAATTTGACATGAAAAGTGTTTATTTTATTTAATATTCAAATATGAGCACAATATTAATAACATCACAAATGGTATGATATTCATAGCGTTTTGCTTATTATTGTATTGTCTTAAACATGCTTAACAGTCAACCTTTTGTTTTTGTATGTTAAATGCTCACCATGAAAATTTGTATTACAGTAATAAAGTTTTAATTATCTTTTGTATCAATAATTCAGTCTAGGAGAAAATATATTAATACTGTTTGTACTGTTTTGAGATTTTCATAGAGGAAAAACATTTCCTTAAGGGAAATTTGATGTTCAGAAATTTCCCTAGAGGAAATTTGAAGAACAATGATTTCCTCAGAGGAAATTTGTTGTCTTGAATTTTCCTCCAAGGAAAAGTGTTTGTCAAAAATTTCCTCACAGGAAAAAGTATTTCCTCCAAGAAAAATTTGAAGCTACAAATTTCCTCACAGGAAAAAGTATTTCCTCAAAGGAAAATTTAAAGCTGCAAATTTCCCCGAAGGAAAATTTGAAGCTGCAAATTTCCTCAAAGGAAAAAGAATTTCCTCTAAGGAAAAAGAATTTCCCCGAAGGAAATAGAATTTCCTCGAAGGAAATAGAATTTCCTCGAAGGAAATAGAATTTCCTTGAAGGAAATAATTATGCAGCAAATTCCCTAAGGGAAATCTTTTTCCCTTGAGGAAAAAAACAATTTCCCTTGAGGAAAAATCTTTTTCCTTCAGGGAAATTTGATTTCCCTTGAGGAAAAGTACTTTTCCTCTGAGGAAAATGTTGAAAAAAGGGGCATAACTTTTTCAACAGTGGTGCTAGAGCCAAAAAATTTTAGGACAAATATCAGGGAACCAATACCAACCAAGTTATCAACTTTGTTTTCACTTAACTCAAAAAATTAAGGTGACAACTTTTGCACTCAGCGGAATTGCAAAATTGTCCCGGAGACCGTTTTATACCACGAGTACACACATTTCCGCTGGAATTTTTTAAGCACGAGTTTCACGATTAACATTTCAATGGCATTATTGAAGTACGTTAGTCTAAATTAAACAAGATTGACATTTATTTTTATTTTTATTTTTAATAGTACACTTTCAGCAAATTGTCAAAGTGGAATATCGAGATTTGCTAAAAACAAAATGATGCAACAATGTTTTTAAAAAGTAAAGTTGAATATGTCTAGAAAAACAGATTTTGTATATCTAGAAAATAAATCTACAATTTTTCACCATATATATTGTGGATTGTATAAAGACGATTTAACAGTTCTGTACACATGTTTGGAAGATAGACGCGAAGTTGTCACTTATCGTCCAGTGGCTAATATTTCATGAATGTTCAGGACTATAGGCAAAACGTAATTATACGCTAAAATAACCCTTCCATTGCTCTGGTGTATCATATATATACACATTAGGGGGGGGGGGGGCAATGAATATTACCAGGGGAGAGGCGATGATTCAAAAGTTATTAAACGAGCACCAGCAACTGGCACATTTTATCATTGTGAGCGTTGTTAATTTTGAATCAAGGATTCCGAAGTATTTGTGTTTTGATTTTTCTTATTTTTCTGTAAGAGAAGAAGACCGTGTATTTGCTTTGACTTTTTTTTAGGTTGAACAGTCAACATTGTTATATTGAAGAGTGGGGGAGGGGCCGGTTTTTAGTCTATTTGGGTATTTTTTTCGTCTGACTACTCTTTATTTAGTATATTTTGAAGTGTTATTTCCTCCGACCTGGTGGTATCATATTTAAACCTATCGTACGTCCCGAAATCCTAAATATATCTCGAGAAAAATCCAATTTAACAATTGTTGTTGTATGTAGGATAATTGTCCGAAGTTCCACGACTTTTATTGAGATATGTCAAAATAAAGGATCCCTAAAAAGAGTCTTACGTATGATTCGTCAATCATACAGTCACGTCAATTTGTAAAAAAGCTCTATTTAACGGTTAGAAACCTCGTAATATGCTGACGGACATTTTACACATTTTGTTGACTTGTAGAACCAAATCATAATCATGCTGATCTTCAAATAGCTACTAACTATTCAGGCTTCCCATACTTCTTTTTGTTAGGAAAATACATCAACAGTTGTGATTTATTTGTGGTTATTGAGCATTCCCGATTATTGAAATCGCATGCAATTCTTAAAATAAATTTTAAAACACAAAAGTGAATGCTTTTTTTTAAGTTTTCTTTTGTAAACAATTGTTTCAATTATCCATACCCACACATGATGCCGAGAATTTATTTAGCAACGAAATACTAAATCAGCCCATACGAATATTGCAGACAGGAAAACGTCAACATGATGTTTTCCGGCAAGTAACCGTCAGAAACTTGTCTTATTTTTTTCCAACAACGATACAGGTAGTCGGAATTTGGTGATACGTAAATAAATAGTTGACCAATGCAAAACTTCTGTTACGATATTTCTCCAGTCGAGACAGTAAAATTTTAAAAATATCATCCGCGAAGCTTGACGATCTTTTAAATAGTTAAATGTAACTGCCGAGAGTGGGAAACTTTCGTAATATACTAGTAATAGTGGTTAATTCTACTTTTAACAAAATATTTTTCCCAGAAAGATTAAAGAATCGAAACGTACCAAGCTAATAGATAAAAATCAATTGTTTAATTTACTAGAAAATACTAACTGGTCTTGAAATGTTTTGTTAAACAAATGGATGAACATATTAATATAAAAAAGAAGATGTGGTATGATCGCCAATGAGACACCTATCCACAAAAGACCAAAATGACAAAAAAATGAACAACTATAGGTCACCGTACGGCCTTCAACAATGAGCAAAGCTCATACCGCATTGTCAACTATTAAAGGCCCCGATAAGACAATGTATAACAATTCAAACGAGAGAACTAACGGCCTTACTTATGTAAACAAACGACAACCACGGAATTACAGACTCCTGACTTGGGACAGACACATACATAAATTAAAGAACCTTAGTGAGCGCGCTCACATACCCCACTTCCCCACATTGTCATTGGAGAAATAAAGTATGTGTAAGAAAACAAAATTGAATCATAATTTCCTGTCAATATGCACATCTACATAGTATGTCCAAACTCTGGTGTGTGGTTTGAGAGGCGTTGCGATGACAAACTGTTGCAGTAGTACATTAAAGTAAAAACGTTCAAAGGAGAGTAACTCCTAGAAAAAAAATGAATCGCAATTTCCCGTCGATATGCACAACTACATAGTATGTCCTTATTATCTGAAAAGGTTTCGTGAAATTCTGTTGTGTGGTTTGAGAGGAGTTGCGATGACAGACTGTTGCAGTAGTACATTAAAGTAAATAAGTTCAAAGGGGCGTAATTCCTAGAAAAAAAATTGAAACGCAATTTCCCGTCGATATGCACAACTACATAGTATGTCCTTATTATCTGAAAAGGTTTCGTGAAATTTTGTTGTGTGGTTTGAGAGGAGTTGCGATGACAAGAAACAGGACTGACGGACGGACGGACGAACTGACGGACGGAAGGGTCAAAAACATTATACCATCCGCAACCCGTTGCTTGTGGTATAATAATGTGGCGGGTTAAACATGTTAGCGAGATAGTTTCTTTCACTACCTAATTGTCTAAAAAAAACCATTCAAAGGTTAGTACAGATAACCGGCATTAAAGGAGTGCATGAACACGAAACAATTATTTGTTTATGGGCTTACTTGTGCGTCCGTAGAACCATGCAAATTGTTGTTTGACATAAAGAGCCAAATTAATGTATTTATATTACATATGAAAAGCATTTATGTTCATGTATTCATAAACCTTTTTTGAAAATATTGAAAATGAAAAAATATTCATAGCTACATTTGTATTACAAGTATATATTGTTTATTACGTAGTACATTTTAGCTTTTTGTTTTTATTCAGGTTAAAATCTTGCAATACTTTATATGTGTTTATATAAGTAGTTTTGGCATCAGTTAAATTTGAAACACTAAAACCCATTTTTTTGAAAACCAAAAATATATGATAACTCAAATAAACTAGAGACTCTAAAGAGCCTTTGTCGCTCACCTTGGTCTATTTGCATATTTATCGAAGGACACAGATAGATATTTGACACAATTGTGTTTTAGTAATGATAATGTGTTTGTAGATCTTACTTTACTGAATATGTTTGTTGCTTACAGTTATTTATATCTATAATGAACTTGGCCCAGTAGTTTCAGCCAATTTAAGAAATTTGTTAAAACTTGACTATAAAAGGACAATAACTCCTTAAGGGGTCAATAGACCATTTTGGTCAGGCTGACATATTTTTATAGGTCTTACTTTTCTGTACATTATTGCTGTTTACAGTTTGAATCTATCTATGATAGCATTCAAGATTATAACCAAACGCTGAAAATTTTTCTTAAAACTACCAATTCAAGAGCAGTAAACCAAAAAACAAGTTGCCTCAATGGTCTGAAAATTTCAGGGCATTTAGATGTTGACCTAATTAACAATGTTATGCTGTCATATTTGTTCTGATTGCGTTGGTTTAAGCTATATGAGCCAAAAACGATATTTTACTGTATGTACTATTTTCAGCCATGTCGGCCATCTTGGTGTGCGACATGGGTCATCGGACATAATTTTTAAATTAGATACCCATTACGATGATTGTGGACAAGTTTGGTTAAATTTGTTTTAGAAGTTTTAGAGAAGATTTTTGTAAAAGATTGCAAAAAATTTGGGAGAAATTGTAAAAAACTACTATAAAGGACAAGAACTCGAGAAGGGGTCAACTGTCTAACTAGGTCATGTTGACTTATTTGTAGATCTTTTTTGCTGACCATTATTGCTGTTTACTGTTTATCTCTATCTATAATAATATTAAAGATAATTACCAAAAACGGCAAAATTTCCTAAAATTACCAATTAAGGGACTTCAACCTGACAAAGGGTTCTTCAATTCATCTGAAAATTTCAGGGCAGATACATGTAGATCTTGACCTAATTAAAAAAAATTATCGCTTGTCAGATTAACTCTAAATGCTTTGGTTTCAGAGATATAAGCCAAAATCTACATTTTACCCCTATGGTCAATTTTAAGCCACGGCGGCTATTTTTGTTTGTTGGCCCGGTTACCGGGCACTTTTTAAAAACTAGATTCCCTATTAATGAATGAGGCAAAGTTTGGTTGAACTTGGTCCAATTGTTTCAGAGAAGAAGACTTTTGTAAAAGAGCACGACGACGGACGACGACAGACGACGGACGCCAAGTGATGAGAAAAGTTCACTTGGCCCTTTGGGCAAGATGAGCTAAAAAGGAGCTAACCATACACGTGTGTATGACTCATGTGTATAAAAACAACACATGCGTGTAAAGGGTTTACCAATTTATCTAAGGGAAACCTTGATGAAAGGAGTTTACAACCTGTTTATTTTTTACAAGTATTTGTTCACTGATTTGTTATAAGATGACCCACGACAAATATTAATATCTTTTTTTTTGGACGGTAATAACTTATGTATTAAGGAAACAGTAAGACCCTGTTATAATTGAATAGGTTCTTAAAATTCAGAAAGAATATCATTGCGCTGTCAAACGGAAGTCCAATTTTTGTAAGAGTTTCACCAGGATTGATCATATGTCTATTACAATAATTCACCTTTTAGGTACATATATTTGTTTTTATTGTGTATGTTTGATATGTATGTATTGTTATGCGTTTACTTTTCTACATTGGTTAGAGGTATAGGGGGAGGGTTGAGATCTCACAAACATGTTTAACCCCGCCGCATTTTTGCGCCTGTCCCAAGTCAGGAGCCTCTGGCCTTTGTTAGTCTTGTATTATTTTAATTTTAGTTTCTTGTGTACAATTTGGAAATTAGTATGGCGTTCATTATCACTGAACTAGAATATATTTGTTTAGGGGCCAGCTAAAGGACGCCTCCAGGTGCGGGAATTTATCGCTACATTGAAGACCTGTTGGTGACCTTCTGCTGTTGTTTTTTTTTATTTGGTCGGGTTGTTGTCTCTTTGACACATTCCCCATTTCCATTCTCAATTTTATATTTGTTTAGTGTGTTAATACATGTTGTTCACAAACTGTAAAGTTTTATACGACATTAAATATTTGATTTGATTTGATGTACGTGTCAGCATGCTTCAATAGTAAACATTTTAAAATGCCTAAGTCTCAATACGTCCAGAGAGAGTTGTCAAAACAATATATGACAACGTTGTATGAGCAAGAAAATACATTATGCACCACATGCAGAATCAAAAAGGTTAGATAAACTGTTGCTATAAGTTATGCTTTACCGACGGACAACCAAACTGAACCTGAAGTTTAGGCGAGAGATAATTAGTTGCACAAACTGTTAAACTGCAAAGGTTTTTGCTTTATAACGCAAATAAATAAAGGAAGAAATATGAAAGAAAATTAGGACTTAAGTGGCGATAACACGCTTTCGTAAAACAATTTTGCTATTGAAGGTAGCTAATCACTCAATTCTAATTATAAAGGACCAATTTTAGTTAATGATTGAATATATTTTTTTTAATTTCGATATTTTCTTTCGTATAGGAAGCTTTGAATATACATTGACTCATATGTTTCAGTTTAAAATAGTTGCCAATAGAATAAAACTCTCCTTCACAATTCGAGTTACTCCGCTTTTCTTACAAAACTGCACTATGAAAGTGCAGTCTTCAAGATAATTGGAAGTATGTTCAAATCAGCAAATATTACAGTATAGAGTGTCATTAAAAACCTTAATAAATAAAAGTAAAATACCATCTATTTCTTTCAAAAGACATTATCTTCTTCTTATTATAAAAGAAATTAAAAGAAATCACGAGATGAAAATACTAGTTGATGAATTACAGATGAAAATACTCATGTTTTTTTTCTTCTTCTAATCTCCAAAGGGTGACAAGGAAATAAAAATATGGTCGCTTAGGTCTGTTTTGGTTGGGATGTACAAGTACGCAACCACGTCCGATCAAACTTGAGACGTTAAATATAATGTCTCGTGTAAAAGGAGTGCCACGCTCTTGCCACGTCACGAAACATTTCTGACGACTCTTTGAAGTCAATACGTCCATAGATGTCCTGTGTCTAGGGGAATTTCGATCATATCAAATAGATCACATATTCCAGTGAAAACCCAGATTTACCGGAGCTTCATCCCCGACGTTCTCTATTACATGGCCTATCTGGTGTTTCATTGTTTATGTGTTCTCGTCCTGAACCTTCGTGAACTATTTTATTTTCATAAAGATATTAGAAATTTAACACAAATCTAATCAAAATCACATTATGTGGTGTGTTTGATTGAGTGACTGATTACAACACAAAATATTCTATAACAAAAATACTGCTTTTAACGGTAAATTAAAAAAAAAGAGAAACTTCATGAAAACTGACAAAAGCAACGGATAAAGAATAACGCGTATAATTATGGTACAGCCGTTTTTGGAAAAGGTTTGAGTTAAACTTGCTAAACAGCTAGTTAAACCTTCATTTTGTATGACACTTAGCTAAAGTTTCGGATGTTTAATATCCAGCAGCAAACATAACATGCACAATAGACAACCACTGGATTTCGGACTCCAGACTCGGGACATGCAAAGCGAAATACTCGTATGACAGTTTGCCTAACATGGAAGCAGGGTAAGAGTAGACTCTATTTGAACAAGAATATATCAACCATATTGTTTTGTGTAGGTGCACAATAGTTGGCTGGTTGCGGGATAAAAAAAACATTGTCGTTGTTGAATGACGCTAGCCTTCTGTGATCTAGACCAGTATACTGAATTTGATTTTTTACGCTAAGACATATAATTTGAATTGGACCTTTTCTTCAAGTCTGTGTTTAGTCCTAAAGGCATCGTGACGTATTTTATACTAATTAATACGAAATAACAATATCAGCACAAAAATCTTCGCATCTCTTTTTATGAACATAACGATTATAGCATAAGACCACAAAGAGACGTATGTACAGGTAATGAAAGCAACCACATATTATTTTGTTCAATGATTTCAGACAATCTTTTAATAAATCATAATGGATTAATAATTACTTGTTGATATATTTACATCGTACGTCCAGTGGCAAATATATCGTGCATATTTAAGACGAATGCTGTATTATACTTTTTTCTGCCCCAAAATTGTTTTCTTTTAATCTAATTCTGCAACTTGTTACATGTATTTTATTTATTGGTAATATTGATTATTTGGAACACAAAAAGGGACTATAACGGTGTCATTTAATTTTAAAATACTATTGTCCTTTAGTATTCATATGTAAATTCAATTATTTGATAAGCCGTTTACGTCAAGTCGGCTAACATATTTGAAACTACATACGTCGTCATTTTAGTCTGAATTTTTAGTATTTGTATTATTATCTTATAAAGTCATGGTGATAAAAAAATAATGTAAAATAAAAACAGATTGAAACTACGTATTTAAATCAAATTACATGTGCAATGTTTGGTGGTTCGCATACAGAGGTGGAACTTAAAGATTATACATATAGCTAGCAAGTTGATATAATATAAAACTGATATTGATTAATCAATCCATTTAAAAGTCGAATTCTTTGATTTGTCGTTTTTCTCCAATGACGGATAACAAATTGGACCTTACATGTACCATTTAGTAATAAATTCTTTCGGATATAAACATATAAATTTTGAACTACGCCCTAAAACTGTTCAGAGTCTGAAAATACCATATTTTGCTTGAAAAGAATCGACATTAATTTATCTTGATAGTATTTTACTGAACCTAACTGTACTCGACTTTATACGTCTGAGATATACAGTTGTCAGTACCGAGTCATTTCAAAAGATAATAGTGTTCACCGATAAATAGGAATTAAGTAAGGAATTTAAGAGACATGCAGTAAGTTAGCCAAAACCCTTAACTAGACAATTCCATAGTTATAACGTAGTCTTTGTTTCTTTTTCTTATCAACTTGTATATTAACAAAGGAAAACACACAAATCATGACGATAGAACTAGTCACGGTTAAAAGGCATAGAATTAGAGATAAATTTTCATGTTTGTTTTGTAATTGAAGTTGTCGTTCTTGTCATGTAAACTGCAAATATATTATTATGAAATGTCAAATATACGACATTAAAGCTAAATGCGATTTAAAAATTATTGCAACAAAATGTAGAAAAAAAGAAAAAAAAAAGACGTGTTTATCTTTCTTAGAAATAAAGTCACACACTTTATGAAAACGCCCATGTCTTGATTAGCAGGCATTGCAAGCAAAAGAAAGTGCAAAAATCAATCAATTGGAAGAAACTATGCACAAATACGCAAACTATCAATTGCTGTAATAATGAGAAACTAACTAGGAAATATAAAAAAAAAAATGGTATAACAAATAAAGTAATTACAACTTAAATTTGATAAATTAAGTATACATATTCATATTTTTAAATTATAATAGATAAAAAGAGAGCGTATACTTCTATACGTTACAAGGGCGTGGCTACAGCTCCCTTTACACCAATGTAAAGGCATGTTTGCTATTTTATTAAAGTCACATATCTATTGATCTTACAGGTAGAAAGGACATCGAATTTTCTAACATATAGACTGGATACTGCGAAAGACGAGTTACGCGTAAGTTTTGTATATGTTCCGCAAACTAGGTAAGAAAAGTAAACAACGTATTTATTATGTTATAAACTGTGTTTAAACAATAAATTAACTGTAACTTATTATTTTTATTTTATTTGTTTTCTGTTATGTTTATTGTAGTACATCCTAAAAGGTTTGCTGATGTATTACCAGCCACGCTATATAAATATTTTCTTTAAATTAAGTTGTGTTTACAAAAATAAGATAATTACGGAAGCCTTTTAGGGCTATGCTAGTGTAATTACATCTATGGATATAATAATCTAGTAATTTTATATAACAGATTATCAATTCGATATAACAGATTATCAATTCGATATAACAGATTTCCAAGTTTATATAACAGATTTTCAATTTGATATAATAAATTATCAATTTATATAATTATAAACTTATTTAACAAATTATCAATTTGATATAAAAACATTATCAAATTGATATAACAAAATTTCAATTTGATATAACAGATTATCATTTTAATTTAACAAATTATCAATTAAATATATCATATTATGTGATTTGATAAATCTGACTTTATAAATTTGATATAACAATTTGTGAATTTGATAGAACAATTTCTCTAATTCTATGGAAATTTATCCCTTTTCGAACCCATTGTATAAAAAAATTTAATCAACGTGTGGTTGCTGGTGATCTCAGAAGATCATTGGATGATTTTAAGGGTCATGACCTTTTTGACTGACTTGATGAACCAAAATATGATAACAGGTGTTAATGAAATTGACAACTTCGTGCAATGTGAAAGGTACTCGGAGGGGATTTTCGGTAAACAAAAAAAGAAAATGTCTTTTTAATCATTAGAGAAACAGATTCTTACATAGTTACTCGTGGATTATCGGATTTATCCAATCTCGATAGTTAAATTATAAATTTTAAAGTACTCGCCGAGGCGGCTCGAACTTTAAAATTGATAATTTAACTATCTCGATTGGATAAATCCGATAATCCACTGGTATCAATGTAAGAATCTATATTTATTAATTGATATAACAATTTATTAATTTGATTTAACAATTTGTTAATTTGATATAACAATTTGTTAATTTGATATAACAATTTGTTAATTTGATATAACAATGTATAAATTCATATAACAATTCATTATTTGATATAGCAATTTCTTAAAATGATATAACAAAATTTCAATCTGATATATCAAATTACTTGTGCATGAATTGTGTTTTCCCCCTAATTCCCTATTTAAGATAAAGAATATATGTAAGTGAAAACGCTAAAACTGCCAAGAAATATAGACCTTATATATGTTTTTTTGCATTGCTCTGTATCAGCGAAATTAACCTATAGATACACAATTATCAAGCTGCTCAGATTATGGTGAAAACGATACTTTTTATTCTGCCATAGGCGACAATATTTTCTTAATTTACCACTTTTTAAGATAAAAACCTGGATAAAACAGTTATATGTTGCCTTAGTACTTTATTATTCTGTTTTAAAAGTTAAAGCCAAATAGTATCATGACCAACTTCCAACGGAGCTTGTTTATGTTATCCATGCCCACTGTGTGGGGAGTTTACTCATTGGCAACCATACCACATCTTCTTTTTTATGCTAGCCTTATTAAATGCTAGCCTTTTTAAAGAAGATAATGCATTTGTTGATCCTTGCATGTTCCTATGTTCTTAGAATCACTATTAACTCAATAGAACTATTCATTTCGTCCTGTATTGATAAATGCAATATAAATTTATCAACACAGTATCCCCTTTTCTCTCTTATATTCGTTCGTTCAAGGAAGTTTCATATATATACTACTTTCATAGTTCATTCTAAGACAGCAAGTCCCATAATATACGAGTTAGAGAAACTGGTCCCTCAACTTCCCCAAATAAAGGGAAAAGGGGTTGAGGATACGTTTACGAAAAAATTAACCTTTAAAAAGAGCTGTGAGTATGCATTAGATATTTGTCACTGGACGTCAGATACAAAATCATTTATATAAATAAGCGTCAATTTTAGTTACTATTGGTAAAGGAATTCGTAATTTGTTATATCCAATTGTTAATCTGTTAAATCAAACGTATATGATTTGTTATATCAAATTGATAACCAGTAAAATCAAATTGATAATTTGTTATGTAAAATTGATAATCTGTTAAATCAAATTGAAAATCTGTTATATCATGTTAATAATCTGTTATATCAAATTAAGAGATTCAACGGGTTCTTGATCGGAGATGTGTGACATTTTCATTTAAACGCCAATTGTATCATTACGTGAATTTCGTCATTCAGTAGTTTATAGTGTCCTCAAAGTAATAGAAAACGTCGTTATATTTAATCCATTCAATCTCTCCTCTTAGAAGAAAAGGATTGGTTTATTTTCAAGTCTGTTATTCCGTTTGTGCGCCCGTAACTATACGTCTGTCATGTGTCATGTTAAAATTTGGGATAACAAACTATCAACTTGAAATTTTCAAATTACGCATGAATATTATGAATTTAAAACATTAAACATATGCCAAATTATGCTTTTGACCCAAATGGTGCTGCGCACTGAAAAATGTGTGTGCGTTAATCTTGGATGAAAGTGGCTATTATTGTTCTCTTTTTTTTTAAATATCTACTTCATTACGTTTTCCTATTCATTCGTGGGTTCTGTCAGGTAAAGTACACGGTTGGTTCGATAGGGGATAGTCCTGGACCGTGTTGTAGAGTACCCGTCCTAGTTCATAGCGCCCAATGCTTGTAGGCTTTCAAAACAAACATTTCTTAAGTACAACTTTTATTATAACAAAGTTTAAAATTAAATCAGCATCAAAAATGCTTTGATAAAAAAAAATCAATAATACTGCAATAATAACTTTCTTTAAATTTTAGTCCAGTCAACTCGATTGCTAAACTGCGGTCGACGAAACATGGATCTTTTTAAAACAGAATTTTCAGCTAACACCATAGATTTTGAAAGGCAAGGACAACGCGGACAACCCAATAAATACATTGTGAAATATAAAGACAAAGATAGCAAAGATTGGCGTTCAGTGGCGCAAACATTGGACACGGACAGCAAAATACAGATATCAAATTTAAGAAATGAAACTTTATATGAAATTAAGATATTTGGGGAAGATACCGATGGAAGCGAGTCTTTACTGTTTGAAATAAGAACAGTGGCCTCAATTGCGTCTAAGTTACTGAAATCTGCAGAAAAGATATGTTGTGATTCTATCATATATCGTTTGTGTCCACTTAAAAGTACAAACAAACCAAAGGGAATACAGATTCACGAATTCTGTAAATTACCATTTGAAAAAATATCTAATAGAAAACATAATACAATTTGGAAAATGTATTGTTTGTCATTAAAAAACAAATGTTATGTACTTTTGGAAGTTGCTGTCATAGACACCTATACAATTAGTTCCGTCAGCTAGTTGAGACAAATGAAATGTCTTCAAAGATTATTTAAAGGGTTGTCCGATGTAATCTTATCATTATTTTCAAGTATTACTGAACATGCATTTTCATGTAGTTTCAGTTGTACACAACAAAGAGGAGCGATCTCTTTTGCTGCTTGGTGCCAGTGGATCAGGCAAAAGTACATTGGTTGATGCAATTAAAAACTATGTAACGAATGTTTCTTTCGCTGACAACTTCAGATTCCAAATAACTGATGTGCGGAATCCAAGTTCGGTAAGAACTGCTGTTTTACTACAAGAACAAACCCTGTATCAATATTATACAATAGTGATTAAATTTTTGCACAAAGTCGAATGACACTAAAAATATTATACATTTTGTAATAACTATTTGTTTCTTGTTATTTACATAAATAAGATATGATACTAGTATATCTTAAGTGCATATTACAACTTACGTTTTTGTTTGTTGTTTGATTGTATATTATTCAATATTGTAGATAACAAAAAAAGAAGAAGATATTGTTTGTTACAAAATAAGATGTCAGGATGATTTTAAGATCGGATTCAACCTAAATATTATCGATGTTCCTGGATTCGAGCGCGGATGTAATAAAAGTGTTTACAGTAAATTATTAGTTCTCTTTCAATCGGTTCAGTACATTTGTACACCTTGTTTTGTTGTGCAGTCATTTTGCGGTCCTGCCGAAGGACAAGGATGCATTCTCAATAACATTTTACCGATATTTGAAAAAGACATTAATAACGTAATTCCACTTATTACATTTCATGACAGTGGTGAAATAAAAGCACTTAGGTCACTGAAAGATGCTAAAGTCGAGCACATGCGATTTATATTTAATAATTCGCAACTGTTAAGTGGCAAGGAAAATGAGGATATTTGGAATAGACGACAGGATACAATGAACAATTTATTTGCAGAACCCAAAATCTTCGTTCAATGCCCAGTAGAGAATGCGATTGAAGTACTCAAAAAGCTAGTTATGCCAAAACGACAATGGATGAAAGAAATTGAACCGGAAACACTTTGTTTTCCTACCCACTGCGTTATTTCGTAAAATATGCAAGCAGACATGCGTATATGATTGCTCTTTAGTTTTAGTTTATCGGTAAGATTGTTTGAAAAAATTTGGTCACTTGTTTTTTTATATATTTTCCTGTTATCAGTTTTGTTCCAAATGCAGGTGTTTATGTATTGAGTGTCTCCAGTTATGCATTGAACGTACATGTTCTTGCTCTCTAGATTATCATTGCAAGTAATACGACAGGTACAGAAACAAGAGGCTCTCAAGTGCCTGAATTACTCACCTGTATTTCAGAGGAGAACATTTTTAAATGTTAGCAAACTTGATGAACAAATTGTGTAAAATTGTCTTTAAAGGGCAATAACTCCTTAAGGGGTAAATTGACAATTTTGGTCATATTTAACATTTTTGTAGATCTTACTTTGCTGAACATTATTGCTGTTTACGGTTTATATCTTTCTATATTGATATTCAAAATAATAAAAAAAAAAAAAACTGCCAATTCAGTGGCAGCAACCCAACAATGGGTCGTTTGATTCGTCTGAAAATTTCAGGGCTGATTTATCTTCACCTATTGAAAATTTTTTACCCCATGTCAGATTTGCTCTAAAAGCTTTTTTGAGATATAAGCCAAAAACTGCACTTAATCCTTATGTTCAATTTTTAGCCATGGCGGCCATGTTTATCGATGGACCAAAACTTCGGATACAATTTATAAACTAGATACCCTAAGGAACATTCAGTTAAAGCTTGAAGGTTTTTGGCCCAGTAGTTTCAGAGGAGAAGATTTTTGATATAGTTTACGACGTTGACGACAGACGCAACAGACGATGGACGACGACGGGCGCCAAGTGATGGCATAAGTTCACATGGGGCCCTTTGGACCCCGGTGGGCTAAAAATGAAAGGGAGACTTTTAAAAACATGCAAGACATAAAAGGTCGAACTGATTATTCTTTCAAAGACAATGACATAATTACTGCAGATAGAGAAAAGATCACGAATGAACAAATTGAATGCCACCTATAAAAATATTTCAAGACACGAAGAATGTATACAGACTGAAGAAAACGGCTCTTCTCAATGAGGTTCACAAAGAAATTGAAAATTTAAGAGGATACAAAAAAAAAATACATTAAAACCTTTTTCTCAATATTTACATGGTCTTTGTGATTTTAGTTTTCCTAATATGCTTTTAATAGAGATCAAAGCAATTAACCTTTTTTATTTCATGTAAATGAATAACAGAAAATATACATTAACAACATTGTTGAATATTGATCACCGCTACGAAAGCCATTGTTTTGCGCGTACTTTTTGTTTGTTACTTTATAAATGTTATTACTGGGCGTGTTATTCGGCCTGTTATTAATATATCTTTTCTTTTTAAGATAAAATAAGATATCCACAATACTCATACATTTACTGAAATAAGAATAAACAGTTTTTATCAGAATTTCTCGTTAACACCAATCTTTACAAAATCATGAAAAAGGATGGAAGAGCTTTTATAATGGCACGACGATACTGTCTCAATCTACTTTTGATAGAGGACGATAATTTGGTCCTTTGTTCAAAAGATTTGTGACTTCTCAGTTTTGACGGGTGTTAGTCCCACATACTAACATGGCATTTGGGATCAACATTCGATGTTTCTTTTTAAATACTAATACTGACGTCTAATATGACTAACAATAATCATAAATCAAACGTCTTTTTCTCTTGTATGTATACAAGTAATGAGTTTCTTTATGCTATAAAAATAAGAATATATACAGTTCTGAATGGTGGTAGCAATATATATACTAGATAAATTGATCAAATAAATACCCCTGTTTAATTTATCTTATTTAAAAAAATGCCGTTTATGACTTAATTGTTTTTCGATATACTGGAACAGCCTATGGTGTCAAAAAGCAATAATAATAATCGCACATATATACCAAATGAGATTTTGTCAAACTTCTTGCACATATCATGTTATTTATTATAATTGTTTTTTGGCCACTTTTATATAATAATTGATGTTTACTATTATGTTTGAGTACTGGCAGGAGATGGTCAAGTGCATAATTAATGCAATGTGTCTTTTGTTTATTTAAAATGCTACGTTTGACCTCTTATTACATCGTCTTACATGTATAAGGCTTATTTTACTGCAACATGTTCTACATAAAATGATATAATACAGAAGAAGACAATAACAATCAAATTGATAATAATTTTAGATATTTGGAGGATATATTGGCTCTAAATAATGACAACTTCAGTATGTTCACTAAAAAGATTTATCCTGTTGAACTTACTTTTAATAAAGCTAATACTAACAATGAACACTGCTATTTCTTAGGTCTCCTGTATCATTAACGGGAAGCTTAATACCAAAATCTATGATAAAAGAGATTATTTTCCATTTCCTATTGTTAATTATCCATGTTTTTATGGTAACGTTCCATTTTCACCATCTTATGGTATTTATATATCTCAACTTGTACGATTCGCGCGTATATGTAACAACGTTTTATATTCTAGAAAAAGAAATTTATGTATTACTGAAAAATTATAAAATAAGGATTTTCGATAGCACAAACTAGTCAAAACATTGGCCTTCTCTTTCTTTAGGGGTCCCAGCATTATTGTTAAATAATGGAGGGTCCGACACGATGTAGTGTATTTATAATTTCATTGAGCTATCGTTTTATTATATGTTGGTGTATTGATTGTTTATATAGTTTTGGCTTGCTTATAGGTTGTTGGACCCCTAAACATGCTACAGTAAAAGAAGGCATTATTGCACTCTTTTACTTAAGAAGTCTCATCAAAATTACCTATATATACGGTAGGTTGTGGGACCCCTAAAGTAAACATGGCATTATAGCAGTCTTTTACTTTAACAGTTCCAATTTTGTTTTATCACAAAACGAAATCTTGATTTCAATATCTACAAATAAAAGGATATGAGGATGTAAAATTTGATACTCTTACAACAGGTAAAGAAGTAAGAATTTAAAATCATTACAAAAAAACCCACTTTTATGGGTTTCCCCTTAAGTAATACCCAAAACTTATAGACCCCTTAAGTGAAATAAGGCATTAAAACACTCTTTTACTTTAGGGGTCCCAATAGTTTTTCTTCACAAAATAAAATATTGATCCTAATATCTATACGACAGAAACCAAACAAAAGGATGTGAGGGTGAAACTTGATACACTTACAACAAGTAAAGAAGTAGATATTTAATATTATTACAAAAAAGCACTTTTATGGAGCGGGACCCCTAAACTAAAACTCAAAAATATTGAGACCCTTAAACAATGTTAAAGTAAAAGAAGGCAAAAACATTTTCTTATAATGTTATCATCGTTACAAGGACATCATTCGTAAATATAAATTAACATGCAGACATCTTATACTTTCAGGTATTTCTCATCCAATCTTTATGGTATTATTCTTCACAAAGCACATACATGTCGGAATTAACCTCAGAAGCTAACAAAACATACATTTTAAGAAGGGAGATAGTTACGATAGTTGCCTCTTTAATGACCTGACAACAGTATCCGATACTGTTGTCAGGTCATTAAAGATGGCATTTTTGTCTTTAATATTGATTCACTTAATACATGTAATATAGGGTATTTGCTTTGGTTTTTATCCAACGTAATCAAAGATGTAAACGTTAAATTTACGAAGGGATGATTTCAACTTCACCATTTGGAACTCTTGGTTTAATAGCTTCCTTGTGAGCAGCAACCCTCTATCAAGAAAATCATGATAGTAAATGCAAGCACGGGAATATTGTATCAATTGGGAGATATGTTGGAATGTTGCTACTTAGAAATGGAAAGTTCACAATTGGAGAGCTGAAATCTTCTCTTTTGGCGTACAGTTTTGACCCTCATTGTCAATTTCTAGATGTAAGTGAAAATATGAGGCCGACTTAACTATATCTGTGGTATCCTTTATCTCTAGCTCGATTGGATAGATGCGTTCCACATAGTCACCAAATTTTGAATTATTTAGTGAAAGAACATCATCTATATAGCGGAAAGTAGAGTTAAAGGATATTGATAACTTCTTATCTTTCTTCCTAAGAAGTTTCTGCATGAAGTCAGCCTCATAATAATAAAGAAACAAGTCGGCAAGTAGAGGGGCACAGTTTGTTCCCATTGGTATGCCGACAGTCTGTTGAAAAACACGTCCAGGTAAATTATATGATCTTTCCAATACCATTTCGATTCCTAACATCACTGAAGAGCCATTAACTGTCCAAATCCGGATATGGTGTACAAATTTTTGCACCTCATGTTTGTGTTATGTCATATTTCCCGCAAGTCTATTTTTTTCTGTTTGGTATTAAATTAGTACAAAGATCAATTTTTTAACATCTTGTGATCAATTTATTTGGCAATCGTAAATGGCAGTCAGCAGGATTTGAGAACATCAGTTGTTCGACCAGTTAGTCAAATGCGTTTTGTTAAAATATTCGTTTTTACTTGTTTGGTCTTTTTTTAAAATTATGTCTGTTCTGTATATTAAGACCTTTATACAACGCAATTTGTTTTATATGCACAGGTATAAAATTGGCGGTTTTTATCCAACGCAATCAAAGATTTGAAAATTATTTTCAATTTTGACTTACATATATTTTGTCGATTGGGTTTGTATTATATTTTGCCTCGGGTTTACATGATCCTTTCATTCCATTTCGACTCTTTAAAATTCAGAGTCTATCCTAAATCGAGGTAGATTATATGGTCTTCCCAATACGATTTCGATTCCTAACATCACTGAAGAGACATTAATTGTCGAAATCCGGATATGGTGTTCAAATTTGTGCAACTTATTTTTGTGATATATCATCTTTGCCGCAAGTTTATTGTTTTTTGGTTTGGTATTCAATTAGTAGAAAGATCAATTTTTTAACATCTTGTGATCAATTTGTTTGGCAATCGTCAATGGCATTCAGCAGAGTTTAAGAACATCAGTTGTTCGACCAGGTAGTCAAATGCGTTTTGTTAAAATATTCGTTTTTGCTTGTTTGGTCTTTTTTTAAATTTTGTTTGTGCTGAATATTTAGACCCCTATACAACGCAATTTCTTTGACATGCACACGTATAAAATGGCGGTCTTTTTCCAACGCAATTAAAGGTTTGAACGTTGTTTTCAATTTTGACTTGTTTATATTTTTTCGTTTGTGCTTGTATTATATTTTGCCTCGGGTTCATATGATTCGTTCATCCTATTTCGACATTAAAATTCATAATATAGTGAACATAATCTACTTCTTGGTTACAAAAAACTACACTGTTCTAGTTATTTTCCTCTGCAATAACAGTTTTTAAATTTAATAATTTTCATCTATGTATGTTTAACTTAATTTCAGTCACAAATTAAAAAATAAATTGGTACAATGAATTCATATAAAAAGTTTCTTGTATTTGTAGGTTTCTAAGCCACCTGTTTATCTTTATTGATGGCTCTATTTTTTATACATATCAAAAAGTTATTTAACATTTTATTTAATATTTATGTAGTCTCGGTATAATGAGTTTTCCATATGATCTGAAGCCTGGATTGCTAGAATCATCTGATGATAGAAAAACAGTAGGGGTTAAGTGCCGACAGACTTGCTCTGAAAAGGTTTTGGATGAGAAAGATAAGGACAGTTGCCTCAGAGGGAATAAATAAAAAAAACATTGAATGAGTCACTCATTTTCCCTACCATCACTCATTTTCCTACCATTACTTGTTTCCAGTAACGTTTGCTTCCGAACTAAACTCTTACAATTTTAAGGAATGTATTCCTCCTACCGAACTTCAGCATTAAAAACAATTACCAGCGAAAAGGTAATTAAACATATTACATATTACATGTATTGATACACAGTATCTGTTGCTATTTCATTACCTGTATCAACTCTATTTTTTTTTAATTATACTAGTTTAAATTACAGGGGTCTATTCATTAGACTGATGACGGATATCGTAACATTTGTTCATGGTTTTATTATATTTTTGGTGATGTGGTATCCGTTTAGACTTGTTATATATATTGTGTATAAAATAATAATATAACATCCACACACGCTTAAACACATGTTTTATGTATATTTCTAGATTCACCTTCCGTGAAAAGTTATCATTACGACTATCGAAGTTATATTTTGATATAGCGAATGCGATCTTGTAGTCTAGAGCGCTGGACATGAGGCTAAGCGATTGGTACTGTAGCGTATCACAAGTGTGAGTTCAAATCCCGTTGAGGGACACAAATTTGTCAGCATGAAAATTTAATTATAACACTGCTGGCTGTAATTTTCAAACTTATATAAATATTTGTATTAACTATGTATATCAAACATACTGAGATCCAGTAGGCATATATATTGTATGGTTGTCACTTGCTTATGCTTGTTTGTATGATATACTAATTTATGTGACTTTATCATGAAATGGATCATTATTCCATACGGTATATAATATTTGTAGAATAAGATTGCTGACAAATGAAAATACATTGTGCTTAACATATTAATATAACATCTACACACGCTTGTAACACACGACTTATGTCAATCTCGAGATTCGCCTTCCGTGACAAGGTAACACTACGATCATTGAAGTTATATGTTGATATAGCGAATGTGTTCCTGTGGTCGGGAGTGCTGGACATGAATCTAAGTGATTGTTGCTGTTGTGTTTCAAATATGTGAATTTGATTTCCATTGAGGGACAAACTCGTGATGGCGTTCGTTAAATTTACGAAGGGATGATTTCAACTTCACCATTTGGAACTCTTGGTTTAATAGCTTCCTTGTGAGCAGCAACCCTCTATCAAGAAAATCATGATAGTAAATGCAAGCACGGGAATATTGTATCAATTGGGAGATATGTTGGAATGTTGCTACTTAGAAATGGAAAGTTCACAATTGGAGAGCTGAAATCTTCTCTTTTGGCGTACAGTTTTGACCCTCATTGTCAATTTCTAGATGTAAGTGAAAATATGAGGCCGACTTAACTGTATCTGTGGTATCCTTTATCTCTAGCTCGATTGGATAGATGCGTTCCACATAGTCACCAAATTTTGAATTATTTAGTGAAAGAACATCATCTATATAGCGGAAAGTAGAGTTAAAGGATATTGATAACTTCTTATCTTTCTTCCTAAGAAGTTTCTGCATGAAGTCAGCCTCATAATAATAAAGAAACAAGTCGGCAAGTAGAGGGGCACAGTTTGTTCCCATTGGTATGCCGACAGTCTGTTGAAAAACACGTCCAGGTAAATTATATGATCTTCCCAATACCATTTCGATTCCTAACATCACTGAAGAGCCATTAACTGTCCAAATCCGGATATGGTGTACAAATTTTTGCACCTCATGTTTGTGTTATGTCATATTTCCCGCAAGTCTATTTTTTTCTGTTTGGTATTAAATTAGTACAAAGATCAATTTTTTAACATCTTGTGATCAATTTATTTGGCAATCGTCAATGGCAGTCAGCAGGATTTGAGAACATCAGTTGTTCGACCAGTTAGTCAAATGCGTTTTGTTAAAATATTCGTTTTTACTTGTTTGGTCTTTTTTTTAAATTATGTCTGTTCTGTATATTAAGACCTTTATACAACGCAATTTGTTTTATATGCACAGGTATAAAATTGGCGGTTTTTATCCAACGCAATCAAAGATTTGAAAATTATTTTCAATTTTGACTTACATATATTTTGTCGATTGGGTTTGTATTATATTTTGCCTCGGGTTTACATGATCCTTTCATTCCATTTCGACTCTTTAAAATTCAGAGTCTATCCTAAATCGAGGTAGATTATATGGTCTTCCCAATACGATTTCGATTCCTAACATCACTGAAGAGACATTAATTGTCGAAATCCGGATATGGTGTTCAAATTTGTGCAACTTATTTTTGTGATATATCATCTTTGCCGCAAGTTTATTGTTTTTTGGTTTGGTATTCAATTAGTAGAAAGATCAATTTTTTAACATCTTGTGATCAATTTGTTTGGCAATCGTCAATGGCAGTCAGCAGAGTTTAAGAACATCAGTTGTTCGACCAGGTAGTCAAATGCGTTTTGTTAAAATATTCGTTTTTGCTTGTTTGGTCTTTTTTTTAAATTTTGTTTGTGCTGAATATTTAGACCCTATACAACGCAATTTCTTTGACATGCACACGTATAAAATGGCGGTCTTTTTCCAACGCAATTAAAGGTTTGAACGTTGTTTTCAATTTTGACTTGTTTATATTTTTTCGTTTGTGCTTGTATTATATTTTGCCTCGGGTTCATATGATTCGTTCATCCTATTTCGACATTAAAATTCATAATATAGTGAACATAATCTACTTCTTGGTTACAAAAAACTACACTGTTCTAGTTATTTTCCTCTGCAATAACAGTTTTTAAATTTAATAATTTTCATCTATGTATGTTTAACTTAATTTCAGTCACAAATTAAAAAATAAATTGGTACAATGAATTCATATAAAAAGTTTCTTGTATTTGTAGGTTTCTAAGCCACCTGTTTATCTTTATTGATGGCTCTATTTTTTATACATATCAAAAAGTTATTTAACATTTTATTTAATATTTATGTAGTCTCGGTATAATGAGTTTTCCATATGATCTGAAGCCTGGATTGCTAGAATCATCTGATGATAGAAAAACAGTAGGGGTTAAGTGCCGACAGACTTGCTCTGAAAAGGTTTTGGATGAGAAAGATAAGGACAGTTGCCTCAGAGGGAATAAATAAAAAAAACATTGAATGAGTCACTCATTTTCCCTACCATCACTCATTTTCCTACCATTACTTGTTTCCAGTAACGTTTGCTTCCGTACTAAACTCTTACAATTTTAAGGAATGTATTCCTCCTACCGAACTTCAGCATTAAAAACAATTACCAGCAAAAAGGTAATTAAACATATTACATATTACATGTATTGATACACAGTATCTGTTGCTATTTCATTACCTGTATCAACTCTATTTTTTTTTAATTATACTAGTTTAAATTACAGGGGTCTATTCATTAGACTGATGACGGATATCGTAACATTTGTTCATGGTTTTATTATATTTTTGGTGATGTGGTATCCGTTTAGACTTGTTATATATATTGTGTATAAAATAATAATATAACATCCACACACGCTTAAACACATGTTTTATGTATATTTCTAGATTCACCTTCCGTGAAAAGTTATCATTACGACTATCGAAGTTATATTTTGATATAGCGAATGCGATCTTGTAGTCTAGAGCGCTGGACATGAGGCTAAGCGATTGGTACTGTAGCGTATCACAAGTGTGAGTTCAAATCCCGTTGAGGGACACAAATTTGTCAGCATGAAAATTTAATTATAACACTGCTGGCTGTAATTTTCAAACTTATATAAATATTTGTATTAACTATGTATATCAAACATACTGAGATCCAGTAGGCATATATATTGTATGGTTGTCACTTGCTTATGCTTGTTTGTATGATATACTAATTTATGTGACTTTATCATGAAATGGATCATTATTCCATACGGTATATAATATTTGTAGAATAAGATTGCTGACAAATGAAAATACATTGTGCTTAACATATTAATATAACATCTACACACGCTTGTAACACACGACTTATGTCAATCTCGAGATTCGCCTTCCGTGACAAGGTAACACTACGATCATTGAAGTTATATGTTGATATAGCGAATGTGTTCCTGTGGTCGGGAGTGCTGGACATGAATCTAAGTGATTGTTGCTGTTGTGTTTCAAATATGTGAATTCGATTCCCATTGAGGGACAAAAACTTGAAAAAATATAGATAATTATATAATTCGTCTAAATATCAGCCCATCAAAGTCAGATCGGAAATTTTGCTTTTGCATATTGTTTGTTCTTCCCTGGCCGGGATTCGAACTCATGCTATTGAGATATCGTGGCACAAACTTACCTTGCGCTATGTCAGAACCACTCGACCACTTGACCAACTTAGCTCTACAGTATTAAAGCTTTCGGTGGCCGGGTGTTACTTTTACTCATTTATTTAGTTTAGTAGCAGAGCAAATGGTATATATATAAGGTGTGACAACTCGACGACAGATATTAACCATCGGATATATATATATATACCATCTGGGCTTCATAAAACTGAAGCTTTCGGTGGCCGGATGTTACCTTTCCACATCTAGCGTCGTACTACAGTGCATGATATATAAGGCGTGGAGATGTTAATTTTTACAGATCAGCTAATGTATCTTTAGTAAAAGATCCTACAAATTACAGTTACAGAACATAATTATATTTATAAGTACGTCTGAGCCAGTGACAACTCTACAACAGATTTATCCATCGGATCACCAGCAGTGATGGTGATACATGACTGTGTACATTACGTATATACAACTTGTCTAAACACCAACCCAACAATGTTAGATATATATATATATGGAAAAATCATAATTCCTCATTTAAAAAAAATAGAGTTCATGGATTCTAAAACCTAGTAAATCTGCCACACTGGAAGATGTTATCGACAAAATCAAATCGGATGTTGTTCATCTAACTAGCAACAAGTACTCGTCATTTTATAACACCTCTCCTGATGAGAAAAAAGCCACTACAAAATCAAATCGGATGTTGTTCATCTAACTAGCAACAAGTACTCGTCATTTTATAACACCTCTCCTGACGAGAAAAAAAGCCATACAATCGCTGAGAAACCGATATGATATTGTGATAAAACCAGCAGACAAGGGCAGTGCCGTTGTGATAATGACAAAGCTAACTACATCGTGGAAGCAGTGCGTCAGCTCTCTGATGACAGTTTTATAAGAAACTAGACTATGACCCTACTTCCGAGTTTAGCTCCAAAATTATCACAGCGTTACAAACCATGTACACTGACGGTCACATAGATGCGGATACAATTGGTTATTTAAAACCAGAGAATGCCAAGCCTGGTCGATTGTATCTTCTTACCATAATAAACACAAGGTTAACAACCCTGGTAGACCCATTGTATCCGCAAACGGCCATCCGACTGAGAAAATCTCGGAATTCGTCGATTTTCATTTAAGATCTCGTGTAAAAAATCTTCCTTCCCGCATTCAAGACACTACAGATTATCTTCGTAAAATGGAATCCATGAACCCTCTTCCTCCGGAAACCCTCCTTGCCACTTTAGATGTCACCTCATTGTATACCAACATACCTCATGATGACGGCATACAATCTTGTAGGGAAATATGGGACTCGCGCAACATTTTAAAACCACCTACTGAATGTTTAGTCCAACTGCTTACTCTGGTCCTGAAATGCAACAATTTCACCTTCAATGGTGATCATAACCTTCAAATAAACGGGACAGCGATGGGGACGAAAATGGCACCGTCTTACGCCAATATTTTCATGGGCAAATTAGAAACACAAATTATTGCAGCATCTTTATCCAAACCTTTGTCTTGGTTCCGTTTCATTGATGATGTTGACATGAAATGGATTGAATCCCAACAAAAACTGGATGATTTCATCAGACATGCAAACAACGCCCACCATTCAATTAAATTTACGTATGAAATTTCCGACTCTAAGATATCTTTCTTAGACACAACAACATCTATAAAGGACGGTGTCATATCAACAGACCTCTACTGTAAACCCACAAATAAACATCAGTACCTTTCTCCCCAAAGCTGTCACCCCAAACACTGTACAAAAAGTATCCCGTACAGTCAAGCTCTCAGAGTCAAGCGGATTTGCTCCTCTGAGGAGGCTGTCACGAAACGGTTACAGGAACGTTAACTTCGCGGATTTTTTACAAAACGAGGTTATAAGAAATTGGACATAGATAAGGGGTTTGCGCGCGCTAACAATAACAGCCGCAATGACCTCTTACAGTACAAACGGAAGAGGCGCAGCAAAAAAGTCCCGTTTGTTCTAACATACAATCCAGCCTTTACTAACCTTTCACGTTTGATCCGTGCGAATTGACAAACTATTGCCAAACACCCTAAATTATCCAAGATCTTTCCCAATCCTCCGATCCTGACTTAGCTTTTCGGAGACCAGCAAGTCTCCTCAAATAAAAGCTGTTCATTTGCAGGATGGTGCAAGTCATATGGTAACAGACGTTGTCTGACTTGTCAACAAATACTAAATACTCAAACATTTACTTGCCACTCGACTGGGTCTGTGCACACTATATTTTGCAATGTAGCTTGCAAAAACCATAATGTTGTATACCTCCTTCAGTCATGGTGGCATGCAGTATGTTGGCGAGACAGAGCAGCCATTCAACAAACGCATGAATGGTCATCAAAGTGACTACACTTGCAAGCCCGACCTACCCGTAAGTCGTCATTTGAGATCACCTGGGCACACACAAGCTGATCTCAAAAACCTTACCATCACAATCATAGACCACAACGAGGGTTGGTCGAAGGTCGACAAAGTCGCTCGGGAAAGATTTTGGATAAGAAAGTTACGGAGAGTTTCCCCAGAGAGCATAAATGCAAATTAATAGAATGAGTCCCTCATTTTCCTGTCATCACTTATTTCCAGTAACTCCGGCTTTAGTACTGGCTTTAAAGTTCGAAATTCTTTTTAAAATACCAGTTTAAATGACAGGGCTTCATTCATTCGGGATGGATGTATAAGTACGTAGCCACGTTCAATTATTTTACCTCAGTAGATCAAACTTATTTTTCTAATCATCATTAGACTGCTATTCGTTTAGTAGGCTTAAATATGTAGTTTTTGTTGCAATTGCCCTACCGTTGTCAAAGGAGTATGGCCACGAAGTGCCGATATTGGCCCTGTGAGGTGACAAAAAATAAAAGTCAAATTAGGTGGATCCTTTATAGCTAAAAAATATCTATGAATATTGTTATTTTTTATTATAGTTTGAAATCACATTTTTGTGACGTCATTAACGTGACGTTATACCTGGAATCGAACCGGAACGCTCAAAATGTCCAATTTTTTTTATGAATTTCACACTTCTTGGTTGAAATTCGTATTGGCCACAGGCCTCGACCAAAGTAATTTTTCACTCATTTTAATAGACCACTTTCGAGTTCATCCGTCACCGGAAAAAACTCGTGAATTATACGCGCCTTTATCATCGTCATTTGTGCGTTTAGGGGCGTCGTCACTTCCTTCCAATGTTGAGCGAGTGGTTATAATTCTATATTGTACGAATTATTCGGCAAATTGAATTCTCAAAATTGACAATCAACACTGCTGTCATTAGGGAAATGTCAGTAAGTACCTACAGAGCAACCACTATTTCTAGTTTATCCTGCACAAAGACGATCACTAAGACGCTTGATGAACGTAAATAGTGCAGGGATACAGGCGAGCCCCTCTATCTGGTAAATGAAGTCATAAAGGCGTGTAAAATTGACGAGTTTTTGCCGGTGACGGATGAACTCGAAAGTGGTCTATTGTTTGACATTTTGACTCAGTTTGCAACAATATTTAGCGTGGTCGAGGCCTGTGGCCACATCGAAAATCTTTACTTTTGCTAACAATCAAAACCTTATTCAACGCCGCCATTTCCGAGGTTCGATACATTCTCTGACGAAACTGTACCAAATAACTTGTATAATATTGCTATCCGTAAACGCGATACATAAAAATAAATTCTAATTGGTTAATATAGAATATATCTAAATATAATTGGGAATTTGTAAATTATTTTAACGACCATTTTCACGTTATTTGAAATAACTAGCCCTAGTTATACTATGCATAGTTGAAACAAAAAAAGGACAGTTTTAAATTAGAGCAGTATTTTTTCCCCGTAACATTCTACAGTCAGCAGATCGATATGGTGCACATTAGAATTTAATACAAATAATAATCTTTTTTATAGATAGATCAAACACAATTAAAAAAAAAAATATTTTATAAAGACGAAATCGTTGAAATATAAACTTCATGGAATGTTATCTCATGTTGACGTTTTGAAGAAGTGCCTTCTTTCACGTCCGCATTTTCTATCGAGTATGGCATGCCAAGTTAACATTCTTTTTAAGACATACTACGAAAGGTGGAAACCAATACCACACAACATTATGTACAAGAATATACATTGAAAATCGTAGGACAAAATACGTTAGAAAATACGTGAGAGTTTTTATATCATATTGCGCAGTGGTTGAATTTTTTTTCATAAAGATAAAAAAAAATAATTAACGACGCCTTATTGAGAGGAGGGCATGGTGTAAACTATCCGTGATATTCAGCAAGAATAATATTTGTTTAATATTGAAAACTTAAATACAGATGAAATGAAACTATGATATAGCTTATGTAACATCAAAGAAAGATCTGACAGTCACGCAGGATAGCACGTATATAAATGGTCAGAATGCATATACAAAGAGAACTTTTTTATTTGGTCCCTTTTTGGAGGTCTCTTTTAAATTTGGGTGAGACTGCTTCAAGTGACAAACAAAAATAGCTGCTGACTATATATCTTTATATATCCGGTTTTTATGGAGGCCCAAGCTTCTTGCTGAATATGTAGTTACCTGTTTTTATCTTATAATTTGTTACTGTTGTTTTTCCCTTTTGTCGCTTCTATATGTTCATGTTGTTTTATGATTTTATTGGTCTTATAATGCTTTATTTCGCCCCCTCCTTTTATCTAATTATCAATGATAACACATTCAATTTATTGTTTCCTGTGTGAAATAAATTCTCTAACTGATTGCTCTCCGTCATAAATATGCATGAAGTATTTGCTACTAGACGTTCGAAAAACAACTATCAATCATATATCAGCTAAATCTAAAAGCACTAAAATGAATTAAGTATAATAAAATAAATAATTCACTGTTTTGGGTAAAAAAATAAAGGAATATTGGATATCAAAGAAAACAACCATTTTATTAAAATATATTGTTTGTTTCATGATTATGGATGACTATTTAACGTCCAGCGCAAGTTAAATGCATATTCTGGAAGAAAACAAAAGTCATGTTAATTTGCGCACATTGGCTATTTTGTATACTCTAGAATTAAGGGAATACAGGACATAATCTGGACATCACACACGGAGCACAAAATTAAGGAGCTTCTCTTGACGATGCAGCATACCGTAGACAAAAGTGAAAAATGGCACGAGTGTAATAACTTATTGGGATCTGTATCTTAATTTGTCTTATTTTTTTATTGTTTTTTTTTTTTATTTTATTATTTTTTTTTTTTTTTTTTTTTTTAATGTTACCTTTGTATTATAAATCATGTTTACCATTGTATATATGTACCTCATGTTACACATTTATGTGTCTGAGCGTTGCTTTACAATAAAATCTTGAAATCTTGAAATCTTGTATTGAAGAATACTACATGTATATTAATTTTATCATTGTTAGGTTACTGTCACATTGGCGTGTATCTGAGAAATAGTTCACAGTATTTTAATTATAGTTATAGATAATGTATTACTTGAATGAACGCAACTTAGTTACATACACTTATGTTGTTACAATCAACGCCAAATAAAAAAAAATACTCTGATATTCGTGGATTTCTATTAGTTTTTAAATAATTTAATGCATGTCATATGGTATCTTGTCAGTGAAAGTTGTCTTTTTTGCAATAATATCACTTCTTCTAATTTTCATACGGATTGAGGCTTGAATTTGTTGAATTTAACCAAATGATAATAGGAATAATTATAACAAACTACATTCGAACTTTTTCGAAATAAGAAATATAGTTGCATGTGAAATACTGGAATATTTTCATCACGAGTAAAACGAGTAAGGATTACAAGATAAGAACTAAGTAAGAATGAATTGGCAATGTTGAAAATCTTGAATCAGTATTTCAGTCTGCAACTTAAAAGGGTCATTAGCTGTCGATCATGCTCACCGATTTGACTCAAATTATCATATTCGACTTAAACATATATACTAAAAAGTACATCCAAATTAAAAAAAAAAACATAAATTGCATCAGCCTGTCTATGTGTTCACTCGTCTGTCTGTATTTTCTACAGTTTTTTTTAAATAGTCCTCTAGTCGGTTTACATTCTCAAAAGGATATGTGTTCTATTTCTAAAAGTCCGTTTACATTTTCATCGGTCTGTCTGTGTGTCTACTTGTCTGTCTGCATGTTTAACAGTCTTGAGTACATATTCACCGGTCATTCTATGTCTACTATAATGTCTACAGGACCACCCATCTGTCTCCGTGTTGACTAATATATCTACATGTTTACAAGTCAGTGTAAGTTTGCACACAAGTTCTACATTTACATGTATTCTTTTTACCTGGCAACTTACAACTTACTTTTATTATTTTAATTTTTCACAAGGTGTATACTCCATACTAATACCATAATCCTTTGAACTGTCAGAAAGTTTCCATGCCACATCTTCTTATATCTGTTACATGTATCATTCACGGGGAGGTGAGTTGGGGGTGAGGGAGGGGGTAGGAAGGGTCCTGATTCAGAAAACCCTGGATTAAAAACACGAAATTCCGCGGTCCCGAATTTAAAAAAAAAATCATCCTGACACCCCGAAATTCGAAAAAGAAAATTCCCGGATCCCGAAAGGGTAAATCCCGAAAAGACGAGCTTAAGAACACCCGAAATATATATCAAATAAATATTAATATGGTGAAGGTTTGGTAAAATAATAAAAACAGTTACTTTTCTTTTTTTTTTGTTGATAAATATTTATAAAATAACGTTATATTTCAAGGGAGAGAAAACTAGCTTCTCGTCCTATAAGGGGGAAAAATTGGCCTGATCCTGGTTTTCCCGCAATCTCACTGAGGGGGAGGGGGGAAGTTGGATCATGCCATTTTTTTTTCCGGAGGGGATGAAATTGGCACGGGGAAAGCATGGCTATAGGACACCGGTACTTTGTAAAGAGAGTGAATGTTAACTTTGGAAAAGTACTACGAACATATGCATTGTCATAAAAGATTTTTTTTTTTTCGACATTTATTTGAAGAAGATAAGTGTAACAATATTTGAGATACATATAATCGTGTAAATACATTTATGAGTCCAAGTGAAAGTAAAAATATGTAAAAAAAAAAAAAAGGAATAAAAATAAAAAACTATTGTGGATCTATTTGTAGGGATGAACTTAAATAAAAAAATTATATGAAATTATTTCTAAAATCATTCTAATGATTCATGTATGTGCATAAAAATAAAATGTCAGAAGTATGCTGTAAAAACGAATAAAGATAAAAATATTAGAGCATACAGATTTGGAATAATAGCCACTGCCTTTGAATTATTACTTTGTCTAGCAAAAACTTTTGCCGGAAAATGTAAAAAAGGGATTCGTTGAACCATTTGAATGAACTAATTTCGTTTTCACAGGTGACTAAATATTTCATGCACTTTAGGTACAAATAACACAGAAATTAACAACTACAGATCACCGTACGGCCTTCAACAGTGAGCAAAGTCTATACAACATTGTCGGCTATAAAAAGCCACGAAATGAAAACTGCAAAACAATTCAAACGAGGAAAATAACGGTATAATTCATGTATAAAACTAGCAAATACGCAACACAGCAATCATGTCTTCTAGATCTTCCGGAATGAAAATGATATTTATGAGTGCATGTTTGGTTCTTGTGTCTGATGACTTTAATACAAATATATTGTGTTCCATGATTATGAAGCACATGTTTCTATACACATTGTTTGTTCTTTATTGTATTTTTATCTTTTACTTCTTTACTAGGAAATGCATTTTTTCTGTGTAAGTAAATCACGGGTTTTCTTTCCATATAAAATAAGATGATGTATTGATCAACTATCCTCATACATCTTTTCGACTGCACATTGCTCGCCAAGATATTTTACAGCTTTCAATCTTAATTCCTTCTGACCCAAAAAATTATGTATAACTATACTATAGAATTATGTTTGTTTACGTAGTCTGTCGATTTATATTTTGTGAATATCAATGCAGAAAACGAGAACACTTATAAATGAAGCGCTTATGTGCAGCTTAACTCTTAATATAAGTAAGTTTCTGTTATTAAAGTTGAAAAACAAAACAATAAATATGGACGAGATGCAAGGACTATTTTGTACAAAAAAATCTTGTGAAATTAGTTTAAAATTGCTAGAACGTTAACGTTATAGAAAACAATGTTAACGTTACGTGCAAATGGCTAAAATACCGGGTACAAGTCAAATCGGTACCTGGTCAAATCGGCACCCATAGAAAAAGTCAAATTGGCACCTGGTTAAATCGGCACCTGGTCAAATCGGCACTCAGTTTAGTCAAATCGGCATCCAAAAATATTTGATATTATATATGTAGAAATAATTTCAAAATGTATAATTTTATAAATGGATTTTATCACACATCAAGCAGTTAGAAAACATAGGTTAATTATTTAAAGTTTTCCCAACGAAGATTCTATGACTGATGTTTTGATAAGTCTTCTTTTCAATTAATTTTAATCAAGTACATAGTTAATATGGTTGTGGTTTTAACTGAACAGTCATGACAGTAGAATGTTTAAGGTATTTATAAATGTTTTATTCTTCAAAAACTTCATAAGAAACAAAGAAGCCCTTACACAAGCTAATGTTTAACAATGACAGTCAATGAGACAAATAGAAGCAATAGAATGGAAAATATGAGTCCCTTTCAATAATTCAAACTTTCATGCAAAATAATTAGCAATTCAAGGTGTTTTTTCAGGAGAGTTTAAACAGCATTAAACCAACAATCCTGCAAAATGTTTAACTGTTAAAAAGTGCATAAAAAATAACCAGTACCGTACCTCATATATCATCATGATCATTGCAAGGATTTGTATAGTGAGAACTATACAAATCATTGATCACTGTATATAAAATTAAAATACGCATTTAGGTAAGAGAAAAAATATGTACATCAACTCCAAAAAATGTGAATAAAATTAAGTGAATATTTCTGGATAACCCCTTCCTTATTTATACTGTTTTTGCTGAAATTACTGTTAAAACATGTATATTAAACAAATCTAACAGTGGTGCCGAATTGACTATATGAAGTGCCGATTTAACCAGGTGCCAATTTGACTAGGTGCCGATTTGACTATACTGAGTGCCGAATTGACCGGGTGCCGATTTAACCAGGTGCCGATTTGACTAGAATTCAAAATACCATTGTACCTTAGTCTTTTCTGACGCCCTGGAAAATCCTACAAGCAGAGTTACAAGTCTAATGGTTATCATTCTATGAACTACACTAGTAAGGGATAATTCTACAGTAATTTCGTAAATTTCTGAGACAGGGCCATTTTTAACCCTTCGTGGCCATACTCCGAAATATTATACAAGATTAGGATATTTACAAACTGATCCACACCTAGATAGATTAAATGTTGATCGTTGCTATTTTTAGACACTATATATAAATAATGTAAAGAAGGGTTCAACATCACCATTAAATAACTATAAAATGAACAAATATTAGATATTTCGGATAACAGATATCCTTCTTCAATAATAGCACGATGTCAAATGAATCATGTCAATATATTCCAAATCTTGTAATTTATACAATTTAAGCGAACACCACAGATGCTAGTACAATTTAGAAATTTCCGAACACGGCGCAAAGATAACAAAAATATGCCAAATGAAAGTAGTTACTTGCGATGTGAACTGGCGCAACTCTAAATTTCCGAAGGTTGTGACAGTTTAGATGTTAAAACTGCATGGAGGGCAGTCCTCAAACAAAAAAAATCAAAAATGTCCTAACCGACCCAAGTTGGTATAATATTTCAAATTTGACAACGGTAGGTCAATTGCAACAGAAACTACATATTTAAGCATCCCAAACGAATAGCAGTTTGAAAAAATGATTAGAAAAATAAGTTTTATCTGATGTGGTAAAATAATTGAACGTGGCTACGTACTTATACATCCATCCTGAATGAATGGAGCCCTGTAATTTAAACTGGTATTTTAAAAATAAATTCAAACTGTAAAGCCAGTACTGAAGCCGGAGTTACTGGAAACAAGTGATGACATTTTATGTTTTTTTCATTTATGCCCTCTGGGGAAACTGTCCGTAACTTTCTTATCCAAAATCTTTCCCGAGCTACTCTGTCGACCTTCGACCAACCCTCGTTGTGGTCTATGATTGTGATGGTAAGGTTTTTGAGATCAGCATGTGTGTGCCCAGGTGATCTCAAATGACGAATTGCGGGTAGGTCGGGATTTCAAGTGTAGTCACTTCGATGACCATTCATGCGTTTGTTGAATGGTGGCTCTGTCTCGACAACATACTGCATGCCACATCGACACTGAAGGAGGTATACAACATTATGAGTTTTGCAAGTTACATTGCAAAATATAGTGTACACAGACCCAGTCGAGTGGCAAGTACATGTTTGAGTATTTAGTATTTGTTGACAAGTCAGACAACGTCTGTTACCACATGATTTGCACCATCCTGCAATTGAACAGCTTTTATTTGAGGACACGTCAGCTCTAACAAATAAGTCTTTCAGACTTGCTGGTCTCAGAAAAGCCAAGACAGGAGGATTGGGAAAGATCTTGGATAATTTAGGGTGTTTGGCAATAGTTTGCCAATTGGCACGGATCAAACGTGAAAGGTTAGTAAAGGCTGGATTGTATGTTAGAACAAACGGGACTTTTTTGCTGCGCCTCTTCCGTTTGTACTGTAAGAGGTCATTACGGCTGTTATTGTTAGCGCGCGCAAATCCCTTATCTATGTCCAATTTCTTATAACCTCGTTTTGACAAAAATCCGCGAAGTTCTTGTAACCGTTTCGTGACAGCCTCCTCAGAGGAGCAAATCGTTGGTTTTAAATAAACAATTGTATCCTCATCTATGTGACCGTCATTGTACATGGTTTGTAACGTAGTGATAATTTTGGAACTAGACTCGGAAGTAGGGTCATAGTCTAGCTTCTTATAAAATCTCTCATCAGAGGGCTGACGCACTGCTTCCGCGATGTAGTTAGCTTTGTCCATTATCACAACGGCACTGCCTTTGTCTGCTGGTTTTATCACAATATCATCTCGGTTTCTCAGCGATTGTATGGCTTTTTTCTCGTCAGGAGAGGTGTTATAAAATGACGAGTACTTGTTGCTCGCTAGATGAACAACATCCGATTTGATTTTGTCAATAACTTCTTCCAGTGTAGCAGATTTACTAGGTTTTGGAACCCATGAACTCTTCTTTTTTCAAATGCGGAATACTGATTTCTTCCTCCGAGTCAGCCGTGTCTGAGTCTTCCTCATTATACACCTCTTTATCCTTGTTACCAAAATATTCTGTGATTCTGAGGGTTCTGGCAAAGTTATCAAGGTCATCTCCCAGTTTAATATTATCTATGTTACTGGGAGTAGGGCAAACATTTAAACCCTTAGACAAGACTTTAATTTCGTCCTCAGATAAAGAGACTGTGGATAAATTGACAACCGTGTTGTTGGGATTGGTCGGAACTCGAATTTTTCTTTGAAATCTACAATTTCGAGGCTTTTTATGAGATTTTTTAGAAGGTATGATTAAAGGGTGATTAATTTGCACACCACCACGTTTAAATTTGTTGATCTGTTTGACGTGGAGTTTATGTGATTCAATACGGTTGATATCACCAAGACGTACTTGAATTTCGTCAAGTTCAGGATCAGACAATTGAACACGAGATCGGCCGTGCAAATTATCACGTAGTTTATATAAATAATTCACTTGATGAATTGCCTCTTGGCGTAAAAATTCATCAGACTAATAGAACAGTCGAGTGGCAAGTAAATGTTTGAGTATTTAGCATTTGTTGACAAGTCAGACAACGTCTGTTACCACATGATTTGCACCATCCTGCAATTGAACAGCTTTTATTTGAGGACACGTCAGCCCTAACAAATAAGTCTTTCAGACTTGCTGGTCTCCGAAAAGCCAAGACAGGATGATTGGGAAAGATCTTTTAGGGTGCTTGGCAATAGTTTGCCAATTGGCACGGATCAAACGTGAAAGGTTAGTAAAGGCTGGATTGTATGTTAGAACAAACGGGACTATTTTGCTGCGCCTCTTCCGTTTGTACTGTAAGAGGTCATTGCGGCCGTTATTGTTAGCGCGCAAACCCCTTATCTATGTCCAATTTCTTATAACCTCGTTTTGTCAAAAATCCGCGAAGTTCTTGTAACCGTTTCGTGACAGCCTCCTCAGAGGAGCAAATCGTTGGTTTTAAATAACCAATTGTATCCTCATCTATGTGACCGTCATTGTACATGGTTTGTAACGTAGTGATAATTTTGGAACTAAACTCGGAAGTAGGGTCATAGTCTAGCTTCTTATAAAATCTCTCATCAGAGAGGTGACGCACTGCTTCCGCGATGTAGTTAGCTTTGTCCATTATCACAACGGCACTGCCCTTGTCTGCTGGTTTTATCACAATATCATCTCGTTTTCACAGCGATTGTATGGTTTTTTCTCGTCAGGAGAGGTGTTATAAAATGACGAGTACTTGTTGCTCGCTAGATGAACAACATCCGATTTGATTTTGTCAATAACTTCTTCCAGTGTAGCAGATTTACTAGGTTTTGGAACCCATGAACTCTTCTTTTTTCAAATGCAGAATACGGATTTCTTCCTCCGAGTCAGCCGTGTCTGAGTCTTTCTCATTATACACCTCTTTATCCTTGTTACCAAAATATTCTGTGATTCTGAGGGTTCTGGCAAAGTTATCAAGGTCATCTCCCAGTTTAATATTATCTATGTTACTGGGAGTAGGGCAAACATTTAAACCCTTAGACAAGACTTTAATTTCGTCCTCAGATAAAGAGACTGTGGATAAATTGACAACCGTGTTGTTGGGATTGGTCGGAACTCGAATTTTTCTTTGAAATCTACAATTTCGAGGCTTTTTAAGAGATTTTTTAGAAGGTCTGATTAAAGGGTGATTAATTTGCACACCACCACGTTTAAATTTGTTGATCTGTTTGACGTGGAGTTTATGTGATTCAATACGGTTGATATCACCAAGACGTACTTGAATTTCGTCAAGTTCAGGATCAGACAATTGAACACGAGATCGGCCGTGCAAATTATCACGTAGTTTATATAAATAATTCACTTGATGAATTGCCTCTTGGCGTAAAAGATTCATCAGACTAATAGAACAGTCGAGTGGCAAGTAAATGTTTGAGTATTTAGCATTTGTTGACAAGTCAGACAACGTCTGTTACCACATGATTTGCACCATCCTGCAATTGAACAGCTTTTATTTGAGGACACGTCAGCTCTAACAAATAAGTCTTTCAGACTTGCTGGTCTCCGAAAAGCCAAGACAGGATGATTGGGAAAGATCTTTTAGGGTGCTTGGCAATAGTTTGCCAATTGGCACGGATCAAACGTGAAAGGTTAGTAAAGGCTGGATTGTATGTTAGAACAAACGGGACTATTTTGCTGCGCCTCTTCCGTTTGTACTGTAAGAGGTCATTGCGGCCGTTATTGTTAGCGCGCAAACCCCTTATCTATGTCCAATTTCTTATAACCTCGTTTTGTCAAAAATCCGCGAAGTTCTTGTAACCGTTTCGTGACAGCCTCCTCAGAGGAGCAAATCGTTGGTTTTAAATAACCAATTGTATCCTCATCTATGTGACCGTCATTGTACATGGTTTGTAACGTAGTGATAATTTTGGAACTAAACTCGGAAGTAGGGTCATAGTCTAGCTTCTTATAAAATCTCTCATCAGAGAGGTGACGCACTGCTTCCGCGATGTAGTTAGCTTTGTCCATTATCACAACGGCACTGCCTTTGTCTGCTGGTTTTATCACAATATCATCTCGTTTTCACAGCGATTGTATGGCTTTTTCTCGTCAGGAGAGGTGTTATAAAATGACGAGTACTTGTTGCTCGCTAGATGAACAACATCCGATTTGATTTTGTCAATAACTTCTTCCAGTGTAGCAGATTTACTAGGTTTTGGAACCCATAAACTCTTCTTTTTTCAAATGCGGAATACGGATTTCTTCCTCCGAGTCAGCCGTGTCTGAGTCTTCCTCATTATACACCTCTTTATCCTTGTTACCAAAATATTCTGTGATTCTGAGGGTTCTGGCAAAGTTATCAAGGTCATCTCCCAGTTTCATATTATCTATGTTACTGGGAGTAGGGCAAAAATTTAAACCCTTAGACAAGATTTTAATTTCGTCCTCAGATAAAGAGACTGTGGATAAATTGACTACCGTGTTGTTGGGATTGGTAGGAACTCGAATTTTTCTTTGAAATCTTCGATTTCGAGGCTTTTTATGAGATTTTTTAGAAGGTCTGATTAAAGGGTGATTAATTTGCACACCATCACGTTTAAATTTGTTGATCTGTTTGACGTGGAGCTTATGTGATTCAATACGGTTGATATCAACAAGACGTACTTGAATTTCGTCAAGTTCAGTATCAGACAATTGATCACGAGATCGGCCGTGCAAATTATCACGTAGTTTATATAAATAATTTACTTGATGAATTGCCTCTTGGCGTAAAAGATTCATCAGACTAATAGAACAGTCGAGTGGCAGGTAAATGTTTGAGTATTTAGTATTTGTTGACAAGTCAGACAACGTCTGTTACCACATGATTTGCACCATCCTGCAATTGAACAGCTTTTATTTGAGGACACGTCAGCTCTAACAAATAAGTTTTTCAGACTTGCTGGTCTCCGAAAAGCCAAGACAGGAGGATTGGAAAGATCTTTTAGGGTGCTTGGCAATAGTTTGCCAATTGGCATGGATCAAACGTGAAAGGTTAGTAAAGGCTGGATTGTATGTTAGAACAAACGGGACTATTTTGCTGCGCCTCTTGTGTTTGTACTGTAAGAGGTCATTGCGGCTGTTATTGTTAGCGCACGCAAACCCCTTATCTATGTCCAATTTCTTATAACCTCGTTTTGTCAAAAATCCGCGAAGTTCTTGTAACCGTTTCGTGACAGCCTCCTCAGAGGAGCAAATCCGCTTAACTCTGAGAGCTTGACTGTACGGGATACTTATTGTACAGTGTTTGGGGTGACAGCTTTGGGGAGAAAGGTACTGATGTTTATCTGTGGGTTTACAATAGAGGTCTGTTGATATGACACCGTCCTTTATAGATGTTGTTGTGTCGAAGAAAGATATTTTAGAGTCGGAAATTTTATACGTAAATTTAATTGAATGGTGGGCGTTGTTTGCATGTCTGATGAATATATATAAAACGTCTGAATAATAGTCAACGATTTTTCCCACAAGGGCGTTTGATCGTTACGAGTTACGATACATGTACACAAAAAATAAATTATATAAACGCTTAAAAAGTGTACACAACAACACCAATAACTAAAAAAAAAGGAAACCATTAATATAATTATTTATATAGTTCGGATAACATATATCCTTCATCAGTATGATTGTGATGTTGAATGAATTAATTATCAGTCTACTTAGATTAAACTATAACAATTTTGAAATTTATACAATAAAAAAGTCAAACCGAACATCAGTTAAGACGCTTGCACCATTCTAAAACTGTGTTAGACATGACATAGGTTATATGGCTAATTACAACAGAATGTTCACATAATACATATATGCTTTAATAAAACCAATAATGTGCGATATGAACTAGCACAATCCTAAAACTTTAACGGTGACAATAATGAGTGAATAATTCGTTTCACTTTCTGTTAAGCTTGGGAGAGGCCAAAGACTTTTACAACCCCTACATGGATGGAGAGTTTCAAGTTTTTAATAGAATACAAACGATAAAATACAAATAAGAGCTTACAACACTATGTAAAAGAATAGAGACTGAACATTTTTTTTTAAATCCACCAAAACTGGCATTGATACCAAGTGATTCATAAGAATAAACAGATCCTGCTAAAATAAAGACAACCATCAGATTGCTTTTGCTAATTCAAAAAGGGTCTACTGTAATTCGATAATGTGAACTGTGAGGAAAAGAGGACGGGATTATGGTTTCTGCAATTATTTCCATTGTGATCTAAGAAACAGGTGTTCTAAAATGTTAATATCAAAAATCCTTGCATGATGTGGTTTCCCGTTGTAAAAAATCTCCTTTTTTCACACAAAAAGTTCTTTCAAAATTTCATACTTTGAATATTTTTAAGAACTCCATAGTTTCTACACATTTATTTATAGCAAATGTTCAATATCATTTCACAGAATTTGTTTGTTTTCACACAACATTTGGGTTCCTCAATTTAATACGCATTACGGATAATGGCCCAAGTGAAGGTTAAGAGTTTTGAATAAGAATAGACAATTATTTTGCCCTCATTTGATGTTTACACAATTTTGTAGTCATTAGGTTTTAGATGCATAAGGTTTTTGTATTATTTGTTATTTGCTTTGAAATAGCTGTCAGTAACTGTGAGTACTTTTAGATCTATACTATAAAGTAACTTTTTGTAAGGAATTAAAATTACCCGGTCATGTCCACTCTTTATTTTTGTTAGATGAATGAATGAATGAATGAATACTTTATTTGCAAGACGCCTATACATGCTATGGCAAAATAAAATATATACAATATATGAAAAACAAAAGACAGCAGAGAACAGTAGTTACAGAGTATACAATAATATTATGACACTATATGTGATCTAATTTTCCAAGCTGCATTTAAACAGTTACATAATTTTACTGTCAGAGATTTAGAATGAGCGTGTAATAAATTATCTAACTTGTGCCGAATTGGCCAAGAATAGTAGAATAAAGGTAAAATTTCTATACACACAGATCTATACGCTGGATATGATAAAAACAAAATGATATTCATCCTCTAAAACATTCATACTGCAACATATACAAATTCTGTTTTCTCTTTGAGTATTAAGATAACGACCAACTTCAACATTTAATCTAAGTGTGCCGCTACGCAGTTTTGTTAATAAAGATACATTACAATGAAAATCTTAGTTGTAATGTATTTTTCAAAACCAAATACTAGTTCATATCGTTTATAAATACAAAGTTTGTTACATTCTTCTAAAGCTGTATTGCAGCTTTGTAAAAAATGATCTTTAATACGTGTTTTTATACAATCAAATGATAATATACTAGTATCTTGTGGGATCAATACATCATAAAATCCAAGGTTACATAACATTTTTTTTTACATAAGATGACCAATTAATTTTACCATTATTTGTATAAAAGTTTATAAACTTCATATACAATAGGAGGTTTATTAGTTACAATATGAATCCAATATTTTCAGGATTGTATATTTTTTCAAAATATGCAATGGCAAATGTCCAAGTTCACCATATACAAAAATATTAGTGATTTTTTTTTTACCAAGTTTCAACATAAATCTATAAAATCTATTATATATGAGCTCTATATCACCAGCACAATGAAAACCCCATATTTCAGACCCATAACTTAAAACAGATCCAACCATATTATCGAATAGAAATATTTGTTGTTCAGTAGTCACATATATTTGTTTTAATGAACTTATTAGTGAAGATAACGCTCTTGATCCTTGTTGAGATAAACATGATAAACGCTTTTGAGTTTGTAAAAATTTTCCATTATAGTGGAGCAACACATCGAGCTATAAATAGGAGTTCACTATTTCTAATTCTCTGTCGTTGTAATAAAAACGACTTACCACAGGCCTCCATCCATTTCGAAATGTGACAACTATTTTCTTCTCCGTGTTTACTTATATGTTCCATTTATTACAATATAATAGTAATGTATTCAATAAATGCTGCAACGCATTCGTCGATTTTCCAAAAAGTACAGTATCATTAGCAAATTAGATCAAATATATTAAAAATCTATTTAGAGACACGATGTCTTTATTTGTTTTAATGGAAACATCCTGAATAATGTCGTTAATAAAATAAAAAAAACCCAGCTAAGGCGATAAAGGTTCCCCTTTCAGTCCTCCAGATCGTACACGAAGACGCACTGATGAATATAAAGTTTTAACAAAAGAAACAAATTTCTTATTAATGCCATTATTTAGCAGTTTGTATATTAATTTTTATTAAAATTCTTCTGTGTAGCTTATCAAAAGCCTTGCGAAAGTCCACGAAGGCACAAAAAAGCTGAAGATTGTGTACTAAAACATGTGATATAATTCCATGCAGTGTGGAAATGGCATCTACAGTTGAACGACCTGGACGAAATCTAAACTGACTGTCTACTAATTTCTGCTCGTCTTCCGATCACGACAGCAAACGTTCCGTTAATATGTTAGTAAATATCTTAGAAAGAATGCTCACTAATACAATCGGCCTGCAATGGTTAGGGTCAGACAAGTCACTGTTTTTCGGTACAGGGATAACTATACATTCAGTCCAATTATCTGGATGAGTTGAAAAGAATTTTAAAAATAGACGCAAAGAAAAGAGAATTCACAGCTAATATTTCACCAATAATATCACCGTTTCCCGAATTTTTGCCGGTTTTATGTTTCTGTATAGCTTTTTTAATTTTATCTTCTGCAATTTCCGAATCAAGAATATCAATACTCATATCACCAAAGTCGGTATTGTTTAATAAATGTAAAAACTTCATCACAAAGTTCTGGTGGGTTTTACAGCGGACCAAAACTTTCTACATTCCTTTTTGGCAATATTACAAAGTTCAATGCCTTTTCTTTTTTTTGAAGTTAAACTGTGCGTTACATATGGCTTTATTAAATTTGTTTCTAGTCGTAATATACGAATGTTTATTTGTATCTGTCTGATGACGCATATAAAATTTCTTGCAGTGTGAAATTCTTTTCGAGCATTTGAGCATTTCCCAATAAACCATTCGTTATTTGGTCGTTTAACATATATATCGCCTCGAGTTAAAACGGAGTGTCCAAAAACTTTATATGCACTTTATTAGAGACTCGAAGGAGATTTTCTTGACTAATGACAGATACGTCTAGTTCGAGGTAAACAGGCATGTGATCAGAAAATAAGGTCATATGTAGCACTTTAAAATCATTGATTAATCTACATTCGCCAGGCGGCACTAGTAGGTAGTCATTTACACTTCTTCATTTGGCCTTACAGAACGTAAAATTACCATCTTTGTCATTACAAGTCTGTCATTGGCTACAACCAAACCCGTGTTAAAACACATTTGTAACTAGATCATCATTGAGTAAAAAATCACTTAATTCACCTGTGCGGCAATTTAAATCTCCACATACCAAAACAAAACCATTATCACTATAGTTATTTACAATACTTTCAATAATATCGTGAAAATCTATTTCACATAATTGGTAATACTTAGATCTTTCGTGTGGTACTAACATGCATAAGAAAAACAAATAAAAATATCTTTATCAGTATCAAAGAAACTATGATAAAGTTTTAACAGAATATTACCACCATTTAATTCTTTTTCAACAATAATACCGTTACATAAAAAAACTCTTACAATAAACAGTAATACCTCCTTCCTTTCTAGTACCTATATTTTTATTACGAAATACACACGAATTTCTTTCAAAACCATCTATAACTAACAAGTTATTATTTTAACTAGGTCTCACTGAGAAATAAAATATTATACTCATTTATTAAGTTCAAAAAGTCATTATCTTTGTAGACTGAAGTCACACCATGAACATTCCAACATAGACATTTTAATTTACAGAATTGTTCTCTGGATTTGTCCTATGGCAAATATTCCTTCCCATTTACAAATATACGGTCTTTCACAAAGTAAGACTTAATGTCCCGTTCGCGTAAGTCCCTTAGAATCGGAAGCTTTTCTTTTCGTCGTTTCTGGATGTCCAAGGGTAATGGTTCTGAAATACCAAAACATGTATCTTTTTAATTTTTTGCGCTTATTTTCACCAAATCCCGGCTTTCAAAATTTGAAAACTTCACTAGTATCGGACAAGTCTTCTCACCATGCTTTCCTAGTAGTCCGGCCGATCGGTGAAAAAATTGCTCAAATAATGAGGAAAGCACCAATTTTTGCATGATGGTGCAGTTTTGTGTACTGAGCAATATTAGCTATGAACCCATCCTCAAAATTCAATATGGCGGCTTATTTCAAGATGGCTGCCGCATGTTCTAAAATATTTTTAAGTATTGCACAAACCACAGTGGATTTGATGCTGGAAGCACAAAAATCAACATATTTGAATGACTTGGTGTACTTAGCAAAATTTTGTTTTGATTTATCTTTGAAATATAAAATGGCGGCTATTTTCAAAATGGCCGCCTTGAAAAATATTTATTATTAAGAATTGACCTGAATACAAGCATTTTATTCATGTATAGTGCCATTTAGTATCTGTTTTAATTCTGTCCTTTTTTATTTTGCCTTGTTTGTCATTTCATACACAAAGTAGTAGCTTTCATAAAAAAGCTGCAGTAGTAGCTTTCATAAAAAGCTGCAGTAGTAGCTTTCATTAATGCTGCACTATTTGTTGTCTTGGGTCATACATTAAAGCTGTGATTTGGGATGAATCTGCCTTATTCAGTGTTTATCTTATTTCTGAGTCGCAATATTTTGCAATTTGAGATATTATACTGTGAATTGAGAATCATTTTAATACATCAGTGAAATGGCAGGAATTGGGGATAACAAGGACAAGATCATTGAAGTGGCAGAAATTGAATCACTTTGGGATATTGAGAAACTCACAGATGAAGACGCTTTAACAGCGGACAGCCCAGAAATGACTATTAAACAATTGTACCAAGAACTTTTAGCAGATGGAAAATATAATGCTTAAAGAACAGCTGAGATTTACCGCAATATAAAACAGAGTGAAGCGCAAATTGTGTTGGTCTCATTACGATTCAAACTGAACAGAAAGAGGCAATAAATATTTATAACGAACAGATGGGTGAAACATATCAGCAACTTCAGCAGTCGACAGACAGGATAGACCACAAGGCTTGTGGTAATTGCTTGGAGGAATTGATGGTCAGACCAATAAGATATTTAATGTTGTGGTGAGACGGATGGACAAGCTGACGACAACCGAGGAAGGAGACACAGTTCAATTTAAAAGTGCATTTGAACAGCAGGGTACCTTCCATCAACTGGCATCTGTTTTAAATGAATTAGTGGACAATCGGAATATAAAGAAGTTAAAATTTCTGAAATGGACACAACTCAAGTTTACCAAAAGTACACAACAAAATCTTTGCCTTGTGTCATTCCCCAATTGTAGTTCGCATGAACCATCAACTGCACCAACTCTGTTGAAGGTGTCTTCACCTTTAGTCAGAAGTCCTATATCAGGGCCCTTGACCCTGCATGAGACAGTTTAAATTATTCAACAACAATCTCCATTTAAGAGCATACTATAAACCTTAAGTACGAATCAAGGACAAAATGCTTATATGTCTTCTTACGCACACTTACAATCTACTATGAGTAAATAATATTTCGTTCAGACCAGCACACCATCACATAAAAAAAATTGCTGCAAGTGGATTCTATTAAGTTTCTCCAATGCTGAATGCAGTGCCTACTGACGGTATCATCCCTCGTAAGCTCCTGTAGCTCTAACAGGCTTCACATAACAGAAAGCTGACTCCACTGAGCGATCCAGGAAAGGGCAGAGGAAACCAAAAATGTGTGGCAACAGCTCATCCTCATACTCTTCATTGGAGAGAGAATATACCCGATGGCAAGAAATATTGGTGCAAGGGACTGGAGGCGAATGCCACAGCTCCAAAAAAATGCATCAACTCAATTGAAGAGGATCCTTGAATTGGGAGGCGTTTATTTACCAATTTTAACGAACTGCCGGTAAATGACAAATGGAAAACTGGAAAAGTGTGTGTAATTCCCCAAATTGCAAGGCCGATATTGGCTTTGAGAACACTTGCAAGGTAAACACAGATGATGTTTCCAAGGCCTAAACAAACATTCATTTGGAGCAGCGCCTCAGCAAGAAAGGTGATCAAACCAGATTGGAACCGAAGCATTCGTCCGAGGATGTAATGACAAAGATTCATCAAGACATGTAATTATAGAGAGGAACATAGAAACACTCAACAAGGCGTTTAAAGAATGGAAAACCTCAATAGCAAACCAGATGGCGATATATGGATTAAAAAGTGCAAGTCTACTTTGCTGATGGCACAGTATCACCGACCGATAAAGGGAATATGAACAGTCATTTGAATAATGAGATGCATAACCTCACACAGATTGTCACAAGACTAGCTGATGCTTTCAACTTATCAGAATAACCGTGGCTTGACCGATCAATATAACATCGGTTCTTCTGACCAAATAATCATGGAAGATCACCAGTTCAATGGAAGATCACCTGATCAATAAACAAGTGGAAGATCTCCTGAGCAATACAATCGTGGTAGATCGCCAGATAGAAATACAACAAACTTAATACCTATCAATCAGCAACACCCTCACTAAGCTAGAGATCATATAGTCCCTAAAGACAACGGTTAGCATCTCCACGGACAAACTCAAGAAATCCCGATTATTTCAGACAACGGTCACCTTCACCAAGATCAGGAGAAAATCAAAGTGCAATCTCAACATTGGAGTCTTTTGGAACAGAAAAGGGTCGGGCCAGTAGGCCAACGCAGGATTCCAAAGTCTATTAACCATGAAACATCACCTCATCACAAAATCGAGCAGAGGCCCACGGCTTCGTCTGGTATTATCATCAGATGAATAAGTTGAAAGAGCTTAGCAGTACTATAGGTACTATACATGACCAGAATGTGAGCATGATTGTAGACACTGCTGCAATTATAATATTAGTAAAATTGAAAATATTTCCGGCAGAAAATGGAGATTTGGAGAACGTAACGCTACGTGGTTTTGGTAAACAGCTTGTTATTGGGAAGATTATAAAGAACGACTCTCGACATTAATAGAAACATATAATGGGATATGTGCAAAGAGCCATTAACATAACATTAGGCTAGATATTTTGGACATACCGAGCGCATAGTAGAGGTTTCCAGATTTGCTACGTATCAGGTACGGTTGGAACGTAACACAACCGTTGGTGCTGTTTGGGAGGTTTCATTTAATGCATGATATTATTGTATGTATCATGATAAAAACAGAGAAACAAAATTGCATATCAGTGATAAAAACCGTTATCTTTTATTTTATTACGATTTCACTGCTTCAAGAAAACCTTGCACGTGATATTATACGATAAAATTTATTTTGTGCCCAAGAGAATGAATCAAACAGTCCTTACTTGAACTGAGTTGCCTCGACCTTTATATTCTAAATATAGATTGCGTTTCTGTATGGCTATATTTCTGTGTTTTGTATATTAAGAAAAGGATTAGAATAAAGAATGTTTTCTAATACTTAAATATCAATTGGAATAATTAGAAATTACTTATTAATAATATCTTACTTGTACCTTACTGGTGTCGTTAATGACTACATAGACGGATCCAGGGGAAGGGGGGCTTGGGGACCGCCCCCCCCCCCCCTTTTCGTGGCAAAAATTTGGTTGATTATATAGGGAATCACTGAAGCATGGATGGAGCGCCCCCCTCTTTATGAAAAGTTCTGGATGCGTCACTGAACTAGTACACGTGCTAATGGCAAAAATGAGTTCAAAATTGTATTGATTTCTCATTAAATAAATTTTTATTAATTAAGCTATCTTTTCGATCATTTGAGCAACATTTTTTCATAAAACGCAACACACATTGTAAAACTATCGATCTATCTCTTTCCTTATATTTTGTCACTGAACTTTTAATAAAATTGTTGTTTATATTAATTACTTAAAGAATGAATATAGATTTTATGACACTAACGAAAACCAATTTTTGAGTAGAAATATTTATCATCACGATGTTACTTCATCGTGTTAGCTTATTATTGTTATGTCACTAGATATTGTTATTACATTAATATTTGCAAATATTGTCGCGAGTAAAATTGCACATGCCTGCGAGTAGTATAATACAATCTACGAGGGGTAATATTAAAAAAATATCCATCTATTAATCCTTTTGTCGTACAGCATTGCCAGAAAAACTTCATACAACACAGCGTATTTTGTTCACTGATAACGGCAATAATTTGACGCTATATTTACACTTAGTCTAATGCAATATGAATATGTCTTTCTAACTCTTCGTAATGTTCTACGGAAAATACTGTGTTGCTATATAATGTCTTTTGCAACATTTACAACTGATTTATGGACTCAAAATTAAGGATCATGTTCATCGGTTGGTAAATGTTTCTTTGTAATTTGGTTCAGGTTTATATGTACTAGTATCATGAAAACGATATTACTTAAAATAGTTAAACTCCAGTTTTTCTGAGTTTTCTCTCTCGGCTTACTGCGAAAAAGATATTAAAAAAGGGCATGTTTCTAAAATTTATAGAGCATATTGATTTTATGAGGTGTTTTTTTTTATAAAGAAAAACTTTAAGCCCGACGGTAAAGATAATTGTCCAAAAAGGAAGGATTCCAAGTAAATACGATATCAGCCATATCTCTATGCATAATTGTTCAAATTGAAGATGTAAACGACCTTGTATTTTTTATAACTTCATTCCGGATGTCTTATTTTTTTTTTATCTTTATTCAATTCTTCAACATATATATACAACAGATATATTACCTATTACACAAAATTATCACAAGGTAATGTTATTAAGTAAAATGACATACATAATTCAGTACAGTAATCAGAAGTCACGCGTTTTGACACCTTCGGTTTCTTGTAACAGAGTATTAGTTTTTAAAAGGTATGTCTGATCATGTCTCCCTGGACTTTTTTTTATCTTATTGACAAGTGTATTAGACCTATCGCGCACTGACTAAAAAAAGATTTGGTTTTATAGTAATTTTGTCATTTTTCTTTTGTTATTAAGGTCAATTAATTTTGTTCAACTACATTTTATTTGATCATGTTTTCTAAAAACTTACCAAAATAAATACAAAACTTTAACATTTTATTATGATACATAAAGTTATTACAAACAAAATTTATAAAGTTTTAAATTTGTTTTGTAATTTAGCTTCTTTGTATCTATGTAGTTTCACGGGCAAATAACTCTTAACTATAAACCTTTCGTACCGACGGTTACTTGCAACGGTTGCTTGAAAGCATAATCGAGTGCACACACTATTGTTTTCTACGAATACAAGAAGAAACCACATGAAATTAGTCCCAAATTACAGCTAAAAATTCTCTAAACAGTTATGCATATGATTCCTAAAACATTTGTTGATATAAAGTGTATACATCAATAATTTTCAAAAGTTAAATGACGGCTCCCACTTCGTACTACGGTTGGTACGGTAGCAAATCTGGAAACCTCTAATGAACCCGAATACTCCCGAAATTACCATCAACAATAAAGTGATAAATGCTGCATTTGTTAACAGTGGAAACGAGATTTCAAATCAGCAAGTTTGCATTACACGATTCATCACAGTTCCTCCAAACTCAAAAATGACTGTTGCCATTAAAACTACTGTAAATTCAGAAAGTATTGCGTCCATTTATTAATGCAATTTTGTCATTAAAGATTTAAATACGATTTTAATGTTTACGATTGTGCGAAAAATCCTGTTGAATTCATATATAATATTTCATAATGCTAGTTTTAATTAATGCGTTTATTACTCTGTCGCATGTTTCGCAATAATAAAAAAAAAACTCGCAATAATTTCTGAAGTTATAGTTATAAAGTGCTGACCAGGAGTGAATTTTAGGACCATGCTCCCTGAATACTTGCGAATTGGATTCGCACGTAGTTGGAAGAAGAAATAGTTGTCACTTTACCATTTTAAATTATGACAATCGTCTAATCCGCCAGAAGAAAGGTACACCTATTGATTAAAATAGAATAATTTGACGATGTAGTGGGTACGGCAGATGGAAACGTGAGAAGTGACATAAGACGTGGTATTGCAGAGACACGAGACAATGTGCCCTCGGCACTTCCTTAAACTTCAGATGAGTTACCTACTATTCCATCACACGTAACTGACATATACTCATCGTATAATATAACGTTCAATTGACTCATTTCAACATATTTCATTCCAACTTTTAAAACTGAAGTGTTTAAATTACAAAAACACTTTACATATTAATTAACATTTCACTATTTGTTTTTGTATATGCAGCCCTATTTCACAATGTATGTGTAATCGAAATAACCAAATTCATTTTTTTATATTTTAATATTAATTGATAACAAATTCAACAACACGAAGTTCATTTTTAAAGAATCATTACTTTAATTTCCGAAAATATATAGAATACATGTACCTTTAGGACAATCTTGATATTTATACCGTTTTCCCGCCATCTTGAAAATGGCGACCATATTGGATTTGTCAGAGTGGGTCCATGGCTGAAATCAAAGGGTATATGACCAAGAACTACTATGCAAAGTTTCATGCTTTCCTCATCAAGTGAGCAATTCTGCTCTATATCTGCACCAATCGGCCGGACTATAGACGATAGGCTTCAGCAATAGATAATTTTGTAACCACATTTTTAATTTTCAGACATTCATCCAATTTTTTAGCTCACCTGGCCCAAAGGGCCAAGTGAGCTTTTCCCATCACTTTGCGTTCGTCGTCGTCCGTCGTCGTTGTTAACTTTTACAAAAATCCTCTCCTCTGAAACTACTGGGCCAAATTAAACCAAACTTGGCCACAATTATCATTGGGGTATCTAATTAAAAAAATGTGTCTGGTGACCCGGCCAACCAACCAAGATGGCCGCCATGGCTAAAAATAGAACATAGGGCTAACATGCAGTTTTTGGCTTATAACTCAAAAACCAAAGCATTTAGAGCAATCTGACACGAGGTTAAACTGTTTATCAGGTCAAGATCTATCTGCCCTGAAATTTTCAGATGAATCGGACATTCCGTTGTTGGGTTGCTGCCCCTGAATCGGTAATTTAAGGAAATTTTGCTGTTTTTGGTTATTATCTTGAATATTATTATAGATAGAGATAAACTGTAAACAGCAATGTTCAGCAAAGTAAGATTTACAAATAAGTCAAGTGACCAAAATGGTCAGTTGACCTCTTTAGGAGTTAGTGCCCTTTATTGTCAATTTTTAACCATTTTTCGTAAATCTTGGTTATCATTTACAAAAATCTTCTCCTCTGAAACTACTGGGCCAAATTAATCCAAACTTGGCCGCAATCATCGTTGGTGTATCTAGTTTAAAAAATGTGTCCGGTGGCCCGGCCATTAAATCAAGATAGCCGCCACAGCTAAACATAGAACATAGGGGTAAATGCAGTTTTTGGCTTATAACTCAAAAACCAAAGCATTTAGAGCAAATTTGACATGGGGTCAAATTGTTTATCAGGTCAAAATCTATCTGCCCTGAAATTTTCAGATTAATCACACAACCTGATGTTGGGTTGCTGTCCCTGAATCGGAAATTTTAAGGAATTTTTTCTTATTCTGGTTATTATCTTGAATATTATTATAGATAGAGATAAACTGTAAACAGCAATAATGTTCAGCAAAGTAAGATTTACAAATAAATCAAATGACCGAAATGGTCGATTGACCCCCTAAGGAGTTATTGTCCTTTATAGTGAATTTTTAACAATTTTCATAAAATTTGTGAATTTTTATTATCATTTTCACTGCAACTACTGGGCCAAGTTCGTTATAGATAGAGATGATTGTAAGCAGCAAAACTGTTTAGTAAAGTAAGATGTACAAACTCATCACCATCACCAAAACACAATTTTGTCATGAATCCATCTGCTTCCTTTGTTTAATATTCACATAGACCAAGGTGAGCGACACAGGCTCTTTAGAGCCTCTAGTTTTTTTATAATGTTGGTACATTGTTCACCTTCCGATTCCGGTATATTGTAAAATATCAATCTATTCCGCCTGGACCTCATATGACGTCTATTAACTCGCTCTTAAGTTTGGTTTTCCTAACGAATAACATCTAAGCTTTGCCCTATTCTATATACATAATATGTTCCACCTGATTTATTTTGCTTTGAAATCTTGTCAAGTTCAGTTTTAAATTTAGAAAAAAATCAACTTTCTGTGTATCAAAATCGTTGCTTATAAGCTGGGAGATTTTTTCTACCTGGTCCATTCGATCGTCTATCGATTTGGCATTTTGTTCCAGTTTACTTATTTTTGAATTTACAGACGTAACTACCGATTCGATTTGTTCGAGCTTACCCAATTTAATTTCAAAGCTATCCATTCTTCGGAATATTTCGTCAATCCAACCTGGCCTTTGTTCTGGAATTTGTTGGGCGAGAGGTGATGTTTGATGCACTTGGTGTACAGGATATGACATCATACTTGGGTTACCGTTAGTTGTAGAGCAAAACTGTTAACTCTGGTTCTGCATTTGGAACATCGGACTGGGGCTTTGTGAATACATTAAATTTGTATCGTTACAGTACCGTGGTTGATTAAAGCTAGACATTAAATTCACATTATCTACTGTAGAAGAGGTTTCATTGTTTACATTTCGAACGTCACCTGAACCATTCAAGTGTTCACTTATGTGTTCACTTTTGTTTACGTTTGATAACTTTTTTTATTCCTTTGTTTACTTTTCTTTTTAAACGGGTTTCTTCTAACTGATTCATCAAAAGCAGTATTGTCACTATTGTGTTGCTATTACTGTAACTGTTATTTGTTCTTTTGACACCTCTGCGAGGCATATTACCATAAAATGTTCACATTTTCTTTATCTCATGAAAAACACTGCCGTGCTCCATTTGTCACATGAACATCTATTTTTATTCATCAGATTTTATAGTTTGTTTTTGTGTTGTTCTTTTACACCATTTGTACTATGTAAGTTGAGGGTTGGGTGCCAGCTTACATGTTTAAACCCGCCACTTTTTATTTAATTATTTGTGCTGCCCCAAATCAGTAGTCAGTAGTTAAGTGATTGTCGTTCGGTAATGTGTTACATATTTGTGTATAGCTCATTATCGTACATAAATGAGGCCATTATGGAAATCTTTACCTAACTTTCAGGCATCCATTTCGAACATTGTTGACAACTTTATGAAGTACAATTACGCTTAATTATAATTAATGCTGTCTGACACCTTTATTATATAAACCATATTAAGATATCAGAATATCTTTTGTACTGACGGTTTAAGATTTTGATTAAAAACATAAATAGAGGCACTCTGAATTCAAGGCAACAACATTTTTAGTCATGGTGTAATCTTGTTGTTGTCCTTTAAATCATGTAATTTATTATGATATTATTACGTACTAAGTAGTTCTGTATTGGCCTTGTTATTGGTCCGAGGCTTGCTGTTTTGGCTTTGGCTTCGCCTCAGGCCAATACAGCTGGCCTCGGACCAATAACAAGGCCAATACAGAAATACACGTAATAGTATCTTTATTAATTAACTAAAGTGTTACATTTTTTTTGAATTTCATTTCAAAAGAGATAAATATTTTTACCTTGAAGTGGAACTATCCAAATCTCAGTGTCTTTTTATTAGATGCAATACAATGTATATAATGATCTGGAGCTGTTTCCAGGTGTCTTGAGCATTTTCTTATCTAATGATTTTTTCTACTCTTTTCAGTCACTTTAAAGTGTGACAACTTAAATTTAGACGCAACACATAAATAGTGATTGGAAAAGTACTGCCATTGCATGCTTTTGTGAAGAAACTAATAATAAAATCGATTTGCACCATCGTGAAATTATGAGGTCGTCAAGAAATGAACTTTGCGATAATCTACTCGTTCCCCAAACCTGAACTATTCCATCGTCTGCTTTCAAAATGCTTTTTAAATGAATGGAACCGTCTTTAGCCTGAAATATATGCCATGCTGACCTTTTCAGCATTATTGAGATGACTAAATGAAAACTGCGTCTTCCAAACAACTGTTTACTATCAGTTTGTGTTTTTTTTGTCGTGACTTTCGATGTAAAAACTAGAGACGTTCCGAAATCCTGCACTTATATCAACTCGGCCAATTAGAATAACTCGGCCAATACAGAAAAAAATCTATATTGGCCGAGTTTACACCATATATTGCATAGGCAGTTTTCATCATATTAAGTTCAATAACAGTGTAGTTAATTAATAAATTGAGTTACTAAATAGACTTATTTCTGATACCACTATATATTTTTCATTTTAAATTACAAATAATGTCAGTTTTTGGATTCCTGGTTCGATTCTCGTTCCGGGATACAAATTTCAGGTACTGAATTTTCGGATATTCCTTTTTATACTATTTGCGAGTATGGTCTTGAGGAAAATGATGAAAGAACGCAGGAAGGGGACGATAAATGGCTGACCCATGGTAAGAGAACGCCATATCTCTTAATAAAATTGAGAATGGAAATGAGAAATGCGTCAAAGAGATAGACAACAACTCGACCATATCAGACAACAGAAGAGTAACCCACAGGTCTACAATGCAGCGAGAAATTCCCGCACTCGGAGGCATCCTTCAGCTGACCCATAAACAAATATATATACTAGTTCAGTGGTAATAAACGCCATACTAAGCTCTAAATTGTACACAAGAAGCTAAAATTAAAACTATACAAGACTTATATAGTATCTATTACCAATGAGACACTCGATGTTGTTTAACAGTTAAAAGTCAGATGCAACATTGTATAATCTACACACATGGCATTACGTTAAATATACAGTCAAATAGCGATACTCATTGAGATTGGCATTAACAATCTTATTGTAGATATCTGCAAAAGCGTAGATGTGTTTCAAGGTTATGGCGAATGAGCATATTTGTTTTTTTGTTCGTGTTGATCACTTTGTAATGATATGCTGGTATTGCTCTTAAATCAAAGTTTATATCTTTGGTGGTGGTCGCATTATCATTTAAACCCTTGTTGGATGAGATCATATGATTTGCTAAGTCTTCTCTGAAAGCCAATCGTTCCATCATGTCGTTTGAAGTTTACATGTGTACTTACGAAATGAAGATTGCAGTATGATGTTTGTAGATTTCCACATTGTTCTTTCGAACACCATTTACTTTTCTTTGCAACAATATCTCGGTGTGTTTTACAAATCTTACAAATTTCTTAATATATTCTCGGGATAATGAAAATAATATTGACTGAAACAATACGGAAACTTTCAAAAATGTACACCCATTTAGCATGTATACGTGTAATACCACCATTGATTTTTCCCTATCAGTCTTTGTTATATTGGCATTTTTAAAACAAATGTACAGTGTTTACGTTTGTTTCAACTAAAACAATACTTTGCGCGAATAAAGTGTAATCCTTTCCTGCGGTACAGTGAAAATTTCACACTAAATTCCATTGCATATCAGAAAGTAACCATCACCGGAAGTAAATAACACAAATGTTTACACTGTTATTTACTGGTTACCAGCTTTGGTAACTATGTAACCTTAACTTTCCAAATTGTTTTATAAGACCATCAAATAAAGAAAGAATAATGCTCTCAGACACCCGACATACATTTTATGACTCAGAAAAATCTATGTGCATAGAAATGCAGGGTTAATTTTCTACAAGTTTTAATTCAAGTGAATATTTTTTAGACCTACTTTCCTATGCGCCGGATGTGACGTACCATTATTTGGTAGTATTACACTTATATGTCTCGAACATAATTAAAAAGTTATCTTTCCAATCATAGAAGTGAACATTGAGTGGAACATCACGGCTAGAAAACGAAGTGAAAATGTTTGGATTCACCAGCTTCATTCTGCTGGTCTTAATAAAAAAAAGACGAGAAACGCTACATGAAAGATAAAGTATTGAAATGTAATTTGTTTAGATCAATTGAGAGGTCTGTCGTTATCGTTTTATAAAAAAATGTGTTAAATAATCGTTAAATGCGTTTAACAACTTTAAAACCCTTGAAATATGGTATAAAACACATAATTCGAAATTTGGGACATGACATAGTCTTTTGACCTTATGACCTATGTGTCTAAGATCTTTGGTTCAAGATATAACGTTATTTTTATCTTTTCAAAAACGGTGAACGGAGGTTATGCCCATCAAATGGTTAGAAGTTGACCAAAACACTTTTTACTATTCACAACTTCTATTAGTATAAAAGGTCAAAGTTAAGGTCAATGCAAAAAAAAAAACACATTTAAAACATAGTTTCAACACTTAAAATAAGGTTAAAAAAACATAAATTTTACTATCTGGGACTTAACATTTGACCTTGTATAATGTTTTGTAAATTTTGAGAGTTCTGGAGAAGTCTCAATCACTCTGGCTAAAGCAGCGTTGCTAAAGGCAAAATAATTGTAATTGCAATTTGGCTCAGCGTGCAGTGGCAAATATGTCATGCATGTTTAAGACGAGGACAAATTAACAATAAATACAATACGTAGTTTATGTAATAAACATGTTTACCATAAGCCGATACCGAAACTGATACCGAAACCGCAACCAAAAATAGTATTGAGGTAAAATGTAAATGTTTATAATGTTTTTTTAACTCAACCCTTTTACTCAATTATATATTTTGAAATTCTAATACACTCAATGAAGTAATACGTCAAATCATCAATTCACATGATTTTTTTAAAAAGCAAAGTTAAATTCAACCATTATTAAATACCCTCATGCAAGTAACATATAATTTAAGATGTTGATACAATTAATTATGATGTACTTTTATCATGAAGTATGTTTCGTCGTAAGGAATCGGCTGCACATAGTTCTACAATAGGTGCAATATCGTTCCGACTATGTCTTTAAAGAGAACCTATTATTTTATAAATGTTCATTCGTCTTAGGAATGTTCTACATACACTTTTCTTGCAGGAATCTTTTCACTAATAAATTTGCGTAGATCGCGGTTTTGCATTTTGTTTGATTAGCTGTCTTACAGTATATGGTGTTGCAATCGGATGTTTAGATGTATATATGGTATCGCCAAATAAGTAATAATCACGAGGAAACGGTCAAATCTCGTGTGAACCGATCGCATCCATTAATCTGTAAGTCATCGCGTCATTGCTATGAACTAGGAAACCAGATTTGATGTATCTTTTTTTCCTTTCCTGTGTCAATTATTACCTGCGTATAAATACAGTGTATATGACGATGTCCACTATAAAAAAATGCATGAATTTGGTTTGGCGATTTATTCTATTGAAAGTACCATCAATATATCGAACTACTTCTTCCGATTCTGGCCAATCACCCTTCATATTTCCATTCTTCAGCCGAATGCCATGTAATCCATTGTTATCATTGATCTGAAAGCTTGATGAAGAATTGGCTAAATACTATGGATAGCTTTACATAATGCTTTATGAACTAAAGTTTTGCTTACATTTAACATCAAAACCATTTGTCCAAATGTAGGGTAACATCTTAACCAAATCAAAACAATTAAAAGTTTATTTGCCAGTTTTAAAGTACCGATTCTTTATTCCTATGTCTTATTCTGCTTAGCGCTCTCATGAGTATCAAATATATTTTATTAAAACTATCTACTGTTTAACCAGTAATTCCGAAGGATTCATGTCTTATACTGTTATGCATTGCTGAAAAATATGATTTCCTAAATATGAGTATAAACCTTCATCAGGAATTAATCGGCCTCAAAAGTATTTTCTACATCCAATGAATTGGAGAACTATTAAAAATAACAACATCTGGCTCTGTTTTTCAAAATACTATGTTTTTGTTTAGATAAAAAGCTGTGGCAGTAACGAAATAAATGTTAGGCCCTTTCTTATTTATTTTTTTTTGGGGGGGGGGGGGGGGGATGTGTTGTTGTTCTTCTCGTGGGGTGGGCTAACAGCATCAAATGAAACATTGTTTTCCCTCTGATATCCAATTAAACCAATATATATTGTTTTCTTTCTCAATAAATAATTTTGTATCCACATCATTATTGTATATTACTTGCATTTGTGTATTGAATACTCGTTGAATTAAACTTTGCTTTTTTGATAGATTCATGTAAATTGAAGTAATACTACATCTAGTGTTTTCAAATTTTAAACAATACAATGGAGTAAAATATTTGAGTTAATTAAACATTATAAAAATTTACCTCACTACTATTTTTGGTTTCATTTTCGGTATCGGCTTATGGTTGTCATATCTAATAGAGGACGTCCGAGATGAAGATCGGGGAACTTTGAACTGCCATAGGCAAATGAGAGTATTTCGGATAAGGACATACGTTGTGCCGTACAACAGGCATAACAGAGTTTTTCCAAAGATTTAAACGGGCAGAGATTTTGTCCCTCGCTACTTTAGGCATCAGATTTAATGTTCTCATTATGATCAGATGTGGCTTATTACTGTACATCTCGCACAGTCAAACGGTATTTGCATTTGCAGTATTTTACGGCCAGTCGATAAAAGATCCAAGTGACCATATATCTAATCCCCAATCACAGATAGGATGATTTGGAAATTGAATAGTCATGACTGGTACTAACTGTAAAATAATCTTGCCGAAGACATAATGCAAATGAAATTAGCCGTATTGCTAACAGTTGTGTGAAATGAATCAGCAAAGAAAAAACTCCCACTAAAATGCAAATGGTCAAATTGAATTAAATACTGTTTTTAACAGAACAATAATTGATTTTTGTCAAATAAAAAGGTACATATTATAATTTGTATAATTTCTATTCAGTATGTGTAAGTTTCTCATATATTTAAAATAAAATATATATTTTTGATATCTAATTTATGAAAACTTAACAAACACGAGGTCTACATTGACTATCGACTACATTCGGTGAAAACCTGATTTAAACTCAATGTAAACATTGATTTGTATAAATGGGGACGTAATAGTGTTTATTTTAAATGAACAATACGCTCACACCACACCGAGTTTAGTTCATTATGAATATGGCCTGAGTTGAGCATACCAATCGGAACTGATGTGTTAGTTTATTTTGCTATCTTCTGTAGACTGGGAAAAAAAATCCACATCAAAATCCAACTGATTATTAGCCAATGATAATATATAGGACATATGAACAGTTATTTTGCATAATTTTATTATTGATTTTCACTTTTATTAAACAATGGCATTCAATAATGCAATAAAGATGTTATTACAATTAAAATATTGCATTATTATTTTATATGTTTAAATGAAACAAGGCCATGTACACTGTGTCTAAACCACATCGGCAAAATCTGTTCGGACTCGATGGTATCTAACATCCGGCACAATGACGGAACATCAATTGACAGAAGAAAGATAGGTTTCTCCTTGTTTTCTTATTTTTTTATGATATCGAACAATATATATACATATACAACTATTTTCTATTGTGATATGCAATATTTTCTACAACCGTTCTATATTAACGGAGAAATAAGTAAAAATGCACGTCAAAGTGACGACTTGAGTAAACCTTGCCTCGAAATTGTTTAATTTCTGGTTAAATTGTTCACATTGTACGGAAAGAAAGGTACAAATGTACGGGATGACAGATACTCCCACGGAGATTGTAAAACCTGTTATTATATAGAACGATAGAAATGGGTCATGTCAAAATGGAACTGGCCGGTTTCGTCAATGTTTACCACCCGGTTTGGTCAAATAAAAAAAATCTTATCGAATTACATTATAATTGATTATTTAACTTCAGTGTTAAAAAGGAGTTGTGTGGGTCGTTGGAAAACACGTTCTTTCACAAGACAGTCTCAGATTCAAATAAATAATAAGCATACACTGGAATTCTTACTCTTATAGAACACAAACAATTTTAATTTTATTTTGCATGCATTTAAATTTTTTACAACAGAATAGATAAAAATGAAGGTTATAACGAAAATTGAGGTTAAAGCTCTCAAATATGCGTTTTCTATATGAATTATGGAAAATATGTTTAAACTTGAAATTAGAGTTTACGGTCTTAAAAAATCAAAACACACAATTGATATGTGACTTTCTCGTACAATAGGATGGGCACCTTTATAAGTAATCTAATCATTCTGTGTATGTAATCTTTTCTATGATCGTTAAAAAATAAATCTTTTTAAGGATAAACGTTGATAATAAGACATATTTATATGCATGCATAATTGACATAGAAAATGAATGTTTATAGGAAGAAAAGGATTTCAACTACCATGCATTAATTTGTTTTATCACTAATTGTAACTATACTTCTATGTATAAATTAGTATAATAGTCTCAGGCCATCGACAAAATTCAATAATAAATATTTTTTAACCCATGGAAGTAATATTAAGTTCCATGGTTAACCTCAGTATAAAAAAAACGGGTCTGTACTGTCGTCATTGTGTTATGATGATCGTACACTGACGTTGGACAATATATTTTGACAATATATACGGACAGATGGATTCCGTTTATTTCAAAGTCGACGTAATAATGTTTATTATAAACATTCTCGTTGATATTTGTAAACAAGCGAGACCAAGTGATTCGAATTCATAGCGTTTTGAACTATTTGTATAAAGTTTGTAAAAAAATAGAAGGTTAGACTGCAACATATACAAGTATGGAACACAGATCTAACGATTTGTTTCCCTATTTACCATATGTCCATTGCCTTTGCCCTTGACCTCATTTCTATATTATTTTTTTATTTGTCCACATGACGATTCATGTGACCATGAACTAATTTCCTTCATTTATGTTGGTAAACGTTAAGGGTTTTGCATTGTTGGTTTTACTAATTGGAATGTGTTCATGTCCGTCTGGCAGGATTCATTAGACCTCGACTTAAATGGTTCCATAAACAATCGGTTAACTTTTTGTGACCATATTTTTTTTTTTATCTTACAGTAGTTCAAAATAAATTGAATTGCGATCATTTAAGCATTTGTGATATGTCAGTGCGTACGCATACATGTAAGTATAAATAATATATCTTACTTTTTTTATTGAAAACAAGTTATCTCGTTCGTGAAATTTGAAATTTTCAGTTGTTACAATTTTTTTTTAAAATTCAAGACCGTTGTAATTTAGTTTGGAATTCTTGGTTGTTTTTAGCTCACTTGACCCAACAGAAAATATTTTTTTTTTCATCACTTGGTCAGCGGTCGACCGTCGTGCATTATCTTTCAATACAATTTTTTAAATAAATTATTTATGTTATTCACATCTAACATGTCTAAAATAACAAGGCTGCATTTAACAAACCTTATCTAAAATCATATGTTATTTTTAATTATAATTAGGGTATCTAGTTTTAAAAAGTCTACTGAGTCCCCGCCATGGCTAAGAAATAAACATAAGGGGACATGCAAGTGCATGATATCAATTGTTTACATAGAAAATTCGAAAGGGCCAGATGATTATCTTCAAAATGTTGAGCTCTACAATTTTTCATTTACTATTAAATTATCACATTAGTTCTTAGAGGAGTTATTGCATTGCCCTAAACTCAATATCGATCTATTGTTTTCAAACATATAAAAGTCCTATATCAAAAATTATTTAGGAAGTCAAGATATACAAATAAATCGACTTGGCCGATTTCCTAATCAAACTTATTGACCTTTAATTAAGAGATTTTTTCATTTATTTGCGTTTTTACACGCCGTAACAATTTTGACAGGACGTATTATTGTTACGTATACATCCGTCCGTCTATGCTTCTTTCCTTTCTTCCGTTCCTCCAACTATCAGTCATTCTATCCGTCCGTCTATCATTCTGTCCAGCGTAAACATGTCGTAACTTGAGAACAGCTTATCTAATTTCATGAAACTTAACAAAGTTATTTCTTATAATGGTCAAACGATATGTAAATCTTTTAGTGAAAATCAAATTAAATCTTTTTGAGTTACCGGATTTTGTAAGTAAAACAGGAGTGTGTTTTTTTTAACACGCCATATCTCAAAAACGATTTTATATCATTATTGCATCAAACTTTAGACAACTCTTAGTAATATAAATCTTAACTTCTGCATACTTTTTGGTAATGTTTTAAATTTTGCTTATTAAGCGTTGTTTAGTATGTTTTTTTTTTTTGTAAAAAAAAGGAGGGTCACATATTGCGATGTATCTCAAAACCTATATAAAAAAAATATCATAATATTATAAAATAATTAGATATCAGCGTTTGCTATTTAGCATTTATATTCCATTTGAAATTAGTTTGAACATGTTGAAGATCAGTGAAATAACAGATATGCCTTTCATTAGGATATTGTGTTTACTATAATTACCTATGTACAAAAGTGCCCGTTTTAAAATAAATTTAAACACGCCAAGTTTATTTTATAATAAATATATACTCAAATTCTTCCGAAAGACTATGTTCAGATCCGTGTTAACGTTGCTTTTCATTAATTGTTGGTTTAAAAAAAATAAAAAAACCTGGTGATATATATAGATGAAACCGGACGATTATGAAGTAAACAAGAATGTCAAAACCGATGTATTTTATTTTGACATGACCCATTTCTTTCGTTCCATACACAGAAATACAAGTATTGAGATGCTCATAATGACTACTTTTGCAATCTTCGTGTCAGTATCTGTCTTCCCGTACCTTTCTTTCCGTACAATGTGGACAATTTAACGAGAAATTAAACAATTTCGAGGCAAGGTTCACTCAATTCGTTATTTTGACGTGCATTTTTACTTATTTCTCCGTTAATATAGAACGGTTGTAGAAAATATTGCATATCACAAAAGAACATAGTTGTATATGTATATATATTCTTCGATATCATAAAACAAATAAGAAAATAAGGAGAAACCTATCTTTATTCTGTCTGTTGATGTTCGGTCATTGTGCCGGATGTTAGATACCATCGAGGTCGAACAGATTTTGCCGATGTGGTTTAGACAAAGTGATGTAGAGCTTACTATAATACATTGTTTCCCGTTCGTTTCTTAATGAAGACGATCCGTCGATTTTAAAGAATGATGTATTTTGCTTTTTCTTTAATTGTGGTGTAGGCTCGTTGACGAATGTATGACCTTTGCTTTTTCTTTAGTGTGCGTTATGTGTTTTATTTGAAAAACATGTATATATTGTTATTAAATAATTAATTTCTGATAATTTTGAGTATCAAACTCTACTTTCTATGTCGGTTATATCGAACTGATATTGAAATCCAGCAGCGTTTTTTCTTAAATTTCACTAACATATCTGTTATACATGGTATATGTAATAACTCTTTGTACATAACCATGCACCCTTAAATATGAACATTAACGAAGATTAGGTACATGTGTTTTAATTCCCCTGTCAGATGAACTTTTTGGAGGGGGAAGGGGGCTCTTAAGATGGTAGGGGTGAACAGCTGATACATACACTACCTCAGCCTTTTCATATATTTTCATAACAACAATGCGTAGCCTACACACAATACGTCTAAAGCTGTACTGATTAGCAATTTTTTGGAGGGATAAATATTTTTAAATTTTATTGACCGTGTTAAACGTAAAATTTTAATATTAAAACCTACTTATTTTACTTTGTCATATTATTTAAAAGATATATTAAACGCTATATAGATGCCGTGACATTGATGTTCGTGTTACACTAAAGATAAGTATTATACTTCAGATTTAAGTGTAAAGTTAAGGCGTTGTCTTTGTGATTTTGTTATACAATATCTTTTAGAAATACCACCACTATTATCAAATTCGCATATAGTTAATAATATCAGTTGTTTGTAAAACACAATCGGTCATTCATATGTTTTATTATCAATAAATCAGGCAACATCAAAACCATCCAGATACTCTGTGAACACCTGATCTTTATATCGTCTTGGATTATAGTATATCAACATGATCAGTGAGAAATTTAACCTAGAAACTTCATACTAGTCTTTGTTGTAAGCAATGGAGAAGTGACTAGTCACTAACATAGACAATAATTTTTGTAAAACTATATCACTGCCATGACAAACCTATTTATTTTCTATAACATTTATATTACAAATACCACTTGAAAAGTATCAAAAAAAATTATAAAATATTACATTTTGGGGGTACAAACACGATTTTCATTTTCATCTTAGAATTCGATAGGTTTGACTATGAATATAAAATAAAGGAAATCAAATATGCAGGAAAGCTGAAGTAAACATCTTTTTTGTCAAACATACGTGCAAGTGTTTTTTTTTATTTCATAGTTGTATACATCCATACCAACATTTTTCTTGCAAAATAAAATAAACAAAATACATTTCAGCACTACATGATTAATATTGATCTAAATAATTAAAGATGCGTGTTCATAATGTAACTATTGTTTAAATATCCTTTGGACAACATAAGTACAAACTATAAAAAAATCAGTTGAAAAAGACTTAACTCATTAGATGGATACAATTAGAAATACATTTAAGAAAGTCACTTGGGTACTTGTACAAATGTACATCCCAACAACAAAAAGACATCAATTAACTAGGAAACCAGATTTGATGTATCTTTTTTTTCTTTCCTGTGTCAATTATTACCTCCGTATAAATACAGTGTATATAACGATGTCCACTATAAAACGATGCATGGTTTTTGTAGGGCGATTTATTCTATTGGAAGTGCCATCAATATATCCAACTGCTTCTTCCAATTCTTGTCAATCACCCTTCATAATCCTATTCTTCAGCTGAAGGCCATGTAATCCATTGTTATCATTGATCTGAAAGCTTAATGAAGAATTGCCCAATTCTATGGATAGCTTTATGAACTAAACAATGCTAAAGGTTTGCTTACATTAAACATCAAACCATTTTGTCCAAATGTAGGGTAACATCTTAACCAAATCAATACAATTAAAAGTTTATTTGCCAGCTTTAAAGTACCGATTCTTTATTCCTATGTCTTATTCTGCTCAGCGCTCTCATGAGTATCAAATATATTTTATTAAAACTATCTACTGTTTAACCAGTAATTCCGAAGGATTCATGTCTTATACTGTTATCCATTGCTGAAAAATATCATTTCCTTGATATTGGTGTAAACCTTCATCAGGAAGTAATCGGGTTCAGAGGTATTTTCTGCATCCAATGAATTGGAAAACTATTAAAAATAACATTTGGCTCTGCTTTTCCATATGCCATGTTTTTTCTTTTAAAAAAGGCTGTGGCAGTAACGAAAAAAATGTAAGACCTTTTCTTATTTTCTTTTTTGGAAAGTGTTGTTGTTCTTCTCGTTGGATGGGCTATGAGCATCAAATGAAACATTTTTTCCCTCTGATATCCAAATAAAACCAATATCTATTGTTTCTTTGTCTCAATGAATAATTTTGTTTCCACATCATTATTGTATATTACTTGCATTAGTCATGTCAGTGTATTGAGTACTCGATGAATAAAACTTTGCTTTTTTATAGATTCATGTAAATTGAAGTAATACTCTATCTAGTGTATTCACATTTTATACAAAATATAATGGAGTAGAATAGTTGATTTAATTAAACATAATAAAAATTTACCTCACTACTATTTTTGATTTCGTTTTCGGTATCGGCTTATTGTGGTCATATATAATAGAGGAAGTCCGAGATGAAGATCGGGGAAATTTGAACTGCCATTGGCAAATGAGAGTATATTGGATAAGGACATACGTTGTGCCGTACAACAGGCCTAAAAGAATTTTTCCAAAGATTTAAACGGGCAGATATGTTGTCCCTCGCTACTTAAGGCATCAGATTTAATGTTCCCATTATGATCAGATGTGGCTTATTACTGTACATCTCGCACAGTCAAACGGTATTTGCATTTGCAGTATTTTACGGCCAGTCGATAAAAGATCCAAGTGACCATATATCTAATCCCCAATCACAGATAGGATGATTTGGAAATTGAATAGTCATGACTGGTACTAACTGTAAAATAACATTGTCCAAGACATAATGCAAATGAAATAAGCCGTTCTACTGACAGTTGTGTGAAATGAATCGGCAAAGAAAAAACTCCCACTAAAATGCAAATGGTCTAATTGAATTAAATACTGTTTTTAACGGAACAAAAATTTAGTTTTTGTCAAACAAATAAGTACATAACTACGCTCATATTATTTGTATAATTTCTATTCAGTAAGTGTAAGTTTCTCATATATTCAAAATAAAGTATACGTTTTTTATATCTAATTTAATGAAATCTAAACCCGTACCTTTCTTTCCGTACAATGTGGACAATTTAACGAGAAATTAAACAATTTCGAGGCAAGGTTCACTCAATTCGTTATTTTGACGTGCATTTTTACTTATTTCTCCGTTAATATAGAACGGTTGTAGAAAATATTGCATATCACAAAAGAACATAGTTGTATATGTATATATATATTCTTCGATATCATAAAACAAATAAGAAAATAAGGAGAAACCTATCTTTATTCTGTCTGTTGATGTTCGGTCATTGTGCCGGATGTTAGATACCATCGAGGTCGAACAGATTTTGCCGATGTGGTTTAGACAAAGTGATGTAGAGCTTACTATAATACATTGTTTCCCGTTCGTTTCTTAATGAAGACGATCCGTCGATTTTAAAGAATGATGTATTTTGCTTTTTCTTTAATTGTGGTGTAGGCTCGTTGACGAATGTATGACCTTTGCTTTTTCTTTAGTGTGCGTTATGTGTTTTATTTGAAAAACATGTATATATTGTTATTAAATAATTAATTTCTGATAATTTTGAGTATCAAACTCTACTTTCTATGTCGGTTATATCGAACTGATATTGAAATCCAGCAGCGTTTTTTCTTAAATTTCACTAACATATCTGTTATACATGGTATATGTAATAACTCTTTGTACATAACCATGCACCCTTAAATATGAACATTAACGAAGATTAGGTACATGTGTTTTAATTCCCCTGTCAGATGAACTTTTTGGAGGGGAAAGGAGCTCTTAAGATTGTAGGGGTGAACAGCTGATACATACACTACCTCAGCCTTTTCATATATTTTCATAACAACAATGCGTAGCCTACACACAATACGTCTAAAGCTGTACTGATTAGCAATTTTTTGGAGGGATAAATATTTTTACATTTTATTGACCGTGTTAAACGTAAAATTTTAATATTAAAACCTACTTATTTTACTTTGTCATATTATTTAAAAGATATATTAAACGCTATATAGATGCCGTGACATTGATATTCGTGTTACACCAAAGATAAGTATTATACTTCAGATTTAAGTGTAAAGTTAAGGCGTTGTCTTTGTGATTTTGTTATACAATATCTTTTAGAAATACCACCACTATTATTAAATTCGCATATAGTTAATAATATCTGTTGTTTGTAAAACAAAATCGGTCATTCATATGTTTTATTATCAATAAATCAGGCAACATCAAAACAATCCAGATACTCTGTGAACACCTGATCTTTATATCGTCTTGGATTATATTATATCAACATGATCAGTGAGAAATTTAACCTAGAAACTTCATACTAGTCTTTGTTGTAAGCAATGGAGAAGTGACTAGTCACCAACATAGACAATAATTTTTGTAAAACTATATCACTGCCATGACAAACCTGTTTATGTTCTATAACATTTATATTACAAATACCACTTGACAAGTATAAAAAAAAAATATAAAATATTACATTTTGGGGGTACAAACACGATTTTCATTTTCATCTTAGAATTCGATTGGTTTGACTATGAATATAAAATAAAGGAAATCAAATATGCAGGAAAGCTGAAGTAAACATCTGTTTTGTCAAACATACGTGCAAGTGTTTTTTTTTTTATTTCATAGATGTATACATCCATACCAACATTTTTCTTGCAATAAAATAAACAAAATACATTTCAACACTACATGATTAATATTGATTTAAATAATTAAAGATGCGTGTTCATAATGTAACTATTGTTTAAATATCCTTTGGACAACATAACAACAAACTATACAAAAATCAGTTGAAACAGACTTAACTCATTAGATGGATACAATTAGAAATACATTTAAGAAAGTCACTTGGGTACTTGTACAAAATGTACATCCCAACAACAAAAAGACATCAATGAACTAGGAAACCAGATTTGATGTATCTTTTTTTTCTTTCCTGTGTCAATTATTACCTCCGTATAAATACAGTGTATATAACGATGTCCACTATAAAACGATGCATGGTTTTTGTAGGGCGATTTATTCTATTGGAAGTGCCATCAATATATCCAACTGCTTCTTCCAATTCTTGTCAATCACCCTTCATAATCCTATTCTTCAGCTGAAGGCCATGTAATCCATTGTTATCATTGATCTGAAAGCTTAATGAAGAATTGCCCAATTCTATGGATAGCTTTATGAACTAAAGGTTTGCTTACATTAACATCAAACCATTTTGTCCAAATGTAGGGTAACATCTTAACCAAATCAAAACAATTAAAAGTTTATTTGCCAGCTTTAAAGTACCGATTCTTTATTCCTATGTCTTATTCTGCTCAGCGCTCTCATGAGTACCAAATATATTTTATTAAAACTATCTACTGTTTAACCAGTAATTCCGAAGGATTCATGTCTTATACTGTTATCCATTGCTGAAAAATATCATTTCCTTGATATGGGTGTAAACCTTCATCAGGAAGTAATCGGGCTCAGAGGTATTTTCTGCATCCAATGAATTGGAAAACTATTAAACATAACATTTGGCTCTGCTTTTCCATATGCCATGTTATTTTCTTTTAAAAAAGGCTGTGGCAGTAACGAAAAAAATGTAAGACCTTTTCTTATTTTCTTTTTTGAAAAGTGTTGTTGTTCTTCTCGTTGGATGGACTATGAGCATCAAATGAAACATTTTTTTCCCTCTGATATCCAAATAAAACCAATATCTATTGTTTCTTTGTCTCAATGAATAATTTTGTATCCACATCATTATTGTATATTACTTGCATTAGTCATGTAAGTGTATTGAGTACTCGATGAATAACACTTTGCTTTTTTGATAGATTCATGTAAATTGAAGTAATACTCTATCTAGTGTTTTCACATTTTAAACAATATAATAGAGTAGAATAGTTGATTTAATTAAACATAATAAAAATTTACCTCACTACTATTTTTGATTTCGTTTTCGGTATCGGCTTATTGTGGTCATATATAATAGAGGAAGTCCGAGATGAAGATCGGGGAAATTTGAACTGCCATTGGCAAATGAGAGTATATCGGATAAGGACATACGTTGTACCGTACAACAGGCCTAAAAGAGTTTTTCCAAAGATTTAAACGGGCAGATATTTTGTCCCTCGCTACTTAAGGCATCATATTTAATGTTCCCATTTTGATCAGATGTGGCTTATTACTGTACATCTCGCACAGTCAAACGGTATTTGCATTTGCAGTATTTTACGGCCAGTCGATAAAAGATCCAAGTGACCATATATCTAATCCCCAATCACAGATAGGATGATTTGGAAATTGAATAGTCATGACTGGTACTAACTGTAAAATAACATTGTCCAAGACATAATGCAAATGAAATAAGCCGTTCTACTGACAGTTGTGTGAAATGAATCGGCAAAGAAAAAACTCCCACTAAAATGCAAATGATCTAATTGAATTAAATACTGTTTTTAACGGAACAAAAATTTAGTTTTTGTCAAACAAATAAGTACATAACTTCGCTCATATTATTTGTATAATTTCTATTCAGAAAGTGTAAGTTTCTCATATATTCAAAATAAAGTAAACGTTTTTTATATCTAATTTAATGAAATATAAACTCACACAAGGTTTACACTGACTATCGACTGCATGTAGTGAAAACCTGATTTAAACTACATGTAAACATTGATGTGTATCAATTGGGATGTAATAGTGTTTATTTTAAAAGTACAGTATGCTTACACAACACCGAGTTTAGTTTATTATGAACATGGCCTGAGTTGACCATACCGATCGGAACTTATGTGTTAGTTTATTTTGATACCTTCTGTAGACTGGAAAAAAATCGACATCAACATCAAGGACATATGAACAGTTATTTTGCATAATTTTAGTATTTATTTTCACTTTTGTTACACAGTTGCATCTCAAAATGCAGTAAAGATGTTATAACAATTCAAATATTGCATTATCAATTTACATGTTTAAATTGAAACCAGGCCATGTAGAGCTTAATATAATACATTGTTTTCCGTTCGTTTCTTAATGAAAGCGATCCGTCGATTTTAAAGAATGATGTATTTTGCTTTTTGATTAATTTGGGTGCAGATTCGTTGACGAATGTATGACCTTTGTTTTCTTTAGTGTACGTTATGTGTTTTATTTGAAAATCATGTATATATTGTAATTAAATAAATAATTTCTATAATTTTGAGTATCAAACTCTACTTTCTATGTCGGTTATATCGAACTAATATTGAAATCCAAAGCGGAGTTTTTCTTTAACTTTTACTAACATATCTTAAGAGGTTAGATCAAAGATTTATAAGAAAGACAAAAAAAACACATATTTCATCTATTATAAATGTATGAAACTGTTGAAATTTTGAAGTAAGCTCTGCATTAGATAAGAAGCAAAAGATGAAAAGGAGTTTTATGCAAGCAATTTAGAATGGTCTTTTACGAAATAATTCTTTGTACATGACCATACACCCTTAAATATGAACTTTAACTGAAATAAGGTACTTATGTTTTAATTCCACTATCAGATGGACTTTTTTGGAAGGTGAAGGGGGCTCTTAAATTAGTAGGGGTGAACAGCTGATACATACAGTAATTCATCCTTCTCATATATTTTCATAACAACAATGCGTACCCTACATACAATACGTTTAAACCTGCACTGATTAGCAATTTCATGGAGGGATAAATATTTTTTAATTTTCTTGACCGTGTTAAACGTAAATTTGTAATATTAAAACCTACTTATTTCACTTTGTCATATTATTAAAAAGATATATTAAACGCTATATAGATGACGTGACATTTATATTCGTGTTACACGAAAGATAAGTATTATACTTCAGATTTAAGTGTCAAGTGAAGGCGTTGTCTTTGTGATATCTATCGTTTGTAAAAAAAAATCGCATCAGTCAAATGTTTAACTATCACTAATTCAAGCAACATCAAAACAATCTAGAAATTGTGTGAACACCTGGTCCTTATATCGTCTTGGATTATCATATATCAGCATGATCAATGAGAAATTTAACCTAGAAACGTCATACTAGTCTTTGTTTTGAGCAATGGAGAAGTGACTAGTCGCCAACATAGGCATTAATTTTGTAAAACTATATCACTGTCATGACAAACCTATTTATTTGTTTTCAAATTTATGTTACAAATACAACTTAAAAAGTATTAAATAACTTATTTATATATACCATTTTTGGGGGTACATACACGATTTTCATTTTCATCTTATAGAATTCGATAGGTTTGACTATGACTATCAAATAAAGGAAATCAAATATGCAGGAAAGCTGAAGTAAACATCTGTTTTGTCAAACATACGTGCAAATGTTATTTTTTTTTGTCATTTCATAGTTGTATACATGTATACCATTATTGTCCTTGCAAAATAAAAATAAACAAAAGACACATCAGCACTACATGATTTATATTGATCTAAAAAAAATAAAGATGCATGTTCATAATGTAACTATTGTTTAAATATCCTTGCTTCTAAATATTGTTATTGTTTTCATTAAGAGATGTACTTTGGTACTTTTTTTTAATGATTACTCGGACAGGAAGGAACAAAATGTAGAGATCAAAGTAATGTTGTCTATTTTCTCGGATTTTGACAATTGCGCAAATAATTTTTGTTTAAATGGATAATAGGTAATATTTGTAGGAGACAGTCAGCAAAATCACAAACAAACAAATGATCTTAATCAATTGACAGGAATTTTATAAACAAGATGTCAAGCTAAAACGTCGCATCAAAATTTGTAGTTCAATAAATTTGTTTAAATATTAAATATGAACTACTGATGTATGAAGAGCCTCCAACGACACATAAACTGACATATCAGATATTGTTAGAAAGAATCTAACTATTTAACACAAAAATGCAAAGAACCCAAACCATGATCAAATATAAACTAGAGGCTCTTAAGAGCCTGTGTCGCTCACCTTGGTCTATGTGCATATTAAACAAAGTACACATATCGAACAATGACAAAATTGTGTTTTGGTGATGATGATGTGTTTGTGGATCTTACTTTACTGAACATTCTTGCTACTTACAATTATCTCAAAAATAATGAACTTGGACCATTAGTTACACAGGAAACTATTTTGTTAAAATTAAAAAAAATTATGAAAATTGTCAAAATTGACTGCGAAGGGCAATAACTCCTTAAGGGGTCAACTGACCATTTTTGTCATGTGACTTAATTGTAAATTTAACTTTGCTGAATATTATTGCTGTTTAGCTCTATCTATAATAATATTCAAGATGATAACCAAAAACTGGCAAAATTTCCTTTAAAATTACCAATTCAGGGGAACCAACAACCGTTTGTCTGATTCATCTAAAAAAAATCAGGGCAGATAGATCTTGACTTCATAATCAATTTAACCCCCATGTCCAATTTGCTCTAAATGCTTTGGTGTCAAATTTATAAGTCAAAATCTACCCCTCTGTTCTATTTTTAACCATGGCATCCATCTTGGTTGGTTGGCCTGGTCACCGAACACATTTTTAAAACTACATGCCTCGATGATAATTGTGGCCAAGTATGGTTAAATTTTTCCCAGTAGTTTCAGAGTAAAAGATTTTTGTAAAAGATGACAAAACTTTACAAAAAATTGTTAAACAATGACTATAAAGGGTAATAACTCCGAAGGGGTCAACTGACCATTTTGGTTATGCTGACTTATTTGTAGATCTTACTTTGCTGATCATTATTGTTAATTACAGTTGAACTCTATCTATAATAATATTCAAGATAATAACCAAAAACGGCAAAATGTCCTTAAAATTGTTAATTAGGGGCAGCAACCCAACAAAAAGTTGTCCGATTGGTCTGGAAATTTCAGGGCAGATAGATCTTGACCTAATGAACAATTCTATCTACATCAGCTTTGCTCTGAATGCTTTGGTTTCAGAGATATGAACCAAAACTGCATTTTATCCTATGTACTATTTTAACCATGTCGACCATCTTTGTTCATGGTAGGGGTCATCGGACACATTTTTTGAACTAGATACCCCAGTGATGATTGTGGCCAAGTTTTGTTTAATTTTCCCAGTAGTTTCAGAGGAGAATATTTTTTAAAAAGATTACTAAAATTTTAGAAAAATGGTTAAAAATTTACTATAAAGGGCAATAGTTTTCAAAAGTACCAGGATTATAATTTAGTACGCCAGACGCGCGTTTCGTCTACACATGTACATAAGACTCATCAATGACGCTCATATCAAAATATTTATTAAGCCAAAAAAGTTGAAGAGCATTGAGGATCCAAAAATAAATACGTAATTTATGCCTGAGATAAGAAAATCCTTATTTTTTTCGAAAAATTCAAAGTTTCGTTAACAGTAAATTTGTAAAAATGACCACATTATTGATATTCATGTGTTCACCGAGGTGTAGACTACTGGGCTGGTGATACCCTCGGGACGAAACGTCCACCAGCAGTGGCATCGACCCAGTGGTGTAAATAGTTATCAAAAGTACCAGGATTATAATTTAGCAAGCCAGACGCGCGTTTCGTCTACATAAAACTCATCAGTGACGCTCATATCAAAATATTTATTAGGCCAAACAAGTAAAAAGTTGAAGAGCATTGAGGATCCAAAATTAAATACGTCTAAGGTAATCTATGCCCCTGGGATAAGAACATCCTTAGTTTCTTGAAAAATTCAAAGTTTTGTTAACAGTAAATTTGTAAAAATGACCACATTATTCATATTCATGCAACAACGAAGTGTTGACTACTGGGCTGGTGATACCCTCGGGGACGAAACGTCCACCAGCAGTGGCATCGACCCAGTGGTGTAAATAGTTATCAAAGGTACCAAGATTATAATTTAGTATGTCAGACGCGCGTTTCGTCTACATAAGACCCATCAGTGATGATCATATCAAAATATTTATTAAGCCAAACAAGTAAAAAGTTGAAGAGCATTGAGGATCCAAAATTTCAAAAAACTTGTGCCAAATCCGTCTAAGTTAATCTATGCCTGGGTTAAGATGCAATAACTCCTAAACGGGTCAACTGACAATTTCAGTCTTGTTGAATTATTTGTAGATCTTACTTTGCTCAACATTATTGCTGTTTACAGTTTATCTATATCTATAACAGTATTCAAGCTAATAACCAAAAACTGCAAAATTTCCTTAAAATTACTTATTCGGGGGCAGCAAACTAACAACGGGTTGTCTGATTTGTCTTAACATTTAAGGGTAGATAGACCTTATAAACAATTCAACCCCATGTCAGATTTGCTCTAAATGCTTTGGTTTCAGAGATATCAGCCAAAATCTACATTTTACCCTTATGTTCTTTTTGTTTTGCCATGGCGGCCATCTTGGTTGGTTGGCCGGGTCACCGGACACATTTTTAAAACTAAATACCCTAGTGATGATTGTGGCCAAGTTTGGCTAAATTGTGGCCCAGTAGTTTCAGAGGAGAAGATTTTTGTAAAAGTTAACGACGACGGACGACGACGGACGACGGACGCCAAGTGATGATAAAAGCTCACTGGGCCCTTTGGTCAAGGTGAGCTACAAAGAATGTGTTATGATTGAAAATGAGACAATTCTCCATAAAATCTAGAGACCAAATAACACAGAAACTGACAGCTATAGGTCACCGTGCGGCTTACAATAATGAACAAAGCCCATACCGCATAGTCAGCTAAAAAAAAACACAAATGTAAATCAATTCAAACGAGAATTACTAAAGGCCTAATTAATGTAAAAAATTCAATGAAAAATCAAATATGTAACACATCAACAAACGACAAGCTCTGAATTACTGAATCCTGACTTGAAGCATTTTTGAACATTATAGAAGTTTTCTTGATTGTTATACTAAACCTTATGTTTTTAATAATTGTCACACTTATTGTTTGTTCAACCGGCATATGATTAACTTTTCAGATTAGTTTATTTATTTAATTACAGACATAAATACTTCAATAAAAGAAAATTGCAAACATTTAATGTACAAAGTTATCCTAAAATGTCTATTGTTGATCAATAATCTCATCCTTATGTTATAGGCTCTAGCATACTGATTGATCACTGTTCTTCTGTCAATTTCCATGCTGATATGAATATGCATTAAAGCAAGGCCATGGAGTCTCTCGCTTGTCATGGTTGATCACACATTCTAATGCAATTTGGATGTAACAATTTTTTTCATTGGCTAAAAGTTGCCGTCAAATCCACAGTTGACCAGGCGTAACTAAGGAGGGACCCGCCATTTTGAATTGATGAATCAATAAATGTTCGATTACTACTATATAATCGAAAATAAAACAACACCTACCTCGAATTCGCCGTTTTAATGTAATTTTATTCGAATTTGAAGCGTACAAGTAACGTCATAACCTGCAGTTTGTAAGTTTTCATTTGTATGACGTCACGTTTAGCCATGCCGTCTTTGTGCAAAATTCATTCATGAAGTTTCGCGGATTTTTTTTATTTGTCAAATTTAGACCTTTTTAAAAGTTTTATCGTATTATTTCTTTTTGTAATGCATTAGAATCGGAATAACAGTACTGTAGTTGAAGAGTTGCCACCGTCAATTTTGATTTGACGGTCGCAAATCTCCGTTTTACTGTCTCCGCTCCGCGTCGCCAGTAAAACTGCATTTGCGACCGTCAAATCTACAATTGACGGTGGCAACTCTTCAACTACAGTACTGTTATTCCTTAATTATTAGGACCTTAAAAGTTAGAGAGAGCTGAAAGTCTTGTGTTCTTAATAAGGCTGTCTGGTTTTGTTTTTCGTGAGATTTACATTTACCATTTACTTTTACCCAATTCTGAACATATTTTTTAACAAAATGTCCAGGTTGTGGTCAGTAGCGAACAAAACGCAAAATTTGCAGTAAATCCCGTCTTGTGAAGTCGAATAGACAATCCAATCCATGGGTAATAGTGCAGCCACGCATATTTGAAGCATCTTTTAAACCAGTACATTTCTCGTTTAGTAAACGGAAAAGAACTAGGTGGATTGCTGATTTCATTTAGAATGATATACATATGAGCTCTATGTACAGATGTGGAAATAAAGTTTGCAATATCCTTAGACACAGAAGGTGTCTCTGCAGTTGCAGAATTTAAAAAAATAATAAAAAAAAATCTTATGGATAAAATAGAGTGAGAAAGTATTTTTCTTCAAATCAAGCTAACAGATAACGTTGTTTTAATTATAAAATCAAGAAAGTAATACAATATCACGATATCAGCCTTGGATTGTCTTAATTATATCTTTTGATCTTTAACTATTTCCCACAGGCCAATGTAATTATGCCATGTGTGTATATAACGGAGCGTAGTGACAACGTGTCAACTTATTAAGTGCTCACTGGATATTCAATTTTTAGTACAGATAACATTAAAACAAGAAACGATTAAGTGATTTTTATGCTTTCTACTCACAGAAATATTTTCAGATTTTCAAGCAAACAAGGAAATCATAAGAGGAAATGCAAGCCCGGGAATATTGTATCAATCTGGAGATGTATACTCCGCATGCAGGCGCTGCTTGAATGTTGATACACAAAATGGAAAATTCACAATTGAGTAGCTAAAATCATATCTTTTGTCGTAAAGTTTCATGTAGTTTTATTCTCCTTCAGAATAATATATCATACAGCAGTATTTAAGTCGACGTGTAGCCCATCTCCTGATGGAATCCTCAAATTTTCCTTCTACAATATAAGTGCTTTGTCCTCATTGTTTGCACCATCGATGGAAGTTTTTTCATAACAGTTCCGTTTGCAGAAGAGAGGCGAAAAATACCAATGGGACATTCAAGAGACAGCTGATTTTTTGAAACTTTTTTCAAAGCCATACTTATTCATAGACTTATGTTGTACTGTTATATCACTGTCCCAGGTTAGGGGTAGGGTTGGGATCCCGCTAACATGTTTAACCCCGCCACATTATTTATGTATGTGCCTGTCCCAAGTCAGGAGCCTGTAATTCAGTGGTTGTCGTTTGTTTATGTGTTACATATTTGTTTTTCGTTCATTTTTTTTACATAAATGAGGCCGTTAGTTTTCTCGTTTGAATTGTTTTACATTGTCTTATCGGGGCCTTTTATAGCTGACAATGCGGTATGGGCTTTGCTCATTGTTGAAGGCCTTACGGTGACCTATAGTTGTTAATGTTTGTGTCATTTTGTTTTTTTTTGTGGATAGTTGTCTCATTGGCAATCATACCACATCTCCTTTTTTATATTAACCAACGTTTGTCGCATTCATCATAGGAGTAGCTAGATAAATGTCCCATAACCCAAATGTGAAATGTATAGCTTATCGAAGAACATAACGATAAACGCAAGTTTTGACTATTATCTTGAAAAAAAATACCCTTCATTATCGATTTTGATTTAAAACATTTAAATAATTATTTTTCGTTCAATTATCGCAACCGTATTTAACATTTCGTGAATTTCTGTCCTTTTGGAGTTCATGTGCTTGCCTCGATTAGTGTTTGTAATATAATTCTGTTATCTTTTATCGATTTTATCATCAGTAAACTATTGTCTGTACTCGAAACCCAAAATCATCGAATTGTGTTCCTACAAACGAAATGCACCAAAATATTAATTTAATTTAAACATATTTTATTGTACAAAGCAAATAGATTAGACACAAGTTTTTCAACTAAGTTCCGTCTTCTCCATAATATTAAAAAATATTCAATCAAATGTATTTCGCAAAGACAGCATGACATGACTCCATAATTGTTACTCTCTGCATGCTGTTGAATAAGCAACAAGTGTCAGCAGCGTACAGGAGCAAACTCAATAGACAGACGCATATTGCTGTAGTGATTTGTCGGTTAGAGATTAGTGATGGCCCCGTAACAGCTGCTTACTCAGTCATCATACAAAGCAACGTTGCTATACTGTATGATAATGCTAAGTATCCCTCAAACATTATGTATTTATTCCCACATTAACGTCAACAGTTAGTCCGAGGATATAATCGATAGTCATTCATAGATAATTAGATTCGATCTGATTTCTTTCAATTACATCTTAAAAAATAGATCTGGCTTTCAATCGACTATCGATGAGTAGTAATCTAGTTAGAAAGGAATAGAAATCCAATAGAAGGATTTCATTGTCATGATCGTTTCTGCGAGTGATATATACTACATTGTATTCAGTCCTTTATAGACGGGAGGATCCCTGTGACGGCTGTATTGAAGAAAATACTTTCTTCATAAAATATTTTTCTAAAATTATCCGTCCGATGACAAACTAAAAAAAAAATATTTCCAACTTCCACAGATTAAAATGACTTGCATCAATTTAACTTTTTAGGTACTTTTTTGATAATATAACTCCTAACGTTTCTACATATTTTTTTCATTTTTTACACATCTGGATTTTAATGTAAAAGTTCAAGCGTTCAAGACGGAAGCATTCCAGAAGAATTTTTTAAGTACTCATTCTAATTAATAACAGGGTATTTGCTAGACATAAGGGTGGTACTTAAATGTTTAATGATTAAGTTCACTATTACATTATTTATTGGTTCTTTCGGTAAAGAAAATGTTTACAATGACGAAATATTTAACGAACTTGAGACAACTACAATGATCGCTACCAATAGCAGAGTATATGAGCAAAACTAAAAAAAGATAGCGCCGTAATCTTTGATGTTACAAAATCTATCAGAACAATATTATGGTTTCTGTAGAAAGAAAAAATATTTGTTCTACAAGACAATACACGATTGATATTTTTAAGCTTTTGATTTTGCCATTTGACTAGAGACTTTATGTTTTGAAATTTTCTCGGAGTTCACTATTTTTGTGATTTTTCTGTTTATGATAACATGAAACATGAAAGGCATCAACACGATTATTGAATATACTTATGTTAGAGTGTTGGAAAGTAACTTTCGTATATTTCATTTCTTTTTTAAGGTATGTTATTGACAATCAGAGATTGATTTTTTATTGTTTCTGAACCTAGTTGCATATTGTTGTATCAGAAAATGAGAACATACTGTATAGTAAAACAAGATTCAAGTATATCTTTAAAACCGTCAATTAACATCTCAAACAAAGTTAAAATAAAAACCCAACTCGCATTCAGTTAGACATTTTTTATAACTATATTTCAGGTATTTTCCTATATACATTTCTCTTAACCAAAGTCTAAATATTGATATTCTACTCTATGAGTTGCACCAATTTGAGGTCCCAAATCCGGATTCCCTTTTCCATGTGGTCTCTAACTTTAGTTAATACTTTTCCTCGTGCTTCATAGTGTTCTTTTTTGTCTTTATTATTTGTTTGTATGATGTTTTCAATATATTCTTGTATACTCAAAACTTCTGGTCTCAAGGCTTTACTTGCGAGCTCTATAATTAATACGTTTACTTTGTCAACAGTGTTTAAGAAATCACAAAAAGACCTGTCAAATGATTTAACAAACTCTGCGACGGTAATCACACTTTTTTCGGGTGTTAAGACGAATTCGTATTTCTTGCGACTGTGGTCTTTTGAACTACACGCATTCTCACAAACAATGCATTCTCCATCCACAATTGCTTCACATGCCCAGTTAAACTCACCAAAGGGAACCCAGCAGCCTCCGTGACAGGTCCTTTTACAGGTTCGACAATTAATTGATGTTCTACCTGTGTATTGGCGTTTATATACAAATTTCATAGTTGAAAATGTTTTGTCTATTTTTTCGGTGTTATGTTCGTTGTCAGATTGGAGTTTTGTTGCTTGTTTGTAATTAACGATTCTCTGAGCTTGTTCCATTATGCTTTGCTCTAGCGTTTGAAGTTTAATTTGCAGTATGTGTCGTGCAACCATGACGTCATGGCTTGACTGAACCGTGGTCTTTTGTAATTCATCCATTTTCCTAAAAAGATTACCAAAAGTAACAGATCGTTTTCTCCAATTGTCCTCCTGTTCTTTACGTGTCATACTTTCTCTACCATTTTCTGTTTGGGATGATTTTTTTAGCACATATGAATTATTAAATCTAAAAACGCTACATTCTGTGAACTTTTTTATCGCCTTTTCGAGAAGACCCAAGCATGAAGGTTCTCCACCGTCATCATGTGTGATTGCCACGCACATATTTTTCTCAATATCCTTACCAAAAAGTTTTGAGATACTTGAAAAAATGTATTTTTGTCCATCCGTTAATCTCGTTGTAGATAACGGAATAACGATCAAGACTGCATCTAGGTGTTCTATAACCCCACCAAAAAGAGTTTGTAGTTGCTTATTGAGTTTCTCGTCAAAATCTTTTCTCGTGTCTTTTAACCCAATAGTATCTATAATGTTAACCTTACAGCTAACTTTGGAGCCTTTAAGATCAGGTATTCTGTAAATAGTAGTTGTTGAAGTCTGCGATTCACCCTTGAATAAAAAAAAAAACCACACACACAAGTTAAAAGAGACAATTTATGATAAAAACAAATTGTAATTCTTAATTTTTAACCTTTTAAGAGTCAAATCCTTGCACTGACTCACGAAAACTATTTGAAGCAATAGAGTTAACTTTATCATGTTTATACGGATATGGTTATTATTTTAGTCCTCTTTTTATATTTATATTTATCCACGTGTTTCATTACTATGCTTCGTTTATTTCCAAATATTTTTCTTTGATCGCTCTTGATATGGTACATACAGAAAGAGCGTTTCTCATACATTTGTCATACGTACAACTTATATAGTTTTATGTTCACTCTACTCATCGAAATTCATTAGCCGTATGACAATAACGTTTTTAGATTGACATCATTATGTCATACTTCATTGTAGAATTTCCAAAATAAAGCATATTTAATAGTTTGTTTATAAGAGTTGATGTACTTGAATAGTCGTCGAGCAAGGTAAATGAAATTCGACAACAAAAAGGAAGACAGAATAAAAAAAGACAAACAACAAAAGTATAAAACTCCAAAGAAAATTCTAATCGCAAAGTCAACTATGAAATGATAAAACTAAACGTATAAACACATCAAACGAATGGATTACAACTGTCATATTCCTGACTTGGTATAGGTATTTCCTTATGTAGAAAAACGGCGGATTAAACCTGATTAAACCTGGTTGTGATAAGCAGCTAAACCTTTCACTTTTATGACAGCCTCATAAAATTCCATTATATTGACAACAATGTGTTCACAAATGAAACAAACATAAAAATTAAGGTAAAAATGTCAAAGATATAGGTACGGCAGTCAACATTTTGTTATAATCTTAAACACTATGAATAAAAGCAAAAGTAATAACTATGTGAATTTATACTACTAAGGGAAGAGACTGATTGCATTGAGCCACAACTCCTCTAAAACCATACAAAGTCGAAAATATTAGTGATATGACGTATAAACTAAGTGTTTTGTACTTCCTAAATTTGTCTTTTATACAATCTTTTTTTCACAGAAAACGCCAATTTTTTAGAAAATCTCAATTTGGAGACCGCTATCGATCCGTGTCTCATACGCTTTTCGCTTGTTCGACGTACTGTCCACGAAATTTAAAAACTCTTTGTTTTAACACGATCCCAATGGTACTGCAATTTTGCGGTCATCTTCTAGTAGGTATTAAATACAATATTACAAAGAATCATCAGACAAACATTGTTTAAGATTGTTTGCATTTTTGGAATAAGTTATAAATAACCACGAATTGAAAAGGGAACATTCTATTATCGACATCAAATAGGATGACACAGAGTCACCATTGTCAAATTGGTACGAATTAATCGTGACACTACGCCAATAATTTTATCTTCACATACACTACAAACCAATACAGGTCTGAAATGGCCTAAATCTGTACTCGCCTGTACTGATTTTCACTCGACCAGTCTCTCTCGGTCTAAAATTCACTTGATCATACTTGACTATACTTCATTTGTTTACATAAATAAGGCCGATCGTTTTCTCGTTTGAATTGTTTTACATTGCCTTATCGGGGCCTTTTATAGCTGACTGTGCGGTATGGGCTTTGTTCATTGTTGAAGGCCGTACGGTGACCTATAGTTGTCAATGTCTGTGTCATTTTGGTCTTGTGTGGATAGTTGTCTCATTGGCAATCATACAACATCTTCTTTTTTTATATGATCCATACTTAACAGTCTGAACTTGTACCCGGCCTATACTAGACCAGTTCTTAACCATTGCATACGCGTCTGAACCTGCCTCGACCTAGTCTGAACCATGTTCGACCTAATCTGAACCATGTTCGACCTAGTCTGAACCATACCCGACCTAGTCTGAACCATACTCGACCTAGTCCAACCATACTCGACCAAGTCGGAACCATACTCGACCAAGTCTTAAATAACCTTGACTATTTTTGTACCTATTTATTGTATTTCATCAATTAGGGAACTGTTTTAACAACACCTGTTTCCCCCCTAGCTAGAAATTTGAACAACAATTTGAAATTAAAAAATGTTTTCAATATAGCATTGAAACCAAATTTGAACAATAACCATAATATAACTTCAACACTCTTTTCATCAACACTTACATATATATATATATATATATACAACTCGTCTAAACATCAACCCAACAATGTTAGATCTGTAAATTTGCTTTCGCAAGCAAATTTACAGATCTAACATTGTTGGGTTGATGTTTAGACGAGTTGTATATACATTATGTACACAGCCATGTATCACCATCATTGATGGCGATCCGATGGATACATCTGTTGTAGGGTTGTCACTGACTCAGACGTACTTATATATATATATATATATAACTCGTCTAAACATCAACCCAACAATGTTAGATCTGTAAACTTGCTTTCGCAAATTTTTGGTTCTTCCCTCGCCGGGATTCGAACCCATGCATATATATATATATATATGTAAGCAAATTTACAGATCTAACATTGTTGGGTTGATGTTTAGACGAGTTTTTACTATAGATAATTGAGCTGATCTGTAACAATAACATCTCCATGTCTTATATATCATGTACTGTAGTACGCCGCTAGATTAAAACTGACGAGGAAAGGTAACACACGGCCACCGAAAGCTTTATATTTGTGAAGCCCAGGTGGTCGTGTGGTCTAGCGGGACGGCTGCAGTGCAGGCGATTTGGTGTCACGATATCTCAGTTCAAATCCCGTGAGGGAAGAACAAAAAATTTGCAAAAGCAAATTTACAGATCAAACATTGTTTGGTTGATGTTTAGACGAGTTGTTTATATATATATATAAATATATATAATATATATATCTCAACTTGTTTCAATTGTTTCAATTGTTTCAATGTTTCAATTATATGTTATGGTTATTAGACAACTTTCACCATTAACTTAAGTCTAGTATAGATTTATGGTGTCATTTGAGTTTAGTAAATAATGCAGGGAAAATTTGTTTTGTTAAAATGTATATAAAATAGTATATAGAGCCACTTAATAAATCAAAAAACAAATCACCTTTGTTTTGTTAAACCAAGAATTTTATATTATCATAATAGAAGAGGGGCAAAAAATACCAGAGGGACTTTCATGCCTTTATTAAAAAAAAAAGGAAATGAGTACCAAAGTTACAGTAAAACATTATTTCAATTAAATTTAAATTGTTTTTATCAAAATTAAAGACATGGCATACAAGAGGCACTTTAATAAGGTTTAATTACCTCACCGCAGGTGTGTTTTACAGGTAAAAAGAAACCCCTTTTTTTCGTAAACTCGTGTATTACAAAGTGTTGTGACTAGTGACTTCAAAAGACCCTGCAATTTAAGTTAAACAGGATGTTGCCAACTAATGTTACTTATTTAGATTTCAATACTCTCTGACCAGCTGTGATCTTTTTAATTTTTTATCCCTTTTTGATATATATTATCCCAAATTATAATGATAGATATATTTCTTATATAAGGTTAAAGTTAAACAATTTCAGTGATTATGTTGGCTGTTATATAACAACTATTGTATGTAACCATGAAACATATGTAGTTTTTATAAAAGAATTTGGGAAAATGAAGTGAAACAAAACACACACATTAAACAAGAAGCACCTTAAAGGGTTATTTAGCCTCAGTATAGGTGTGGTTTTTAGGTAAAATATTTTTTTTTCTTTTAACAGAACGCTAAAACTCCAAAATTGATATAATTTAGTTATTATATAAAGTAATGGGTTTTAACCATCTCTATCTAAAAAATCTGAGACTAAACAACTGTATAAACATTTCAAATTATGTTCATATCACCTACTGGAGTTTCCGACTGTATCCTCTCTTCTTCAGTCTTGTGAATTAACGAAAATCGATAATCATCGTTGTATGACACTCCCGCAATATAATTGATCAATGCATCTATAAGCGTACTTTTCCCAGTGCCTGTAGCTCCTAAAAGGAGCACTGTCTTTTCGTTAGATGTATATATACCTGGATCATATTCTGCAACTACAAGAAAAAACGAAACATCAAAAAATTATAGATATTCATCTATTGTATTCCAGTTTTGTTCTGAAACGGTCACTTTGATCTGAACTGATCTTCTAAAACTGAACAGTTAATCCTCAGATAATTGTCAGTATTTAAGTGAAAAATCAGACTTATCTGCTACGATAAATTCAATGATGTCCAGAACATTCGCTTGCAGTAAATTGAGTTATGTTCAGTCTATGTTCATACGGTTTTGTTTTATTATCTATACACATCAACATCCTATTGAATTGTCTATAAAATTGAGAATGGAAATGGGTAACATGTCTAATATGTCAAAGACAGACAACAGCTACCAAAAAAAACTATTAAGGTGGTACCTAACACTATAGTGAGTTAACTCTGTAAAATCAGCTAAACGTTTTAATTACGTTGTGTTGTTAAGGGAATATTAAGCTTCTCAATGATCCAAATTAGTGTTTGTCCAACTGCTATTAAACCAGTGTAATTTTTCTGATAAATTGGTTGGTTCAAATTTTTTGAAATTTTTGTATTTTTGTTATAGGGTCAAAATAAATACTTTAATTTTATGAAAATTAAACGAGCCAAATTAATTTTAGTGAAGGTGTTGGGTAACACCTTAATAACCGAATTAACTATAACCGACTTGTCTTAAAAGAGGGACGAAAGACACCAAAGGGACAGTCAAACTCGTAAATCTAAAACAAACTGACAACGCCATGGCTAAAAATGAAAAAGACAAACAGAAAAACAATAGTACACATGACACAACATAGAAAACTAAAGAATAAACAACACGAACCCCACCAAAAACTAGGGGTGATCTCAGGTGCTCCGGAAGGGTAAGCAGATCCTGCTCCACATGCGGCACCCGTCGTGTTGCTTATGTGATTACAGTATTGATTTTACTGCATGTAATTAGTATGACAATTGACTAAAAAACTGCATATGACTGAAACATTTTTTGTTCCAATTTTTCGATGGTTTTACGAGCAAAATGGCATTTTATACTACAATCGATTTAATAGTTCATGCATCTTTGTTGTGACGTATCTATCAATGTTCAAAATTGAACTCTACAATACATAGTGATACCAAAACGTAAATTTCAAAGTTGTCTGCACTGTTTTGAAAGTTAGATATAACGTTTTGATAAGTTAATAAATGAAAATGTAAACATGCATACATAGTTTATATAACGAAAACTTGTTTGTGGTGAACTGTTATGCTGATATTTTTTCCTAAACCGACAAAGAGCATTTGACTATTTTTCTATTTTTTATCGTTTCAATGAGAGAAATACAATAAAACTAACAAATTAGCATATGCATGTACAATCACATACATTACATTATTGAGCTAAACGTTTGAAACAAAAGACTGCTATTCTCTACGGTAATAAACCTCAAAATATCAATGTAGGAGCTTTGATTTCTTTCAGCTTTTTGGTATTTCAATTGAACAACTTGTGTTATATTTAAACTTGTTTTAATATTACAAATCCGTACACTATGTGTTTTCCTTAAAAGTAAAATCACAAAAATACTGAACTCCGAGGAAAATTCAAAAAGGAAAGTTCCTAATCAAATGGCAAAACCAAAAGCTCAAACACATCAAACGTATGGATACCAACTGTCATATTCCAGACTTCGAGCATACATTTTGTCCCGTAGAAAAAGATGGATTTATATCTAGCTAAACCTCTCACTTGCATAACAGTCGCATCATGAACACTTCTCTGGTTGTGAACATAATTTATAGTATCGAACATAAATTTGCTTCAATACTTCTTAACTTTTTTAAGAAAAGTTTATTGTCAGAAATGAGAATAAGAGTTATGCCTTGAATTTGGAACTGACCATGAATAACGTTACCTTTGGTGTTCCGATAGTGCAAACATCTTGTAGCTAACTTCCTTTACCATCAGTAAGCAATTGTTTATAGTACTATTCCTCAAAATGAAAGCCAAATGTCGATAATGAACTTGCGATATATATATGAACGTGTTCTGTTGTTATGAATTGAAAAGAGAGTTAAAATCTTTAAAATTGTCAACGAAAAGCCGAAGGACCTGTTTTTTTTATTCTCAGCCTTGGTTGTCTAATATATGTCTATAAAAATTAACTTCATGACAAGTTAAATGTTATCAAAAAGGTGTTGTTTAAAAAGTTTAAAAAGTTTTATTAATTTATTTCATCAAATATTTATTAAATAATAATCAAATATAAGCTTCAATTTAACGTACATAAGAGTTAAAAATGAGCTCACGAGAAAACGACTGGTAACTTGTATAAGAGCATGCATCATTTGATGACGGCCATACGGTGTCTTATAATTGTTAATTATAATTTCCCACGTTTCGATAGTTTAGTGGGAAATTACTGGAATAACGGTACTAGTGAATACTATTGAAACGGGTTCTTGAAACGGGTTCGTATGTACACGTATTATATACACATGTCACGTGAAATTAATATTAAGCGGGAATATTTTCCCTTGTTGGTCAATTGAATTGTTATTCTATTTTGTATTTACTATGAATTATATATTTTACTAAAGAGTTACTTGAGTTATTACTTATAACATATAGTATATTTACTTTATATACAGTCCAAGTATAACTCTCGAGGCGGTCTTCCGAGAATGTGGGTTTGGACACAGGTTTTCCACAATTTCCACTTTATTTAAGAGTTAGTCTAATCTTTTGACTGCATTTTGTATGGAGTATGACCGAGGTTAATCGTTTTTGTTGGGTTTTACTTGCCGGTGAGATCGTTGTTCACAGAGCAAAAAGAATTTTTTTGGAACACTATTTACTGATTATTCTATTGAATTCTTTAATGAAAGTTAAGTTATTGTGCATTGATACTCATGCTTTATGCATATTGTGTTTATCAATAACATTTTTATTAATAAAACACGGGTTCCACCAGTTGTGCTGGCCTATCGGCTTTGTATATAGTATTTAGTATCAATTGAGATGCCTAGATACTTTCTATGTCATTTGGTCTGTTGTGAAGAGTTGTATTATTGACATTTAACTATTGTCAGCCTATTCATTTACCGTGGATTCTTTTTCTAGAATCAACACTTCCGAAATCCGTCGCTGAAATGGACTCACCAGATTAAATTCTATTGTTTCCTGTGTGTGCCTAATATCATTAAATTTGAATTGACTAATTTCCTGATTTCTGTTCACTAATGGAATTATTTTTAAAAACTTACCTTTAATTTTTGTAATTTCTATATGCCTTCACTGGGAATCGAACCCGTCCATAAATTTTGTAACTTGCTACTGACATTAACATATCGACGAAACCTCTGGGCTACCAATCGGTTACGATTTTAAATAAATTAATAAATTTAATATTTTATATAATATAAATGAATATATGATATCATCGGTACAACGGACACACATGGCTTGTACCTTTATATATATATATATAATAGGTAATCGTATAGTATGAGTTGGTAGCCACGAGGTTTCGTAGTTAAGATAAATGAGTTAAAGCTAAGGACTTGTCTGTTTAGGTTCGAATCCCTGAATTCTCTTTGTTGTTCCAATAGTCTAGATTTCCAGTTTTTGTTCTTGTTTTGAATGTTATTGTGGATATTTTGTGTAAAAAAAAACGATTTATTATCGGATAATGGTTGGCTATTCCATATGTTTGAAACAAAACACAAATGGATTGCATAATAATAATATTGGTCCATTTTTGTTTTACAAATTAATATTATATGATTTCATCTGTTTTACTACATAATTTAAAAAAAATTAATTCGCAAATGCTAGAAAATCGTGATATGTTTTGAATTAGGCTTATTGCTAGAAATTTCGGAAACATACTTATTATATGCACCATATATAATGTATATTGTCGGGTTGTTGTCCCTTTTACACATTTTCCATTTCTATTAAGATCAATTCAAATAGAAATAATTTCGAATATATCTGATTTTGAAAAAAACAGATTACATTCGGATGCCTGATGATATGAAGATCTTTAAGGGCAGACGTGTTGTGTTATAATATATTTTGTTTTTCAAGCATTTAATTGTGATATCTAATTTATTGAAATGGATCATTTGACACAATATCATGGTTAATTAAACTAACTTATACAATACCTTCTAATTAAGAATAGGCATTAATTTTCAAAAGACATTATCACAATAGTTTAAGTGATAGATACAATGGATAAGCGTTAAATCATGAAAAACAAACCATTCGCCCTGCGGGCTCATCGTTTCTTTTTCAAGAATCAACGCTTATCCATTGTATCTATATCACATCGTGCCACATCTTCTATATATAAAAACGAGTCTAAATTGAAAACAACATTCAAACCGCATTTTTCATACGTGTGCATGTAAAACAAATTTCGTTGTAGAAGGGTCTAAAAACAGCACAAACAACATTTTCCAAAACACCAAAAAAGTGAAACAGTATTTTTAAACAAAATGCATTTGACTAACAGGTCGAACAACTGATGTGCTTTAACCCTGCTGACTGCCATTGGCGATTGCCAAATAAAATTGATCACAAGATGTAACAAAATGGATCTTAATATAAATTTAATACTAAACAGAAAAAAAAATACTTTTGGCCACGATGTTATGCAACAAACATACGGTGTCAATATTTTTTTAGTACACCAGATCCGGATTTCGACAATAAATGTCTCTTCTTATATATATATACATGATATATGTATAGGTGGTCCATATATATAGAGCCTAGGTGGTCGAGTGGTCTAGTGCGCCAGCAATAATGCAAGACGATTTGGTGCCTTGATATCTCGAGCAAGAGTTTGAGTCCCGGACAGGAAGAAAAAAAATGTGCGGAAACAGATCTAACATTGTTGGGCTGATATATTTATGAATATTTAAGATTGTAAAATTAATTAATTCAATACTCATATCGCAGATTTGGAGGCCATCAGAATTTGCAGAATCTTCTTCTGACTTTGCAGATCTATCCTTGTCATTCCCATATTGTTCTCGCCTTTGTACAGGCAGAAATTGATGTAATACAGGTTGTCCTTTTCTTGAACTGTCTACCGAAGTGGCTTGAGTTTTTAAGTAATCCGTGTCTGACTTCTTTGTTTTGCATACTTTATTAAATAACTCGTTGTTAAGTCCATTTGCATCTTCCCAGAAAACGATTACGTGGTACTCAGTATCATTTTTTAATTCGTCTAATTCTTCACGATTCTTCTTTGTTGTTTTGCTGGTAAAGTCACCTTCGGAATTTTTTCGATACTTGATCGTATATGTAGAATTCGCTCTCGGTACCCTTTGCTCTTCCCATGATATCTTTATAGAAGTAGCTGAGGTCTCAATGTTGTACTCTGACTCGTTAATCTGAAACTAACGATTGCATATCAAATATTGAGAATGGGACAGAAATTCATATAGCAATTAAAAAACGCATTAATTGATTATACTATCATAACTGATGCTGTCATGAAACAATTTTTGTTTTCTATGCTATGAGTATCTATAAAAAAAAATTAAAATAACGATGATAATAACACTACAAATATTTACGCGGCAAGGTTATTTAACAACTTTGAAGGTTAAATGCAGTATGCAGGAGGGATTCACCTGAATATAAAGTCAACTTTATGAACGTATAGACATTTATAAGTTGATATTATTGATCGTTATGGAATATCAGTTTCACAGACGATAGCGGAAATGTTCCTAATGTCGTAAATACAATGTCGTCCCCTTTTCATGAATGTGACCAACCAAACTAGACATATTGCCGGGTTTTTACTAACATGAGCAACACAACGGGTGCAACATGTGGAACAGGATATGCTTACCCTTCCAGAGCACCTGATATCTCCACCAGTTGTTGGTGGGGTTCGTGTTGCTCAGTCTTTGGTTAACTGTGTTGTGTTTTGTGTACTATTGTTTGTCTGTTGGTCTTTTTCTTTTTTCATGGTGTTGTCAGTTTATTTTCGACTTATGAGTTTGAATGTCCCTCTGGTAATTTTCGCCTGTCTTTTAAAGGATTCTACTTCAAAGGACGTACAAAATAACGGCATACACCAAAATATTGACTACTATTATTCGATTACACAGCAGAGTTAAACACTTTTTTTTAGGCTTATCAAAAAAGTTATGTTGTAAAACTTTAGACATATTCAAATGAAAAATGAGTAGCTACATGTATAAAACAAATTATTAAAATGAAAAATCATACTACCAAACTTTATTAGTTGCATATGTTTGTGCGCGTTTATATTTTCTTTTTCGTATTAACAAATAAAATAAAATTTTAGTTGAAAGCTTAATTGACTAAGCATTGCTGAATGTCAATAAACAAAACGTTCGTGTGGCAATATGTATTTTGTCACGTATATTCCCATCACGAAGATCTTCAACAAAAATTGAAATGCATGTATTCAATGTCATTGTTTGCAAAAAAAGCCATGTTCTAATTAAAAAATAGAGGTATGACATTTTTGTTCAGATTTTTTTCTTGAATTACACAATATCAAATGGTTGTGGCCTTTCATTTATTTCTCGCATGAAGAGATGTTCCGTTCACGCTGAACTTGGGGGAGGGGGCGGTGGTATGCCTTTGAAATACGAAAACCGTGTTGATTTGGTTGGCCGATACTGTATTTGGAAAGTTCCTTTAATTTTTCGTTTGGTTAATGATGACATCCTAAGGCCATAACATACTATATTTTCTCAGAATAGCTTGAAAAAGTATAGGGTTAATGTCTCACACCGGAAACGAACTTATCAGTCATACTTTTCATGTGAAAAATACAACTACAAGGTATCAAATTTATACAAGATAAGTGTTACCATAAGTGAAATAGGTTGAACTCGTGTGCCTTGAATATCGGTTGGTATCAACTCTCGTTACTTGCTTTTAATTATTATGAAATAATAATTAGTAATTCAAATGAACTGATTCGTATTGATATCAAACGATATGTAATTTTAACTCGTTAAGAAGCCTAAATTATTTCAGTTATGCTCGCGACAAAAAAGTCATAAATTAACGTTAAACAGATTAACAATGCAAACAGTAAAATAGCAAAAAATAAAACTACCGAACTCCAAGGAAAATTCACAACAGAAAGTTATTTAACAAAAAGCAAAATCAATAGCTCAAACACATCCAACGAATAAGATTAATGCAAATAATCATAATTTGTAATACTTATAAAAAAAAAAGCAAATAATTTACATAATTCTTACCATGTTTTCTTCTTAAACTAAAGACCTCTGTGAAATGCAGGATATTTAAACACGGAAATATATACAGTCAGGTGAACTGAAATTGTCCAATCTGCTCAATCCACCCTGTTTGTTGGTTATGGGCTTAACTTTGTAGAAATCAGCCGTAATTTGATTTGTCTTGCAACATAGAAGATAACAAGTTTATTGGTCGTTATATTAAGAAGTGATCGTGCTATGCATCAGTAACTTTTGTTAACAAGTTAAAGCTTTAATTAAACAAATTTGCGGTAAATAATAATAATAATAAGTACCTTATTTAAAGAGGGTAAAATCAGTTAGTACAATACTAATCTCCCTTGATGCCCTCTGAATAACTCAAAATATAACAAGAATATAATATATACATACAGCTTTTTATGCAAAACAAATGGTGAAAAACATACAGATTCGTTTCATGAACATATTTTGTTAATGATGTACAAGACATATATGTAACACTCAGAAACGTGTCCTTCCCCCGAAACGTGTCCGATTCCCCCAAACATGTCTAGTTGAAAACAGCGCCAAAGCGTGTCATTTGTATAAACGCCCAAACGTGTCTATTTCTCAACTAACCCCCCAAACGTGTTCATGCATATTGAGCGTTATGTTGTTATGTTTGTATCATTTTGGTCTTTTGTGGATAGTTGTCTCATTGGCAATCATACCACATCTTCTTTTTTATATTATTTGGTTATTGCTTTTTCATTAACGTATACTAATTTTACCATTTTATCAAAAATATAAATAAGACACGTGAGTACTTTTTCAAATCGGCAAAATTAAACTGGGTTTAAGTGGGGGCGTCATTTCGGCTATATTGCATGTAAATTTTAGGCAAATATGTTTAGTTAAACTGTACAATTAACTGTTTAAAGTGTCCCTTTCTTTGTGCATTAAAACGTTATTGTTCTATCTAATTATGCAACTGGACAATTCGCAATCAACAGTAAAAGTTAATTTATTCAGTAGAACTGAAAAAACATTAAGACTTGTATGTTTTCTCTTAATATGCATGGAATACTGGCAACTGGACAATTCGCATTCAACAGTCTAAAGTTTATTCATTCAGAAGAACTGAAAAAAAAACATTAAAACTTGTATGTTTTCTCTAAATAAGCATGAAATACTTGCAACTGGACTATACTCAACCAATAGTCTAAAGATTGTCTTAACAATAGAACAGTAGAAACATTAAAACATGTATGTTCAAACGTAAAAAAAAAACAAACAGGTAAATTAATAGAACTGCAAAAACATTAAAACTTAAATGCATGAAATATTTGGCACTGGACGTTTAATATGTATCTTTATCGTGTGTCTTTAGTGATGATGGAAACCTAAAAATTATTAAAAAACCCCGGATAACCAGTTTATGATTTGATGAGCTTTTGACTCTAAAATACGCACACACTTTTGACAAAAGTAGGGGGGAATGCTGTTAAAAACCGGCCATGCAATATTCGGATAAATATAAATATAAAAGGTATCATTGGAGTTAATAAGTACAAATAATTAACAAAGTTAACGATTAATTCAACTCCAGAATTATGTGCATTTTCCCTCTAAATGAATATGAAATACTTGCAACTGGACAATAAGCAATTTCAGTCAAATTTAATTAATGATAACAGATTAATTTTGCAATTATTATAATCATTAAAAACCTACATTGTACTAACTAAATCTGATAAACGATATCAGCGATTTTATTTAGGAGATACATATACAGTATTAGCGCTAAAAGACGTGTGACGTTTTGGCGTTACATATTGGACACGTTTTGGCGAATAACAATTACCAGACACGTTTGGGGAATATTGTACATTTCGGACACGTTTAGGGAGAAAAGACACGTTTGGGGGAATCGGACACGTTTGGGGGGAAGGACACGTTTGGGAGTGTTACATATATATGGACTTTCAGAATATAGATAAAATCTGGGAACAGTATATCTAATATGAAGTCAATATATATGTTCCTAATAAAATTTATCTGATAATTAGCTTTGTTTAGTTTAGAAACAAGTAATTTTAATAACTTTGTTTGAACTGTTCTGTCTATTAATCTTTTTTGTATTCCTACAGGAATACTGTTCCAAAGAACTGTACCGGAATATTGAAATGTCTTTTTCTTAAAATTTGTTCTCGGACGTGGTATGAAAAGACAATTATTGTCCGATGAACGCAAATATGTTGCATTGACACGTTATTGTTAAATAATTGACAAAGATATTGTCAATAGTCTTGTTGACTTTTGTAGCTTTAACATGAGAGCAATTGTTGCTAATAGCAATCAGGAATGCTAAAAAATATTTTGACGATTGTATTACTAGTATTAAACATGATATAATTTCCACTCAAAGGGTAGGCGCCCTCCCCTCCACTCACTTGAATCCGCTACTAACCTAGAAGTTACGACCAGTTAGCAACTTTGAACAACCTTCAATTTTACGACATTATGTCTTTAATGTACACCTTAAATCAGCGGTTCAAAGTCAAACAACAAATAATGTTTTATGTAATGTCTGAAAAAAAAGAAATGTATTAGGAATATATAAATAAAAGAAATCTGATTGACAGATTTGAGAGTGAAACTTTTTTCTGTTTACTTTGCACTTTAAATTTAATTACATCTCTCCTCGGTTCATCTTCCTATATTCTTGACGGAAAGAAGAGCAATAAAACTATACTCAATAACCATTTGAGTTATGATTTGTCATAAACTGATTTAAAAGTACATCAAACGGAATTTAAACAAAAAATATATGAGTCATACGTCAATAAGCCAGCAATCAAAAGAAAATAATAAACTAACCGCCACTGTACCTTTAATATGTAAAATACATTAAACTTTATTCAACAGCATGGTTTGGATTGTCTTTGAACAAATATTTCCTTTTACTCTCAACTTTCTGAGTGATAATACATAGGTTATACAATTCATATATTTTTACCCCCAAAAGTATAGCGTTGTATGTAAATTGGTACCAGTATATTGTAAAGTATAATATAATCATATTCAAAACAGTGTGGTCCTGGCCATTGATTGACCACCTAAATTATCCCATTGACTGGGACAGATTATGTGAACGTGTGTCGGTAACAATCACTGATCACTGTGTACTTTTTAAAGACACTGAATCTGTGGGGTCACCAAAGGTTCTCAACACCTAAATAAAGCAATCGAAAAACGAATCCGGAATAATACGATGTATTGATTTATATCAATAATATATATCAAAACATAAAGGTTATTCCTGATTAATTTTTCGAATTATTTTATTATTAAAGGCGTTAAGAACCTTTGGTGACCCCACAGTTTAAATTCAATAATAAGTAAGAAGTGAGCAATGGTCGTTACAGACAAACGTTCACCTTATCTGTCACAGTCAATGGGATAATTTAGGTCGTCAATCAATGGCCAGGACCACACTGTTTTGAATATGATTCTATATATAAAATATTCATGAGACAAGTTTGATTCTCAAATTATCGACCTGATACGCAATACTATATCGAAAAAATACGATGGTATCTCCACCTCCGTGACCCCGCATGACGTGTTATATTTGGATGTTTGAATACGTAGCCACGTCACTGGGGGCGTTATATCTGATGATTTGTTTATAGATAATAGTATGTAACCCTTGCAACAAACAACTCTTTGGGGTAGTTTGTAGGTGACCTGTTGTAAAACAAACTTTCTCCCCTATCCGTTATACTCTTATTTTAAAGAGTCATTCGAAATTAATTCCTTTCATCCGGATAGACCAATTCGCATAATGTATACCTAATGTATAATGTTCCATGATATTTTATGAGACTGGACATTCAACAGAAAGCTAATGAGGGGGGAAAAAAACTCCCATTATAACTAATTAACTTCTATCTTTATAATTATCGTCTATCTATGTACAAATGTACAAGTCATGTACTTATCCTCTATCTATATATTTATACATCTCACCATATATAATTATTTGAATAAAGTATACATTCTATCTGTATATATGTGTTTGTTTGTTGAATATAAAGAAATAACTAGACTTCGTGTGCGACAGAAAATCCAAGCGTATGAATTCTTTTGTCCTTTTATACCATCTCTATCGTTAGTCTTTTTATCGATGAAATGTGTGTACCCTTAAATGATCTGCGTAACGGGTGAATCCAAAAGGGGGTTAATTTTATACTGAGCACAAACATGCATATATATGTCTTCACACAGCTTGTTAACAGAATTAAGCAGTAATTTGTATATAAAATGGTTTCTGGAATAGCCCACAATACCATCGATCCAACAAACAGAATCAGCGATCAACACACGACTCCTCAGAAAAAGCTTACATACAACATGGACAAACAACAAAAAACTAATGCATGGTAGAGATGACTTGCTAAATGCATAGAATGTGTTTTGTTGAACTATACGTACATGCGAACTCATCTCCCTATTTCCATATTTTAGCCTACATATATATATATACATGTCTATACATTTACATAGTTTAGTCTGTAAAGATTAAAGATTCAAAATATTAATGTAGGGTGTGTTAATATCACAAATCAGGCTTAAAAAAGGGGGGGAGCTGCCAAAGACAAATTTTTTTTGGTATTTTTTTTATTCCAAATTCCTTCAGTACACTTGTCCTTATTACTTTAAAGAGTAAAATCCTTTCATTTCTTCCTAGTAATCCTATTTTGGTTATTGCAGCTTGCTAATTACTAAAGTTTTATTCTGATTACTCAAAAATGATATGAAATTTAATGTCAAGTTCATCATATTGAAAAATGTTAAGTATTGACATTCAGAATATGTGTTCTACAGGTAAACAAAGATAAGACAGTTGCAACCTTTTACTTGCATGCTGGTAACAATATAAGTCATTTTGATCATGAGTACCTGAGACAGTGATGATAAAATCTGAATTTCTATTGTACAAAGGGAGATAATCCAATAAACATGTCGTTTTTTTAAAACCTTAAAATTGCATGTACATATTTATTTAAACTAACATACACTTCATCAATTTAATAAAATACAAATATATCTCTATTAGGTTATCTGGTGAGAAAGTAAATATAGCAGTTGAGCATATACTATTCGTTTGCTTTTGTTGTAGTACTTTCTTAAATTTTCCTCGAAAAATTTCTAATTTCCTTTTAGCATTGATATATTCATAATTATATCAATCTGTTTAAATGATCATAAATGTTATTTTATTTAGTATTATATTTAACAATCAATGTAGTAATACAATAACACAAAATGATGCTTAAATGCAAGAATAAGATCATGAAGATTACTATAAACATACATAAAAGTTAATTCAAATTGACTTAGCAGCACAAGACAATTGTTGCATTAGGTATAGAATTTAGGGACGTATTAAATTATTTCCATACTATCTGATAAAAATTTACATACATGTAACTACATGAACTACGAAAGGTAATTTACTAATAATTCAATCAATAAAACAAGTTAGTCAATCTAAGTAACAATTTCTGATAAATGAAAATATTATAATGTTTATCAAATGGCCAAGTACAACCGTAATCTTCGGCTTGATTGTCTTCAATATTGATGACCTTTTAATGCAGAGGTAATTTTTAGACTTCTTCTTTGCTGATGAGAAAGCCATTCTAATGGTGAGACAGTGAGAACACTCTAAGTCCTTGCAAATGTCTCTCTCTTCTCATTTGTGTTGCAACTGTGTGTTGACTTGGTTGTTGGTAAGACTTCGGCGAGATTCAGATTGCTGTTTATTTCTTTTTTTCAAAGCATATCCATGAGTTCCATTTCCATTTTTTTTTTTGAGCTTGCAATTTTTTAACACCCAACAGGAAAAATCAAAGAGAGATCAGAGCCTTATTCACGTATCCGTCATACTATCTAAGTTTTTCTTCATCATAAACATGTTTATCAACAAAAATGTGTCCCAGCAATCAGTCTTGTTTCATGAACTCCAGTTCTTTTTGGATCACCAAATATCTGTAAAAAATGAAAAGAAAACAATTGTTATCCATTAAATGATTGAAATTTCCTGAAAAAAAATTTAATTATTAACTTGGTCTTAGTGTAAATGTGTTTCGATTATCACAACTCTGATATTCCAGTACATAGAATAAGAAATAAAGTAAAACTAGCTAAAAATGGACCTAAATTTGATTTTGTTCTTATTCCAAGCTGCAGCAAACTTAATTTCAATGAAGTTAAATTTGCAGATTTCATCTTGTATTTAATTAATGACATTATGACAACACAAAAATAGGGAGATGAGTATTGATTACAAATGAGACAAATATCCACAAAAGATCAAATGAAATGAATGTAAGTCCCCTGTACAACCTTCAACAATGAGATTTAAACAGCTCAAGTACATTCTATTACAACGCAGAGATTGCACATTAATGAGGTCGGTGGTGTTTGGGGGTTTATTTTAATAAACTAACAAAGGTTTTTTTGCCCCTTTGATATTTTTTTTCAATTTGAAAACAAATATTAAAAATCTAATCATATTTGTAAAAAGCTTTTATCCCAAAATAGTACTTTTAAACAAGAGTGCTCACGCTGAAATGTCTTGCCTTCTTTACTAATCATTGCTCTTATGTTGATAGACCTAAATACAAAGCTTTATTACAACTGTCACTTAAACTCAACATTAACCAAAGAAAACGAAACATTGATCAATGAACCATGAAAATGAGGTCTAGGTCAGTCAAATGAACCATGCCAGGCAGACATGTACAGCTAACATTTCTACAAAATAACAAATACAGTTGACGTATTGTTTATAAATTTTTTAAAAACCAGACCAAAACACTAACACTTAGCAATGGACCATGAAAATGAGGTCAAATAAAACCTGCGTAACAGACATATAGATCATAAAATATTTCTATATACCAAATATAGTTGACTAATGCATAAAGTATTAGTAAAATAGACCATAACTCAAAAACTTTACTTTGGCCACTAAATCATAAAAATGAGGTCAAGGTCAGATGACACCTGTCAGCTAGACATGTACACCTTACAATCATTCCATACAACAAATATAGTAGACCTATTGCATATAGTATAAGAAAAACAGACCAAAACACAAAAACTTAACTATAACCACTGAACCATGAAAATGAGGTCAAGGTCAGATGACACCTGTCAGTTGGACATGTACACCTTACAGTCCTTCCATACACCGAATATACTAGCCCTATTGCTTATAGTATCTGAGATATGGACTTGACCACCAAAACTTAACCTTGTTTACTGACCATGAAATGAGGTCGAGGTCAAGTGAAAACTGTATGATGGGCATGAGTACCGTGCAAGGTACGCACATACCAAATATAGTTATCCAATTACTTATAATAAGAGAGAATTTAACATTACAAAAATTCTTAACTTTTGCAAGTGGTCTCTGAACCATGAAGATGAGGTCAAGGACATTGGACAAGTGACCGACGGAAAGTTCATAACATGAGGCATCTATATACAAAGTATGAAGCATCCAGGTCTTCTACCTTCTAAAATATAAAGCTTTTAAGAAGTTAGCTAACGCCGCCGCCGGATCACTATCCCTATGTCAAGCTTTCTGCAACAAAAGGTGCAGGCTCGACAAAAAAATCAAACTAAGTTTAGTTTTGAATCCCTTATACCTTGATGTGGTTCAATTTAAAGCTTTTAAGACATGCCCGAAATTAGAAAAATATGACTACAATGCACTGCTTAATTTTGCATAATATCAAAGACCACCAATTATTCCATTGTTTTATCAAATCAAGTTTAACTTTATTTATACTTAAACATATTTTATTTGCACAGAGCAAAAAAGCATCAGACACAAGTAAAACATACTTAAAGTTTAACTTTGGACACTTTTGACCCTATAGCTGATATGGTTCACTTCAAAAACAAGCCAAAACATTTGAAATTTGTACAACAATAAGCATTGAAAACAAATATATAATTAATTTTACAGCTAAATTCCTAAGGCATGTAAATCTAAGACTTCGGTTAGCTTGCATGGTTTGTTTGTATATTGTACAATTGCAATTGGCATAAAGTCTAATCAAATTTAAAAGTACAAGAAGATACAAGAAGATACAAAGCTTGAATTAATTTTTATACAACGGAGCAAGCAAACCTTCCAAAGTTTTACTCTACATGCAGTAGGAAAATAGCTGTAATAATGCTTAAAGTGCTTTTTCAAAAAAAAAATACAAATGAAGTCTCCAGCTTTACAATATATGCATGTATACTATAAATGAGGATCTGTCAAGCTGACAAGAATACATATATTTTTTTCTAGGTTTAATTCTTATAAAGAAAACAATTTTAATATGATGAGCAATGAAATTTTTTTTGTGTAAATTGTACTGATATGGCCCTTAATTGATCATAAAATAAGAATTTGAGTGTTCTGTGTGTTATTTTTACTTTTTGTTTACCAGATTCAACTTTTAAAATTGAAGGGTTAATCTAGTTTATTGATTATTTATCATGTTTTTACAATAACAAATGTAACTGGTCAATTTCCAATTTCTATATATTATTATATTTCACAAATAATGTCACAACACAGGTCTTATTTGCTGTCTATTTAGCAGTCTCTTCTTATGACTTGTTCGATTCATTTTTTTTATCAATTATATCATATATTTACCTATATGATCTCCTATCATATCTGCTTTCATTTTCTCATTATTTTTGTGCTTTTCCATCTTCAACATTAACCTGTTGATAAGAAATAAAATATTGTATATTTGTGCATTTGCATGATCAGTACAGTGAGTTACATCTACATGTACATTGTACATTGAGTTGGCTTTATAAAATAATGCATTGGATCATTGAAAAAAAAGTTTTGTAGATTTGATAATTAATCTGTGTAAATGTCATAAATGCTACGATATCAATCACATCATCAAGTACATTTCTTCAATATTGTTATTTGGAATTTGTTTTATCTGAGTAATCTGTAATGTTATAATCTTATGTTGCCCTTCTGTGCCCTTCAGTTTGGAATACATTTGTAAGCATATTCTATTCTGATTCTATTTTATTAACTGATAGAAGTAAATACATGTACAAGTTCTCTTTCCATGTTTTTTAACTGTGATACATGACCTTCACGTAGGAAATTTTAAGAAAAAGTCTCACAGTAACAAATATTTAGAGAGAAAAATACCAAGCTCATAGTCTGTAAAACATGTTTTTAATTTTGAGAATCATACATCATGTATATTGTATCAATCTAGTTGCATTGTACAATGTACATGTAGTATTAATAAAGGAATGAATAAAGACAGGACATTAACAACTCTTTGGGAGCTATATTGTGACTTTAACAGTGCTTAATCAAAACTTTACAAACATCTTTAGGTAAAAGGATAAAAATAATGGTAGGTGAGGGTAATGCAGTTAACACACATACTTTTTAGTTGGCCTAAATGTACAGTAGTTTTCGTTATGTTTATGTACATTAATTTGTACGTGTTTCTTGTTATTCCTTTTTAGACTATTGGTTTTCCTGTTCAAAGGGTTTAACACTAGTAATTTAGGGGTCCTTTATCATGTTTATAGCTTTTTGGTTGTGTGCGCCAAGGCTCTGTGTTGAAGGCCGTACATTGATCTATAATGGTTTACTTTTATAAATTGTTATTTGGATGAATAGGCACTCACTTTAACCTATAATGGTTTAATTTTTAAATTGTTATTTGGATGGAGAGTTGTCTCATTGGCACTCACACCACATCTTCCTATATCTACTCATACCACATCTTTCTATATCTATCTACCAAATGTTTTCTATTTCAATGGGTTATATTTAAAAACAAGGATTTGAAGCAACTATTAATTTTGAATTAGGAGAAAAAAAACTGAGTCAATGGACTCTTATTGAAAATTCGGAAAACAAACTCAGGGCGAACAGACCTGATAACGGAAGGCTTTGAAATCGAATATATATTTTATCATGATTATTATAGATTTCTTGAGAGAAAGAAAAAAGTTTTTCTATTAAAATTAAGAAGGCAAACACATCAATCTTTTAGTTTCAAAAGAATTCTAAATCATTATAAATGTATGTCAATGAAAATATTAAAATCAGTGTTTGCTTCAAGAAAACTATGTAAATATCCCCCCCCCCCCTTTTTTTCTCTCCCAAAGAGAAATGGTAAATGCTCTTCTTCATTAATTTATGAGTTGATGTGATGTTTATACAGTAGGTCTTTTTATGGTGTCAAATTGCTTTTTCTAACCAAAACAATAAAATAACAAACTTACCAGGACCAAATAAAACTGAATTTCCGTTACTAGATTTGGAAGGGTCATGAAAGGATGACAGCAACTCATTTTGTCTTCTTGTCCACTGCAATCCAACTCCTGTCCATGTTTGCAGCATATGCATTTAAAATTATGTTATGCGAGTCTGAAACCTAGACATTATAGTGATAGTCTAGCCTCATGAGTCATGTCTAGACTATCTGATCAGGATCAGACTTATCCCAGTGGCAGTGGGAATGTCTTAACCACATGGTTTACTATGTCTTTGTTACACTCTTTCAATGAAAATAAGTTTTTGACTACACCATATTCATCAAAAATATCATTATTTTATATCCTTCTGCACATTTGTTGATTTCCCTCCTTCTGTTATTGACATAAAATCTACCTTTTATTGTGAAAAGTTTTACAAAGGGAGATAATTTTAGGTATATTTTTCAGATTTTCATCTTTTATTCAAATAAGCTTATATCGATTTGCAACGAAAATCCCTTTTAGGAATAGCAGTTTGTAGTGAACCATAACGTTTAAAAAAAATATTGTTTCAATTTGAGTGACTTTTGAGGTTTTATGGACATTTTCAGTACAGACTGAATTCAAATTTTAGCCAAAACACATTTATGTCAATAAAAATAAAAACAAAAATAAAGGTTGAAATAAGATCAAAAGAACAGATTAGTTTATCTAGTCGAATTTGTGAAAAAAATCGTGTTTGTTTACATTTTTTATGTCATTGAAATGTCGAGAAGCAATCTGCCTTTTGTCGTTTTGTAATAACTACCCAGCGGGCACAAAACGTTGTATCAACGTTGATCCAAAGTCAGTCTTCAACGTTGTTACAACGTTGAAATTTGGGTTAGTTTTGAAAGTTGTAATGACGTTGAAACTCTGACGTTGAATCAACGTTGCAGTTTCAACGTTGTATTGACGTTGATAACATGTTGAAATCGGGTCCAGTGACGTTGAAATCAGGTCGGGTTTAGGTTGAATCAGGTCGAGTTAGGTTGAAATCAAGTCTGGTTTAGGTTGAAATCAGGTCGAGTTAGGTTGTCGTTGGGTCATTTGTAGGTTGGTTGAAGTGATGGTTTTGGGTGTACATTAATCCTAATTGGCACGTGTTCAAATACAATAAGAAAATACCTGAATTATGAAATGAAAAAGCCACTTTCAAGTTTAATTTCAATTTAGTGTCCATCAACAGTTCCTTTCTCATTAAGGGACTCCAGAAGAGAATAGTAGACAATAACAATCAGAAACAAAGAAACAGACAGTTACAATATCAAAATTTTATTTGAAACCAAATATATCAATATTAACAAAGCTTACTTTTCTAGCACATCAAATTTCTCAAAGCAAAGGAAAAAAGAAAAACTTACTACAGCACACTGGTTTGATTCTGGTTGATCAAGTTTTCCAACTTATACAAAATTATTTAAATGCAGCAAGTTTGACACAGTGACACAAAATGCCTCCTTTGTTTTATGTGAATACATAGAAGGACCATTAAAAAAAAGATGTTCTCATTTTAAGTTTTTGTAATCCGATATTTCATGTATTTACTTCTTTTTTATTGTCTTTTTTTTCAGTTTTATTGATACTTGTTGATCTGAAATTTGACTTTTTGAGGGTATACCGTATGTTTTTTTTTTTAATTTATCTTGAAGGCATTTGGAACAAACCATACCATCACCAAGCTGTTTACTCATTCAATCATTTTCTATACACCCGATACAATTGAGTAAACCGGAGAAAAAAAGATGCACCAAATAACGTATTTCTAAATGTCACTGCCTTTTTTTACTGGCACTAAATTAACTATATAAATTAAAAAAAGAGGTTTTTAAACTGAAAAATTTATTTTGTTTTAATGATTTATTCTTTTTGCCTAGAAACTCCTTCTGCTCTCTGTGGGGCACTCTTCAAATGTCCTGATCACTGCTCGGATATTTTGGATTCTGGTGTCTCTCTGTGGCAAACTAGAACAGCATCTGAAAGCATGGAAAAGAAATAACATAAATTTGAATTACATAAATAAAGTTGTGTACTTTTACAAGCCGGAAATGTTATCAAATTCTACCAATTATAAAACAATTATTTCAAATCATAGAAAACAACATGTTCATTTGAAACAATTGTACCAGCTTGCATAATAACAAGACAAAGCATGAATCCTTTAAACCAGATCTGTGTTTTGCAATAACCATAATGTTCATATACAGATCAAACTATCAAAGATGAGAGATACTTAACGAAAAAATATAAAAGACCAAAACAGTGTTTAAGAGCAGACCATTTCTATATGTGTCAGACACACCATATCGAGTTGTATTGGAACGAATGGCTAGTGTTCAATGACACCCCTCCCCCCTTTTCTGGTATTACTGACTCTGTGCATGGCTAGATATGTTTTATGTTAGTTTGCTAATTAGAGGATATATGCAATCATGTTTCGACATGAAACTGAATTAGATTCAGTAAGATAAGATCTTCTCATAATTTCTGTGAAGGTAAACATGCAGATAATCTGATAAATAATTTGAATGTGTTTGTTTATATTATGATTCTTCGTTAATTTAACTGTAAAATAGACTTACGCTAATATCAAGAGGTTTATACAGAAAAGTCTTCTATCTTCTTTATATTCCTTAGACGCAGTTGTTCACTATTTGTTCATCAATCTGGTGCGATAATTTCTCGAGGATGATTTTCAAAATTTTCTAAACGGATGTTAAAAAGAGGTGCGCGTGCTTGCGTGCGCATCCAAATGTAAATATTCGGAACTCCAGTTGAAAAACCGCGAAAATTTAAAAACTTCTCAATTATTATGATTACATTGTACATCGATAATATTTTAAGTTTATATTTTAAATATCAATAGGTAAAAATAATTAAATAAATATACCGAATAATTTCACCTATTTATTTAATTGAATGAAAGCAATTAAAAAAATCGATTTGATTTTAAAAAAAATATAAACTAAGAATATATCATATTTATACAGATATACATATAATTAAAATAGCATAAACAGGTTTTGAGATCTCCCAAAATAAAGATAATTAATAAATCAAAATTAGATTGGTTAGAATTGATTTTTTTAAAGACACTTAAAAAATAAACACAAAACAAAATTAATTTGAAAAAACCGATTTGTTATTGGTGATGTCTCCGGAGTCCTGACCACTTGTTCTTGTCCAAAACTCATTTCCATGCATAAACAATGCAATTCGTTCTACCCCCTTTTTTATGGGAAAATGATTGATTATATAGGGATCATGGAAGCATGACAGGAGGAAACCCCCTCACGCTTATGGCAGTCAGTGGACCCCCTTATAAGTATTATAAATTCTAAATTAGACACTTATTATCCAATCGTTTATAATACTGCAGCACTGCTCCTTGTTCGATCTGCTCATCCAATATATCTGTACCCTTCAATTTTGACAATAAGATTTTTCTGTCGCGATTGACTGACGTTAACCCAACGTTGAATTAACGTTGTTGTTTAAACGTTGATTTTAACGACGTAAATTCAACGTTGAAACAACGTTGTGAAGTCAACGTTGAATACCATGACGTTAGATCAACGTTGAATTTAGGTCGATCAACGTCACGACCATATTTCAACCAAATTTCAACGTTGCCACAACGTTGAGTGCCCACTGGGTATGTACTTTTGAAACTGGATGTTCTGACATACTGATCATAATGTTGAACCATTTTGACAGACAAATTTATTTTGTCGGAAATGTGTCTGTGTAATTAATTAAATTGGATTATTTACTGACTTTTCATATGTCTTCTCGATTAAATGTCTTTCACGATCCGTTACCAGAACTTTCACGATCGTCTCTCAATAATTGACCGGCGTTAGATATTCTTTCATGATCATTTCTCTCGACAAACCGAATGACACCCGTGTATTACGCTTTCATTATTGAACCGTTCAGTACCTGTATATATATTTACTTTAAATGAGGTGAAAGTCAATGCAAACCCCGCTCCGGCAACTTGTCTACACCGTATATATTAATTAACTAGGATTGATAGTCAGTTTACTGCGAAAGGTTGTTGTTGTACTACGGCTTCCTCTTCCTAAAAAAGTGATCACTATGACAAAGACAGGTATGCTGAAAGTGGCGTTAAAAATAATCATTCAATCAATAAATCTATCATATCACAAAGACGTAGATAGTTATTTTATTGTGTTTTGTGGACTGTTGTTTTTCGTTTTTATTTTGTGGCTTGTGTTTGAAAATCCTTTTTGCTTTGGTGTCTGCCACCTCTCTTTTGTTATTCACACATTTGTAGTGATAACTTGAACGTTATTCCATACATATATATCGTCTATCTTGACTTGTTTATTCTCATAATTTGTCATTAAACAGATATAATTTGTGCTTACAATTTATTACATGCATTTCATCCATTATCTGTTGGCTTTTTTAATTAGCAAATGATTATCTATCTTTAAAAAATTCACACAGACACAATATAATGAATCGTAAACTTCATAGAAAGTTTTATGAGAGTGATGCAGACTATATACACTTAGGAGAGGATATATGCCTTTCGAATTGATTTAAATGTTTTATATTTATAGAGAAAACACTGAGGTTGTGAAAACTATAGTTTGTCAAAGAGAGGTAACTCAGGGTTGGATACAGCTACTACAAAAACAATGGACACAACTTTAAATGATTTGTTGTAGACCATATATTCTGTGTTGTATCGATGTTCGTTATGTTGTTATAAAATGAAGAAAAAAAAAGAAAGGTATTCTTTTTGGGATTTGATATCGCAATGCCATGAATAACGTCATGTTGTGTTAAACCCATCCTCTTTTAATACCTTCATTTGTGGTTTCATAGTAATCGAAAAATAGAATGATATAAGAAAAGATTTTATAGTTTTTTTCATATGTTGTGCTATTACACCACAGTCCCAGGTACATGTAAGGGGAAAATTTGGGCACTCTCAATCATGTTTAACCCCGTCACATTATGTTTGTGTCTGTCCCAAGCCAGGAGCCTGTAATTCAGTGGTTGTCGTTTGTTGCTGTATATCATATTTGTTTTTCGTTTATTGTTTTGTACATAAAACAGGTCGTAAGTTTTCTCGTTTGAATTGTGTTACATTTATCATTTCGGTCTCTGGTGGAGAGTTGTCTCTTTGGTAATCAAACCAAATTTTCTAATGTTATAATGAATTCCAATTTAAATGTAGACCAGATAAACCGCATCAATTGTTAAAATTGAAACGGTTAAATTTATAAATTTATGAAGATCAAATCATTCAGCAAACTTTTTCAAAATGAAGATGGTGAAAATAGAAATATATTGTTGCTATACCGCACTAATTAGGAAGGTTTGTTTTACTGATAAGTAACATAGCACGTTCAAGTAAACAGGTTGGTTGTCAATTCTATAATATTATAGAATCAAAGATAAAAGGAAAGATGAGCAAAATTTTACAACTAATACAGTTAGGATACCTGGTCTATTAAGATAACCATGGATTAAAAATATAAAATGATAAGGTTTGATGAGTAACGTCTAGTAGCAAATATTACACGCATGCTTAGGACGAATATATTCAGCTCCGTTGTTCCGACGCCCCATAAGTCCTACACCCCACCCCATTGTTCCGATGTCCCAATAGTCTGACACCCCAAAAGTCAGACACGGAATAATTGGTCAATATGTTATAATTTTTTTTTTTATTAAAAGGTCTTGTTACGCGTTCATTAACATAAATTATAATAAACTCTTCAATATGACTCTTTAAGTCAGGGTTAGGAAGACCATCTAATGAGTCATAATGAATCAGTTCATAAGAAAATATGCACACATACTCTGGCACATTACAACATCTCCAACCCTACTTAATTAACATAACAATACAAAGATGTGGTATGATTGCTTATGAGACAACTATCGATCCTGACGACAAAACCAACAGACTGATTTATGATAAAACACTATAAACAACAAAATAAACAAATGTAATAGATAACACCAAACGAATAACATGTCCCTGCATGGGCAATTTAACTCGTTTTTGAGCGCTTTATCCCTATGCCCCTGAAATAAACCGACAACAAACAAACAAACAAACAAACAATAAAGAACCCTGACACGTACAGTGCTAGTTTTATATCAAAGTTGTTTTTAACACTTAAGGAGGCTCGAGGGTATAAAAAATTCAGAAAAAAAATAAACATTTGTTTTTCATTACAAATTTTATTTGTTATCTTCTGTAGTTATTACTTTATCATATGGTACAAAAATCATTCAAAACAATCAATTCGTGTTGGCCCCAGATGACTTTTAAAATGTATACATCATTGAAAAAGTTCCAAATTATCTCCCTTTGGTGGAAAAATGCCATTTTTTGGCTTTAAAATTGAAATATCTTTTTCAACTCATCGGTGACCTATATTTTTTAATATCATTTCCATATAAGCTGTACTTAAACTAAATCATTGTAAAATTTGAGCGATTTCTGTAATAAATTTCTTTTTTTTATTTCGATATTAACTTTATTTCTCCTATTACTTCAACAGAAAAAAGCCACTTTTACAAAAATGTATGCTTCTTTCGAAGGCAGATTGTGAGCGCAAATGAACGGTGACCCCACTTTTTTATTTTATTTTTGTATTAACTATAAGAAAAAGTTCATTTACAGAAAAATATAGAGAAATCCTAAATAAATGATTTGACCCGCGAACCCCCTTAAAAATGTTAAATGTCGATAAAAATAAGATTTGTTTTTTAGTTGTGAATATTATAATTGAATACTAGTATATCCTTTTATCAAAACGATTCACAAAATGTATACTATTACGAACAGTCATCATTGATGACGGATTTGTATATGCTACAACAAATAACAAACAATGATTCTGTTTGGCTAATGCATTGTCATGGCAACAGTCAATCAAAAATCAAACAACAAACATTATCCAAACAAACTATTTGTCAGTCAAAATAAAATCTTGACGACTATGGAACTAATCATTGTATCACAGCTGGGCGATTAAAAGCTACTGTACTGAAGGGCGGTGCAGTCAGCAACATTCAAAAGCACAAATGTAGTAGGTAGAATATCTATAGTCTGCATAAAATCAAGTAAATAACGCTCCTGTTGTGTAAATTTGTATAACAGGATATTATCATGACGAATATTATTATGTATGAAGACTGGAGCATCCGAAAAACAAATAATAATAAGGCCAAATAAAATAATATGTGTGTTTCCTGTTTCATGTTTGAAAAAAATAGGGTAGGTAGGTAGGGATTTTTTTTTATTTTACCATTTTTTTTACATTGAGTCTATGGGAGAGAAATCCTGACTTTAACAGTGCTTATTGAAAAATGACCAAAAAAACTTTAGGGTAGGCTATTTCTAAGCTTAAATTATAGGGTAGGTAGGGAAACAGGAAACACACATGCTTTTTTATTTGGCCTAACAACAAACAAAGCTCAATTTATGAAGTTCGATGAGGTCTGGTCTGAAATTACCAAGTAAACGTCTTCTAAGCTTGGTTTTTAAATTAAATTTAAAACTTGTGCAGTACACAAAGTTTTACAGCAAAAAACTCACATGCTGGAATTAGCATAACAATAGCAAAGGGACGACTCGATTTGCCTTTTGCCGGGGCAGCTCCCTTGTTTCGACACCCCATAAATCCGACACCCCATTGGTACGATGCCCCTATAGTCCGACACCTCAAAAGTCAGACACGGAAAATAAATGATTGGTCAATATGTTATATCGTTTTTTAATTAAAAAGGCCTTGTGTCGTGTTCATTAAATATAACAATTGATTGATTGATGTTTAAATAAATAATCTGTATTCAAGAGGATAATCCCATTAGTTAAAACTAATCTTCATGTGAGTCTACACAATAACAATAACATATTCATAAAGGACATACAATATTATAATCATATGTACTTTTATATAAATATTAAGCAATTAGCTTAATATCCAGTGGCAAATATTACACACATGTTCATGACGAAATCTATTCAACAATAAATACAATAGTAAGGTCCTATAATAGAGACCATCTCGATTGAAAAAAAAGTTGAAAGGAATCTGGACAACCACTGGATAATGAGAGTATTTTGGATATAGAAAGAGCATTTGCCATTCTCGTTACCCTGAGGCATTCGAAAACAAACTACATTTTCAACCAGACTGTGTACATAGATGGCATGTTTATTCTAAACTCAAAACCCCTAAAATCTTCAAATCGGTTATTTGCTCATTTAACAATACTTTAGGGGTTATGAGTTTAGAATAAACATGCCATTGTTACTGTTTTTATAGTGATATTAAGATGATTACACAATAATGACTGCTGTACCCCTATTTTTGACATTTTTACTCTTTGAGTATGTTTGTTTTGTTCATACATCGTTGACAATGTAATGGAATTTGATGCGACTGTCATACAAGTGAGAGGTTTAGCTAGCTATAAAACCAGGTTCAATCCACCATTTTCTACATTAGAAAATGCCTGTACCAAGTCAGGAATATGACAGTTGTTATCCATTCGTTTGATGTGTTTGGACTTTTGATTTTGCCTTTTGATTTTGGATTTTCCTTTTGAATTTTCCTCGGAGTTCGGTATTTTTGTGTTTTTTACTTTTTTTTTCTTAGTTTCATTATTCAATCGCTGGATAATTCCTTACATCCAACTCAACACAAAAAAATACACATTGTATTTGATGATCAATCACCTCAGTTATCACAGAAAGACATTGAGCGTAAACGAAGAGATGAAAAAGCAGAAACAAAAGCTAAAATGTTAATTTCAGAATCCACAAAAATACCATCAGATTGGCAAGCATTTTTACATAACAGAGAAAACAAGAAACAGCTTGTTCAATTACTCAGTGAAATATTTTTGGATGTTGCAAAAATAGCTTTGAATTCTGGCCAGAGCTTTGTAATTGGTGGTGGCTTTGCAAATGCTTCCATAACAAAAGTTGTCGAAGAAAATACTGAAAAGATTGCCACAAACTTTGAGACAAATATTTCTGAAGGTGATAGTCGAGTATGGTTTCATGCTTATAATTCACAATGTAAAAATATTTTGATTTATTCTCTAGATAATGATACATACCACATTGGATTACCCATTATGCAAAAATGCAGTGACAAAAGTATAGCAGTTCAGTTGCTTATAAAAATGACTTAATATTTTTTAGCATGAACAGATTTATAAGGTGCCTTGAATCTGATCCAGATCTCCACAGCATTAAAAAAGATGACCTTCCTCTCATCATACAAAATTTATTTATATTAACTGGTTGGGATTATGTTTCATTTTTCAAAGATCATGGTAAAACATCGTTTTTTTAAACATTTTTCAAATATACAGAATGTATTACAAGTTCAGTTGAAAATAATGTGATAGGCAAATTATCGCTCACTAACTCTGATGACATTTCTAGTTTCCTATCATTTATTCGTATAATTGGATGTGAATACTGGAGGAAGTGTTCTTCAGCTTTTCTAAGAGAAAAATTGGAGACCCCAGAGCAGTTATATAGAACAGTTTATAGTTCTAACCTATCACCTAAAGAGAATCATATTGCTTGGATTTCAATATCAAGAGAGGCCCTTTACAGTAGAGTTCCATCAGAAGAATTTTATTTGCCATCTTTTGATGCATTATTTCTTCATTGGATAAGGTCTTATTGGGTGAGTACGGTATGGATCCAAGCATACTGTGAGAATGTTCAGTATCCATCATTGACAGAATTTGGTTGGAAATTAGAAATTGATTGACAGTTGGATGTCATTTGGGATTCTCCGGAAAATTTTCAAAAAGTAATCAATAATATAAAGCTTTGGACTGCAGGCTGCAACTCTTTAAAATCAGACTGCAATAGAAAAATTTGGCATGTGGTCCAGGTTGTAAGTGCGGTAGTTCCTGTAAAAATAAGAATGTTAATTCACAGGTGTGTAGTACAGAGGAAACAGAAGAAAATACTGCTGCGGCTGTTGCTTCTACTCAAGTGCTTTATAATTCAGAATCTGATGGGAGTGATTTTGTTGATGATACAATGGATGGTTCAGTGTTCTTTGAGTTGCAAAATGTAGATGATGATGATCTCGAAAATATTATATTTAATTTTCAGTATCAACAATTAGAATAAATATTTTTCTGATTTGAATTTTTTTTGTATTATTTGCATCAAATGAAACATTTTTATATATTTTTTATTTTACAATTTTGTACTTGTACTGTAATACTGTTGAAAATTGAAATGGCTCATTTTGGAAAGAAATCCCAAAACAATATCATGATAGGTTGTCCATAGGGTTGGTCATGTGATCTACTATGATATTGGTAGTTTAATAATTTATTTTCAAATTCAAAATTCTTTACTATTAATCTGCACACAGTATCCTGATATGTTGTCCACAGGGTTGGACATTTGACTGTTCATGATATCTGTAGCATCATTTAAGCAACAGGAAATTTCAGGCAATTAATTAAAAGTACTAATTTTTAAATATTTGATGTCTCCAGGAAGATTTATAATTTTAAAAATCAATTTACAAAAATAATCTGTTTTGAAATTTAAATTTTGTCATTTTTCAAAGTAGTTATACATGTATGATTTTTTATGAAATTTAGAGTTTTCCTAATTCCTGAAATAGTACAAAACACATTTTTGAAAATAATGTTTAAGAACAAGTACATGTCTTTAAAACATTTATTGCATATATTATAAGGTTAACTGCATATGCAGATTTTGATATTTTGAATATGTCAACTTTTTGTTAGTTTTTTAGCACTTTAAAAAAAAACTCTTTCAACTAAATTAAGATTTCAAACAATGTACCTTTTTATTTAAAAGCTAAAATTTCATTTTATATAGGTAATGTGCATGATTTTGTTTCTTAAGTTAAAGTGCTCTTCCTAGTCTGGCTTTTTGGGTAGATTGTACTTTTGAAGCTTGTTTGTATTTTTATTTTTAAGCCAGGGGCAAAACTCTGTGAAAGTCCAGTGCACACATTTAAAATGCTTATACAGTATATGTATATCTCCATGTACAAACAAATACTAAAATAGATAAATAACCCCTAAATTTATTTGAAAGGGAAAAAATCTAAATCATTTCATGGCAATTGGATCTTGCATTAAAAAAATTCAAAGGGAACATGTATTTGCCAAATCAGGATATAGCACAAGGTTGTTGCATGATTTACTCTAATTTATTAAGTAATATATTTTATAAAAACAAAACATTCAAACAATTTCTTCTCAAAGTAAAGCTTCTGTTTTTAAGATCACAAACTTTATTTTAAAATCAAATTAAATTGTTTAGATTCAGCAAATCAATATAAAATTTTATGGCCCAAAAATAAGTTGTTGGTGTATCATGGTTCGATTCCCTGCCTTGGCTTGAAATTGTGCGGCTGGTTGCGAAAGTTGATAAATTGCCTAGTGGCCCCGCACCAACTCTTATTTTTTAAGCCAACAGAATTTTTGACCATTAATAAAATTTGTGAAAATCTTCCAATGGATTAAATAAAAAGTAAAATCTTATATTTTAAGGCCTATCAAAAAGTTGTTTAATTCTTGAATTTTTTTTTTTAAATTGACAGATATTGATACAGTTGACAAAATAAAGATTTATTAATTGTACTGAGCTCAGTCTGTTCTCAGTCCTGCATCTTCAGAAATATATGAATTAAAAAAAAAAAAAAGAAATATATGAATTAATATACTGTCCCAGGTTAAGGGGAGAGTTGGGATCCCGCTAACATGTTTATCCCCGCCACATTATTGATGTATTTATCTGTCCCAAGTCAGGGGCCTGTAATACTGTGGTTGTCGTTTGTTTATGTGTTACATATTTGTTTTTCGTTCATTTTTTTACATAAAAAAAGCCGTTAATTTTCTTGTTTGAATTGTTTTACATTGTCTTATCGGGGCCTTTTATAGCCGACTATGCGGTATGTTTGTTTATTGTTGAAGACCGTACGGTGACCTATTGTTGTTAATGTTTGTGTCATTTTGGTCTTTTGTGGATACTTGTCTCATTGGCAATCATACCACATCTTCTTCTTTATATATTGTACATATTTGTGTAGTACTAGTTAGAACCCCCAGTGTCCATAGTGCTTGGAGTGACTGGTTAGAGATCCATATGTTATAAAGCACTGTACAACATCCACCATGCAGTTATGTTATAAACTAACTAGCATACTACAGGGGGTGGTTAAGGATCAAGAAGGTGCATATACTAAAGAAAAGCAAGCTAGTGTGTAAATATCAAAATATATTGCAGATTTAGGGAAGCAAGCTAATGTGTAAACATCAAAATAGGATGCAGATTAAGTAAAGCAAGCTAATGTGCAAATGTCAAAATAAAATGCAGATTTAGGAAAGCAAATAATGTGTAAATATCAAAATAGAATGCAGATTTGGGAAAGCAAGCTAATGTGCAAATTTCAAAATAAAAATGCAGATTTCGGAAAGCAAATAATGTGTATATATCTAAATAGAATGCAGATTTAGGAAAGCAAGCTAATGTGCAAATGTAAAAATAAAATGCAGATTTAGGAAAGCAAATGATGTGTATATATCAAAATAGAATGCAGATTTGGGAAAGCAAGCTAATGTGCAAATGTCAAAATAAAATGCAGATTTAGGAAAGCAAATAATGTGTAAATATCTAAATAGAATGCAGATTTATGAAAGCAAGCTAATGTGAAAATGTCAAAATAAGATGCAGAATAAGGAAAGTAAGGTAATGTGTACATGTCAAAATGGAATACAGAGTTAGGAAAGCATGCTATTGTGTATATATATGTATATGTCAAAAAATGAATACAGATTTTGGGAAAGCAAGCTTATTAATTACTGCTGCAAAGAAATTAATATATTAAATGCATAAATGCATGCTGCATCAGATAAATGCATTATTATTAGTTATTGAACTGAATTTTAAGGTGCTTATTGTTATTCTTTTACTTTTCTATATTGGCGAGAGGTATAGGGGGAGGGTTGAGATCTCATAAACATGTTTAACCCCGCCGCAATTTTGCGCCTGTCCCAAGTCAAGAGCTTCTGGCCTTTGTTAGTCTTGTATGATTTTAAATTTTAGTTTCTTGTGTATAATTCGGAGTTTAGTATGACGTCCATTATAACTGTACTATTATGCATATTTTAGGGGCCAGCTGAAGGACACCTACGGTTGCGGGAATTCTTGCTACATTGAAGTCCTGTTGGTGGCCTTCGGCTGTTGTCTGCTCTATCGTCGGGTTGTTGTCGCTTTGACATATTCACCATTTCATTTCTCAATTTGATTATTAAAATGTGCTGGTTAATGAATATATTTTTCACAAAACAAATGAGATAAGTACATAATACAAACATAGATTGAAGTTGAGAAATAACAGTCCTGTGAGGATACCCGGAATATTTGTTAAAACTTGAAAGATTGTTTTTTAACATGTGTTGATTGAAGAGTTGGAAAGGGCAAATCAATAATATTTGTAAGCAGGCATCACCATAACTTCATTATTTGTATACATGCATGTGAAAATGTATATTTGATAACAATTTAATTGTTAATGGTTGAAACTACATGTTTATGGTCATAACTATCATGACTATATTGGCACTCATACTACATCTTCTTATTTATATAACTTTAAATATGATAAACTAGAATTTTGTCCATATTAAATTTTCAAACTTAATGCAAAGTTTCGGTAAATTTATTTCAGTGGATATTTTGAAATGAGTTACAATGAGTCAACTAATTATATGTTATATTACAGCCTTCAACAAGGAGCAAAGTCATATCAGATAGCCAGCTTAAAAGTTCTTAAAACGACTGGTTTAAATTTGAATTTATCATGGAGTTGATGAAAAATGTAAAATGTCTGTTTTAAATGAGCTTTTTACTTAAAAAAGACTTCTGACAGATTTATATGGCAACAATCAACAGATTAGGCTAAATGAAAAAATGTGTGTGTATTTAATTTCCCTCATTGTGGCTTAGAAATAGCCTACCTTAAAGTGTTTATTTTTTTTCATCATTTTTCAATAAGCACTGTTAAAGTCAGAATTTCTTATTCATAGACTCAATGTAAAAAAAAAGGTAAAAGAAAAGAAATCCCTACTTACCCTTTTTTTCAAAGATTTGATAGGAAACACATTATTTTATTTGGCCTTATTTTACACCCATATTGTTGCAGAGAGTAACACGTCCTGTGCATGTTTAAGATCCCTCTCAACAAGCTTAATTTGAGTGGTCCATATAAAGTGGTCGGTTTTATATTATCATACTATATTGTATTGTTACCCCATGTCTCGGGCTTGGGTGAAGGTTGGCACCAGTTAAAGCATCAAACCCACTGCATTTCTTACATGCATCTTATCCTGTTGTTCAGTGGTTGTCGTTTGTTGGTTAGTTGCATAGATTTTTCTTGTTCAGCAAATAGATTAGACCATTGGTTTTCCTGTTTTGAAGAAGCAGCGAAGAAGAGGTGGCATTTTCTAAATATGTTGGTTCTACATGTTTTAAGTATTTTTAGCATCTTACTTACTCATGGGTCAATTTATGATGACTTATAAATATCAGTTTATCTGGCTGCTGGTTTCCTTTTGTGTTATTTTTTTGCATTGAAAATCATCAAAGTTTATTACCATGTAAAACTTACACTAGATAGGTCCTTACTGATAGCGTGATAGTTATATATATATTGTTAAGCCAACGATCTGTCAAGTTAGTGCATATATTTGTTTGACCACAGCCACAGGGTTCAAACTTGTTATTGTTTGCCTTGAATTTGTTTACTATCGATATGAAACCCATGGTTTGACAGACGCTATTACAAATCAAAGTATGCGAGTAATTAATAGAAACACGTTCGGGTGATACTCTAGTCTCCCTAGTCTACTCTGTACAGTATCATCGACACGTTCAAAATTAATATTTTCTACTGGTGACGAATTTAAGACTTAAAACCACTTAGTGATGCTAAGAAAACTTGAATTGTCCGGTGAAAAAACAAGGGACATAATAAAGGAAATGATAAAGTATGTGTAAGCAAAAAACGCTTTCAGGGTAAAAATCCGGGTTTCCGAGCAAAAAACCCAATCTTCAAAATAGGTACAAAAAAATGTTCATTTACCGATTTTCACAAATGAGGGCACATTTTAAAGCGGAAACACTCAGTTTTCAGGATATAGCAATCGTAAGGTGTCTCTCGGAACTTTCTCGCTTCGATTTTTCACATAAAGGAAAAAATGACAATTTTCGAACTTGAAAATTTACACTGAAAAAGTTGATTATTGTCGTATTATTCAATCGCTCTGCCCTTTTTTTATCAAATAAATTAACGAACAGCAATAACTTGGTTGAATACCATCTAAAATCTTCAATAAATTTGAAATTTATTAATGAAATTTAATGAAAACGGCCTTTCAAAAATAACACCAAAATTGGCCGCCATTACAACTTGTCTGACGGACACTTATGATTAAGATATTCCTACTCAGAGGCTTCCGGTTGTCCGACTGCATAGCTTGAATTCTGTTATGAACTAATCTTTATTTGATTCAAATTCAAGTTTCAACTACCAACACATTTATGAAAGAACAGCGGTGAATCAAATTTTAAGTTTTTAACATTTAGTGCATTTAAATATATATGAAAATCCAATGGATCAACATAGTTTATGTATTATAAATATCTAGCATTCCTAAACGTTTTAAATGTACATTATCGAATAAGTATGGTCTGTCATAGAACTTAATAATACACTAATCTATTTGTTATTAGCCTGTGAATAATACGGGGTTAAACTATATGTAGTTTAACCTGTCAGTCTACCTTGTTATACTTTTAAAATTTCTAAGTTTTGAAACATATACAACTAAATCAGTAAAGTTAATTCAAGCTGGTATCTGTTAAGAAAATACAAATGATGAACAAAATCAGTCATCAATCTTAATGATTGAAAGAGGGACGAAAGATTCCAAAGGGACAGTCAAACTCAGACTTCTAAAATAAACTGTAAACGCCATGGCTTAAAATGAAAAAAACGACAAACAGACAAACAATAATTCACATGACACAACATAGAAAACTAACGATTTAACAACACAAACCCAACCAAACTCTAGGGGTTATCGCAGGTGCACCGGAAGGGTAATCAGATCCTGCTCCACATGTGGCACCCTTCGTGTTGTTTATGTGATAACAAATCCGGTAAATGGTATAATTCGGTAGTTCACATTCATGAAAGGGAAGGGGATTGTAGTCACAACGTAAGGAACATATCCAATATAATTTGTGAAACGGTTATGTGTTCCACAGATCAAAAACTCTAGATATTCTTACGTCAGAATATATTTGCATAGCAATTTCCAAAACACAAGGCCATGTTGACCTTGAAAAACTGACCAATCGACTCAATGAACTACAATGCAATGTGAGCTACTACAAGTAAACTACTACCTAAAACACGTGGACTTAGTGGGAAAACAGTCAACTAATATATTGTCTGGGACTCTCATAACCAATGTTTTTATTCTGCAAGTATAGTTAATGTAAAATATATAGCGGGTTCTTCAATTTGCATGCTCAGCTTAAAAAAATATTGTTTACTGGTTTCACGATTCGACTTGCTTTTTCGCCTTGCACAAGTAATTGAACCGGTTTTGTACATTGTTATGAATTGAACCTGCTTTAATGTCACGAAATATCCAATGTAATGACCACTGTCCGGTAAGAAAATCATTTGATCCCTTTTAAACCTGAATAATGTCATTCCAAAATCATTTCTGCTGAGAAAAACACGAAAACTTTCATCGAAACACTTCTTCTTCTTCAGATTTTTTTTATTGTGTCCTTTTATACTAGTGTGCGGCAAATTTTGTTAAATTTATAAAGAATTATCCAACCATTGTTAAACTTGTATGAAATATGAAGAGGAAGACAGATTTCATATGTATTATTTTAAGCTTTGCCAATGCAATTTTAGGGGAGATAGCTTAATTTAAAAAAAAAATTCCCCTGAAACAGATATTGTTGACAAAAAGAGTGTATCCCATTATAAATATTACTAAAGTAATACGATATTTACGGAATACTTGAGACAGTACACTGTTGCTGGAAAAATAGTATATATATATGATTATTATAAATATTATCAATTGTAATTAAAATGTCATAAATGTCAAAATATGTTTAGTTTATTACAAGGGGGATAATCAAAACTGCTTGTTTTCAAAAAAAAAAATCTATTTGTGTATTGTATTGTACATATGTAATTCAATAAATTTATTTGTTGAATCTTATCAGAACTGAATAATTTCTAAAAAAAACAACGATAAAATAGGATGAAATCAAGCAATTATTTAAGCTCTTGTCATTTGTTGTGCACGTGTCAGTTTTGTATTTTCTGTTATAGAGAAAAATAACCAGAAATATCTATGGAAATCCGAGAACGACCTTTATATTGGTTTACCTATACCCCTCATTGGTTGTCATTGTGAAAAGGTTTGGGATATCAAAATTTGTATATTTCCTTACGTAATTTGTTGATATATTTGCAACGAAACTTTCTATTTTTTTCTGTTTGGACAATTTTAATAAGCCGGATTGTAATGTTGTCTTTTTCTTCTTCTTAATAACACTCGGTTTTCCTTTGAACACCATGTATTCGTCAGTATTGAAGCCTTGTTGGCACAAAGAAGAAGAAGGAGACGTAGTCCTGTGTAATAAAACAAGATATAAACTCGCTACGAAAACTGGCATTATATTTCAATTTTTTGGAGAAAAAAATACATTCGTATAATTTGGTTACTTAATCCAATTTAAATTCAATTGAATTGTCTTATATTAGTACTTTTGTTAAAATATAAACCTATCTAAAAACTAAAAGTATAATGAGGGTAAACTAGATTTAAATCTTTTAAATAACAAATTTAAACTTTAAAACTTTAAAATTTATTTCGTAGTTTGCAGAACATTACATGGAATAGTAGGTTGAACTCATACGCAGACCTGTCTGCTGATCGGTTACGACTTGATGCACCTTTCATATAGGCTTACATGTAGAATGTTTGGTCCGTGGCAGGTTTAGGTCTATTATTGACATGTTTGTATCTCCTGTGATACTTGTGGAACGTAGAATTGAGTAGTGTCTCCTTTATTAACGCTTTGCGTAGATTTATTGAAACTTTTACTATATAACATTTTTGTTCGCTGTAGAGCATCTCTATACCGTAATATTATTGGAATTCAAAAGGGAACTTATTGTCAAATCGTTGTGATTTTTCTTTATTGTTAAAAGTTAAATTTACATGTATGACTAAATCAGCAAACTTACATCAACGCAACATCTGGTACAAAAATGGTATAACATGCTTAGATAGGTGGATGATATATTGGCTCTTTTGCCGACTTCAGTATGCACACTGCAAAGATATGTTTTTCTGAACAGACTTTAAAAAAGCTATGACTAGAAATGACAACTGCCTTTTCTGCAGTTTGATTTATCCGCTCTATTTGGTGACGAAGTCCTTATTTATGTGTTAATTACAGGTCAAGACTTAAATTATCTTCAAAGAGTATTGTTAATGTTTCGATGTGAATGTGTTGCCGACGATGTGAAAAAAAACACTGATCACAGGAATTATCCCTATTTCTTATTGCACCCCGAAAGTTATCAAAGTAATATTTGTTTATAAATGTGGAAGATACCGATTGATTAATTTAACCGTATTTGTATTAAATGTGTGTGTTTTTTTTTTGTTCATTCAGTTGAGAATGAGAGTAAGTTAAAAGCTCGTGTTTTAGTGTGATGCCTCCAAAGAAGCAGTAGCCGCGATTGTATACTAAAAGGTGATATCGGGAGTAGATAGTGATATTGAATTCTCATTTGGAAAAGACAAGTATTTTTGCTAACCCCGTTGGTCAAATCAGAGCATTTCGAACACCGAAACAGCTATCATATTTCGACCAAAGAAAATCCAGCTGATCTCGAGACACGTCATTTATCTGCTATTGATTTGCCGTCAGGTAAATGGTTAAGAGGACCATTTTTTAACAACGAACATATAATTGATGATGATTAGGAAAGTTTACCGATAGTTAATCCCTTATTGATCAAGATGTTACGATTGTTGTAGCAATAGCTTAAACAAGTGTATTTACATCCCGTCTGTTATGATACCGTTTCGAGCTATTTTCTCTGTGATTAAAACTAGTAGGTGTGGTTCGACTCATCAACATATGCATGTATATAAAAAGTTGTGACAATCCAGTTGATTCGATAGAAGAAGCTGAACTAGAGATATTAAGACATGTGCAAAGCATTGTTTTCCACGATGAAATCGGAGCTATTGGCTTTGGTCAAAATCTAACAAAGAATAGTTCGTTGATATCTCTTAACCAAGTCTTAGATGACAATATAATTTTGCGTTTTGGAGGCCGTTTTAGACATATAAACATTGATGAGGGTCTTAAAACATTTGATGTGCCACTAGACATACACCCGTATATCGTGCCGAACAAAATCATTTGAACACTCTTCCCATAGGACATTATCATGCTGAAGTTCAACATCAGTGCATACCAATGATTAAAGGTGAGATACACTCTTCTTGTTTATGGATATTAGGCGTTAAACATATTAAGTGCAAAGTCATTAGTGTTATTAATTATTTCGTAGTTTGCAGAACATTACATGGAATAGTAGGTTGAACTCATACGCAGACCTGTCTGCTGATCGGTTACGACTTGATGCACCTTTCATATAGGCTTACATGTAGAATGTTTGGTCCGTGGCAGGTTTAGGTCTATTATTGACATGTTTGTATCTCCTGTGATACTTGTGGAACGTAGAATTGAGTAGTGTCTCCTTTATTAACGCTTTGCGTAGATTTATTGCCCTTCGTGGATCTTTACACCAATAGAGATCAGACCATTGTACTAATTGAATAGGATCAACAAGTGAACTTAATGTCGAATCTGAGTTAAAGATACTCCAATGAAACAGTTGTTATCAGACATCGTATGCATTTTGAAACTTCTGATCTCTATTTTTAAAATACACTGCATGAAATGATACGTTTACAAAATTTATTCTCATATTAAATTTCTAGTTTTTAATTTTACTTCTGATTTACGAAGAATTATTTAAGTAGTTTATGAAAATTTAATGCTTTTGTTAAATTTCAAATTTTCTTGAGATTAATTCCAATATATGGGTTATTAAATATGTTAATAATTTGAAAAATAATACAAGTTTAAAAAAGCTATGACTAGAAATGACACCTATCTAAGCATGTTATACCATTTTTGTACCAGATGTTGCGTTGATGTAAGTTTGCTGATTTTAGTCATACATGTATATTTAACTTTTAACAATAAAGAAAAATCACAACGATTTGACAATAAGTTCCCTTTTGAATTCCGATAATATTACGGTATAGAGATGCTCTACAGCGAACAAAAATGTTATATAGTAAAAGTTTCAGATGCAGTTTTCTTATCAATGCATTTAAAGATTATAGTTAACGGATAATGTCCGCCTGTGTTTTGTAGAAACCGTATTTGGGGCTAAAATATTTGTATTGTTAGTTCAAAATGTTCCCTGGTTGCGATGTAATGAACACCAATGATAACGGTATTTAATTCATAGTTTGAATGTGTTTTTCTCTATGGAAATTTACCTTAACTGTTTAGTTGAGTATACAGCTACATTGTATAGTGAATCAACTTTCTTTGTTCATGTTTTATTGAAAATGCCTGTCAGTTCTTTTGTGAATAAACTTGCTGATTTATATAAATTTATGAAACATAAAGCTTAATAATGTAATACTATACTAAAAAGACATGACAAATTGAGTCTTTTTTTTATCCTGACATACAACGTCAGGGAGTTGAACAGATTCACGACCAAGAAACATAACCACACAAAAAATAGATTCAAAAGACAAATATTTTAGAATAAACTAACAGAATACGTTATATAACAATGTTGGAGAAATTGTAGTATAAACATGGTAGAAAATATATAATTTGTTAATATTTTGCAGTTATGAGGTATATATTGAAAGATCATTTAATTAAGAACTGCAATGTTGAGAATCTTGAATACTTAGGGTAATGTGTCTTTGGCAGTAGACTCAACACACTTGTTACATTTTGAATTTTGTATAACAATGAATTTAACTCTGCTGGAAAACTTGCCGTCTTAAAACTGATAAAAACCGAAAACAAGTTTTCTGTTAATTTCAGTTCGTTCAAATTAAGCCTATATATATATATATATATATAAACGAGTCTAAATTGAAAACTATTATATATATAAGTCTATAAAAAGGACCAACCAGCAAATTTACTATGAACCGGATCGTCTAGGATAGGCGATTCTATGCAGATAAGGAAAAAAATATATCAGTGTAAAGATTTGCACAACGGTACAATAAGTATATATATATATATATAAACATCAATTGCAGCCTTTACTCGAAATTGTTTCGTTCTTTTACAAAGCATCGAACAAGTTTAAAATGTGAAACGAATTACAGTTTAACAAATAAGACCACAACTATTATATTATCAACGGTATTTTACATCTATTCATAATTATCATTAAAATGTTAAGCTACACATTTCTTTGTTTGTCCATTCATTGTAGTTAACCTGCAATGTTGAATGACCCTTGCTCTTTTTTATATTCTAATAGGGAAAATTTTAACAATTTGATGTGTAGGTTGTCGTATCATTAGCTTTTACTTTTAATTATTGAATACATTTTTATAGAAAATACACAGAAAGCGGTTTACATTTTCTGTGGTTTCTAAATGTACAAACGTTACGTTTACAGTCTTGTCGCATTGTAAGCTTTTTCTTTATCAACCACTAATGCTTGTCATAATTTTGTTGATGTTTTTTGTTTTGTACATGCTGAAATATACTTTTTCAACATTTTTAATTTGTTTGAATATCATTTAATAAATCACTAATTAAAAGTTTGTTATATTACTGTAATTGATAAATTATTTGATTGTTTTACAGTATATCCTGTTCGTTCGTTTCCTCATTTGATGTCAAAATGGTGATGATACGGGATACTCGATTATGTGTTTTGTATTATTGGGTGGTTTCTGTTTGTGTCTTTGTACGTATAAGCAGTCACAGATGTTCAAAAACTCTGCGGTAAATATATTTTCTTTATTTTAGGATATATTCCGTTGCTCTGTTTAACGACTCTCACGTTTTGACATTTGACGTTTGACAATTGTAATACCATTTGAAATGAAAATCACAAACTTTAACAGTATAGAAAGATTATGTATTTAGTCAATCATATAATACAACATGTTAAATGATCTCAATGTGAGGATTACCAATAAAGAAGAAATGAAAATGCAAATCTATCAGACAAAAAAATTTCTCCTTCAATTTAGTAAATACCTCAATAAGTATTTAAAACGTAACTTCAGTTAACATTTACACTTTAAATCAGTTCGTTTTATTGCCATATCGGACATGTTAAACAAGAATATAAAAAAACACAGTAAAAACATGTTTAGGTACTAAACGGACTACTGACGCGTTTGACAATTAATATAAACTAAAATGAAAACACTAGTTACTATTAATAATACGACAAGTATGAATGCCATAAACAGTTTCTAGTGCATTGTTGATAAGTCACAGATAAATATCTTTTGTCAGTTCTAGGAAACAAACAACCTTGAAAGTTCATGTTGTAGCATTAGTGTCAAACATATCTATCCTACATGACAATATTGACTGGGAATATAACTCCTCTGTTCGTTAGACAATACCCTCATAGAACTACAGTCATGTTTTAAGTGCAATTTCCAATTATTTTTTTAATTGGTGCTAGACACCTAATGCGTGACGACCATTGGTAAAAAGACAACAACAATGTGCATCATCCATAAAATAAACGTTTGACCGAAATCATGACATGTAATGCTATTATAGTTTTTTTTTTGTTCGGAATATGCAGCGCGGCATTGTTAACGATATGCAACAGCACTTTGTTATGTTGACTAAGCACAGGTACCTATATGCTACAGTTATTGGAAATATTGAAATGCTTGATAAAAAAACCGCGACTTGATATTCAAAATGTGTGTTTAAAGTAAAACAGATATATCAGTAAAGTTAAAGTATTACGAGTCAGAGAGTTCAAAGTGTTTTACACACTAGAGGATTAGAAGCACTGGAAAATTGTCTTTCTTAACTAACAGTAATGGTCCAAAACGTGTCAACATAAGCAGACATTTTGATTGGTAATACTAATATATTATATTCAAATACAAAACAAGACCGTTGTTTCATTAACTTCAATTAGCTAATATACAAAAAAGTTATAAGTTTTCAATTTATTGAATGATGTTTTTAAATTTGTGTAATCACACAATTCAATTATCAAAAATAGAATAACCTTTCCCGGAATCAGGAAATATTCCATCAACCTTTCAATGACTAAAATAAAAACGTTGTCATGGAAATAGGAGTGCACAATGACCTAAAAAATATATATATATATTTGTTTGATTTGTGATTTGTCGGTTTTTTTTTAATTTTTAAACTATATAAACTATATAATTATATATTCACGCATGAGTCATTGTTTTATGATATAAGTTTCTTTAGAATGTTAACAATTACAACAATACTTAAATATAGAAAAAAATCATATTGCAGTTAATTTGTGTCGACCAAAGTGAAGCATAAGTTAGGGTCATACCCGTTCAATCTGTTCAATTTCAACCCGGTCATATTTTACGTTTTAATGTATAACATATCTTTCAACACACAAACACAGCACTTTCAAATTTGACTTACCTGACATATATGTGTCCCCTTTTCTAGCGAGTGAATCTATTATAATGTCTTATTATTTATACCTCGTATAATATAAATGATGTTTGATAATGAACAACGGTTCTATAAGCATTTGCTATAGGATATAATAGAAATTAAAATAATCTATCGAATTATTGCTTTTGCATTTATACATTCTACCGACTTTGTTCGTATCGATTAATATTATTAATTCGTATTATTTAACAAATTTGATTCGTTTAGGCATAGTCACATGTTAAACTATATGTTCGAAGGTAGAGAGAAAACGGCGTATAGCAAAAAGCATATTGACCGGCAAAATGCATATCGCACGGTTATTTTTAGAATATCTAAAAACCGATATACTTTTTGACGTCATGTAATGAATTTCAGGATATTGTTTAATGTTTTGAAACACATAATATCTGTGATCAATAATTTGACGGAAAACATCTTCAAATACATAAGATGTAAAAAAAAAAGTAAATTAAATAGCAACTAATATGTTGTTACTGTCAAGGAGATAAATTGATGTACTATTTATCAAATTCCAACAAACCTAAATGACGATTTTGATACAAATATGGTCGGAAATTAATAATATAACAAATATAGACTTTGTATGAGGTCAATACAGGATATATCGACCCAAAGAAGTATATCGACCTCGGACTTCGTCCTCAGTCAATATACTTCTTTCAGGTCAATATATCCTTGTATCGACCTCATACAAAGGCTATATTTGTATAATAACTTTGAGCAATATCAGGTTGCCAAAGCCATAAAACAATTTGTTGTAGATTTGCAAAAGGGTAAGGAGCCTGTTTTTCAATGGTTGTCGTTTGTTTACGTGTAACATATTTGTTTTTCATTAATTTTTTTTACATAAATAAGGTCGTTATTTTTTTCGTGTAATTGTTTCACATTGTCTTATCGGGTTCTTTTATAGATGACTTTATGCGGTATGGGCTTTTCTCATTGTTGAAGGCCATACGGTGACCTATAATTGTAAATGTTTGTGTCATTTTGGTCTTTTGTGGATAGTGGTCTCATTGGCAATCATACAACATCTTCTTTTTGATGTGTATCGATACATGTGGTGTTTGTCGTTATATGTAGGTAAATACAAACTAATTAAAGTATAACTCACCATTGCTTATGATGTATTCAACCATAAACAAATATGTAAACTATAAAAGCCTACTTCAGAAGACGCGTCAAATTTGAATAATATGTCATCAGTTACTGATTGATTTAGTTGCTTCCCAGTCAGCAGACTAACAGTGGGCCAACGTTGGCAAATGGTCGGCCCGTTGGTCGACCGTTGGTGTTGGCTTTACAACATTGGCCCAACGTTGGCAAATTGTCGGTCCGTTGGTCGCAATTTTATGTTGGCTGCACAACATTGGCTCAACGTTGGCAAATTGTCGGTCCGTTGGTCGCAATTTTATGTTGGCTGCACAACATTGGCCCAACGTTGGCAAATTGTCGGTACATTGGTCGCACGTTGGTGTCGGCTGCACAACATTGGCCCAACGTTGGTCTGTTGTTGTAAATTCATATTATTATCTCATGTTGGTTATAAATAATCGGGCAAATGTTGGCATTATGTTAGTAGCAACATAGGGCCGATATGAAATTTTGTTAATGGAATTGATCATATAATATTTTACGCTTTATTTCTCTTGGGGTGCGGATAATTTCGATTGCAGCAGGCTTTATGAAAAGTTAATGTTATACTGAAAGTGTTTATCAACTGAAAATACATTTACAACTCTATGTTGGGCCAATGCTGGCCCAACGTTGCGTGATCATATATAATACTCTATATATAAGTCAGGCAAAATTTATACTGGAATATCATTACTGTAATAAAAAAAAATGTATATCGTAAACATAGATTGCCTGGTTTAAAATTAAAAATTATTGCAATTATTTATAATAACTTTATTCATTAAACTTTGTGAAACATAATAATAGCAATTATATGCAGAGTGACATTTGATACAGCCAGTCTGTTAATCAAGCCCATTCTGATAAGGTTGACCATATGTTCGACAAATTTCAAAGATAGTTGCTATGGTAATTAAGTTTATAGGAAATCTGAATGTAATGGGATGGTCACTTTTGTGATTATTTCCTGTTGTGTATTTGTAAGAAATCAGTGATACGAAGAAAACAAAAAGAGAAAATCATGTCATCTGGGATTCAAAGAGAAAGATAGTAACATGTAAGTTATAACTTTAAAAAATCTGATAAATATACGATTTAGAATGACAAATACAATATGATTTTTTAATCTGAGGGATGTTGTTAAAAATCAAAACATATATTAATTTCTATCATTTTATAATGCTGATCTTGAAGTTTATACGTTTCGGTCGAAATATTTTCTAGATTTTAAATAATTTCAATCCTATTAATTATCATGAAATATTTGCCACTGAACATAAGTATCTTCAAACAAATGGTAAACTTATATCAATCTTTAACCACAACATGTATGATCATTACTGAAGTTAATGGAATAAAATTGTCTTAAGATGTACCTTATTCCGTAATGTTTCAAAAATGTGGTATAAGGATTGCTACTTCATTAAAATATAAATGAATTTGTTAGTTTTATTGTATTTCTAAATCGCATGCAAACAGATACGATATATTTGTGAAACCTGATCATATACACACTTAAATGTGTAACAGTGTTTTTATATATCAAATATATAACTGTTCATTAATACACATCTGAATTATTCTTTATATATCATGTATATTACGAATATACAAAGTATGATACCGAATTCTGAAATAATAGTAAATAAGGGTTTGTTATACCCACAAATCCGGCTAATACTAATGAATTTCTGACCATTATACAAATAACCAATATAAAAAAATGGTTATTTAAGATTTAATTTGTATTAAATAGTATTTAAACTATTTAGAATATACATTAATTTATATTACATATCTAGAAGGGAGATTACGCACGCATGCATTAGACAATTCAAGTTTACTTATAACTTTATTACAGATTCGGTTAGAAAAAAAACATAGCTGCAAAGAGTCTTCGGATTAGGAGATGGATGATGCAGCTAAAGATTGGCGGCGCTTAAGCCTTGCCAGAGAAGGTGGCAAGAAACAGAGAAGGGAAAAACGAATAACATATATAAATAATAATGACACTGTTGAAGTTCAAATTGAGGAGGACACTACTCGTGGTGACGACCAATGATATCAAATTTAAAATAAATAAAGTTTCATCTTCTGAATTATTTAATTTTCATTCTGGATCTGGAAACAATACAACTAAAATTACATCTCCGAAAAAAACTATTTGTATGATCGCCTAACCATAAGCCATACGTCATTTGTTCTGTTAAAGACATAAATGAAATTGATATGAAAAAAGAAGATGTGGTATGATTGCTAATGAGACAACTCTTTACAAGACAGCAAATGACACAGAGTTTATCTGGTCGATCCATCAAACATTGCCAAAGAAATATCTTGGCGTCACACAATAAATAAAATTAAAGAGGCAAAGTTCATGAAAAAAACAAGGACAGTAACAACAATGGGTAATACAAAAATACAGAATTGCTACCTTAAACTTTGGCAGTTTGGAACACAATTAAAAAAGATCAAAGTTCTCCGGAGTATTTATCATATACAGCCCCTCATGCAGCATCCATTGTAATTTGGTTGAAACAATAGACCAACGTATTGCCAACATAAAAATGAGAAATACCTACCTTGGACCAACATAGTGCCAACATAAGAGAAGATATTTCTACGTTGGTCCAACGTTGTGCCAACATGGATTTCGTTTTTCATACAATGGGCCAACGTTGGCTCTATATATTCCATACAACCGTACAACGTTGGGCCAACATGAAGCCATCATGTTGGGCCAACGTAGGCCCACTTTGCACTTATACGTTGGGCCAACGTTAAAATACAACGATGGGCCAATGCAATGATATACGTTGTGCCAATGTTGGGCCAACATACTCATGTTGTCTGGATTATTATTAACGTTCATATTTGAAAATGTGAGTTATGAATAATGAAAATCGTATAATTACGAAAACGACAGACTAAAAGAAATAAATAGAATTTATCAATTTCACATTTACTTGCAGGAATGGTACTATATACAGATATTGTTGTGACAATAAGATGGAATTAGATGGTAAATGTGTAGGTAAGAATATTTTTTATTGTACTTTAAAGGGAAAATTCACGATTTTTTACTTATGGTTTAAATATGTTCATTATGACATAATATATACATTCACAAAGTTTTATCGCTATATGTGCAGTAATAAAGGAGAAATTCAATATTCAATGAAAAAATATTAACTGCTTCCTGTAGGTCGTGACGTTTTCTCCTGGTTTTTGCATGCCGGGATTTAAAATACAATCATTAAAAGTCTTGGTTTTTAATCATATTTTAACGTAATCGTAAGCGCGCCGATGACTTATGCTTTATCTAAATAACCATCCGATAATAAGAAGATAAAATGCACAGACGTTCAATTGTACATATTCATGAGATAAATTTTCTATGTTAAACGTATATATTCGAATTATTTTTGTAGACAACACAAAAAGTTATAAATTTATTTTTAATTAATATATTTTCGGACTGATAAGGTGAACAAAGTAAAGTACAATAATCTGTAAAGACAATATGTTGGTGTACTCTTATTGACCTTTTACTATCTCTGCTATGACTTGGTTGATACGATGTGTGTATTCACGGTTCTGTGGCAATACTCGTAGATGGTTTGTTGAAAGGTAAATTGTTATTTGCACTTCGTTATTTAACCACGCCTCTCGGGCACACCTTGCCAGGTGTGTGTCTATTCGGATCAGTGAATTATAAGACAAGGGAGCATTCAATACACATATTTAAAATATATATTCAAGTTGGTGACAAATAAAAATTGATCGCCGTGGAATTATTTAATTACGTTTGGTGCTATTATTTATTTGAATTCAAATAAGTTAATTTACTAAGAAATACACAATTTTCGGTTAAAGACGGGAAACTTAAATCATATGTCCGATTGAAATGATTTACATCTTTTGTCCTTGATTGATGTCTAATAAAAAGGAGAACTTAGAAATTATAAATAGCTTTACCAAAGTATTTTTATTTGTCTTTATTAGGCAAATAAATGAATGAGAACACTTAGATTTAGACTTTGTAAAAGCCACGTATAAATTAATAACTGGAACTCACTGAAGATAACTCGACCGAAGCGGAATATAATATGAACGAATAAAGAAAAAATAGTTTTCTTCTTGAGAAATTTTAAAAAATTGACAGCAAATTTAAGGTCTTCTTGGAATGGAATCGAAAAATTACGAATAGATATTCTTTATCAAGTGTGAAAAACGTCAACCAAATTTAATCATAATCGGAAACGTCCTTATTAAAATAGTCTTCGTCTCACAACGTATAATACTTAATAACTATTTGACCAAAGATGTTTAAAAACAAAAGACAACGAATTTAATGTCATCTTTCCCTATTTTTGAATGTAATTATAAGTCTGTTCAACTGGCAAGAATACCCCTAAAGCGGACAAATATCTGACAAGCAGTTTATTCTTTTAATTTGCTGTCATTGAATATCAAGAAAGAAAATAAATCCCGAAAATGATTTGAAACTTTAATACTCAATAGCTTTCCTAGAAAATATTCACATCCCTCGGGGATTATTAGTGTACGTCCAGTTGCATATGTCGGAACAATTGTGGTGATGACGGATTTCTTTCTTTATTCGAGAACAATCTAAGTGATATATAAATCTGTGATTTTACTATGTTCATAACTTCGATGAACCAAAGCAAGTTATAGATCGACCTGTATTTAAATCAAATTGGTCCTCTTCTTCTTCTTCTTTTGGTATACAATAGTCTATCGAATTGGATGATTACATACTGTTGGTATACGTGGACTAGTCTATTTACAAAACTTTTACCCCAATTTGCACAAAATGTATGTTTCTTTCTTATGTTTAATGTATACATGTATATATTTTAAATTGCGCTGTAGTTCCGTAACTTTCTATCCGGGCGTATAAACGAATCGTCGACAAGTGCGCACATTTTTTTAATCAACATTTCTGGAATGATCCAACTATGTCCTTTACTATTGACAACGAGTAAATATTACATTTTCCCAGAGACATATATATTATATAAATTAACCCTTGGAAAAAATACGTATATTGTATATCTTCAAATATTTTTTTTTTTTTTTTGTATCAATTTTTTTTCTCATAGATAATATTCTTTACACCAGAAATTTTATTTATAAACAAGCGTATGAGTTAAGTAATGACTAGTATATTATATCACTTTCGGACACGCAAGACAGATATGTATATTATACATGCACCTGATAGTTCAAAATAAAAAGTTAGAAGTTATCGGCCGTGTACACTGACCAATACCTACAGAAGTGAAACGATGCATGAACTTGCAAGACCGACAGGAAATCGCTTGAATACCTGGATGTGTCACCTTACACCCCTCACAATACCTTTGGGAGTAATACCTTAAGCGATGCGGGTGATCAGTGGAGCGAGGATCCTAATTTATTTGAATAAAGTATATTACTTTAAAGAATTATGAACGAATTAGATTTTCGAAAACAATTTTCACGGAACACTTATTTATGATTTGAACTTTGACTTTTTAACTAATTCCAATATTAACAGTTTAAAAATAACAGACTATATGGTTATTAAAAAAATAAGAACATTTTCCGTATCAAGTTAGTTAGTCAGATAAAACAACCGTACGATTGACAAGATATCGACACGTAATTAAGACTACATCGGTTACTGTAGTTTTGTTTCTTTGTGGTTTATAGACATATCGCGATTTTTATTTAGACAAGATAACAAAATGGCGGAAGGCAGAGAACTGATACTCAAAATTTAAAATCGATGGTGATCTCTTATCTAGCGGAATAAAACTTTAATATTTATAAATTTGAGCATTTTTATACAGAATGGACATAATATCAATTTTTGATTTTTTTGCGAAGTTTCCCTTTAATTGCAGAAATATTTGTTCAAAATGCTGATTTTAAATTGCCTACTGATAATCTGCAATATACAAGAAAGTCACCAAACCTTTCTTTTTCACTATAAACAGTTGTATTAATTGTCATGGCGATTGATCTCTGTACGAAGTTATCCCAGTCGACACAGACAAGTTGTTGGGCTTTTGAATTCCATGAGATTCCTTTAGATTTGTTTGTTATCTGCATTTGTTTGTTATCCGAGTTTTTCTCTTTCAAATGTAATTATGAGATGTGAACAATAAATAACTACTTACAAAAAAAAATACTGAATAAAGTAATAAATATCGTTATTGATACTTCCATCAAAGTTATGATACAAATAATTGCTGGTAAAAATGTCCAGAAGTTATTGATTGAATATAACTTGGTTTTGAAGGTTACTAAACAAGTTTTATTTCAATATGTTAACAAAAAACATGAACTCACTTTGATATATAGGCGCCCGTCGTTGATCCAGCTTATTGCTTTAAAATATTTACATTTTTACGTATTTTAACAATGTTATCTGCCTTAATCTTACATGTTGTAGGTCGATGACATTTGTTTTACAAAATCAAAACCGTAAGAAAATACTGAAAACCAATTAAAAACTTATAAATTAAGTCGTTCTTCCATAAAGAATAAAGTTTTTTTTGAATTAAACTTGATTTAAAAAAAATGCAAATTTCAGTCTTACAATATTCGTATTTTCTCGGTAACTCAAATGGTAATTTAAAAAGAAAGAACATAATGCAAACTGAGAAATTGGAACTGTATCACTCAATTGAAAGAATGAAAAAAACCTTATATATTTCTTTAATTTGTACCGGGTTTTCACTCATTAAATTGTCTCCTTAAATTGTCTCCTCCTAATGCAGTTTATTTTTTTTCAATGATTATGTTTTTCTGTGAAAACAGGCAAAATTATAAAATAAACAGCTTGTCGTATTACTTTATGCGCTATTATATCATATAGGATGTGACACGGGGTATATATCAGATTTTGGAGAACCATGTCATGAGTGCCCAGAAGGTACTTTTGGAAAGAAATGTGGAGAAATTTGCAATTGTCATGAAAATGAGAGGTAATTAATAACTACAAGCGCCTTTCTCGTGCATTGCATACATCATTAATGACTGATGGTTGTTCAGTATAAATAACGAGCTGTTTTGTGTGCAAAATATTATATTTGCTTATGTTTGTCTTTTATAATAAGTTATGATAGCTTTTGTATGCAAATTTAACTTTTTTACGGTTTTACAAAATAAAAGTACATCCAACCCATACAACTTGTCGTTGATCTATATTAATTAAAATAACAAATGCCATTCGTCATTGTATCATTTGTTTTGTAACTTATAGATGCCAACATGTTGTCGGATGTGTGACTTCACAATTTCGAGTACCTCCTCAATGCATAACTACACTCTAGGTAAGATTTTTTTATGAACACGACTTACTTTGTTTAGATGTATCAAACATAAGCTGGCTGTTATTTCAACTCATTTATAATCAGGTTTTTGTTGATGTCCGTGTTGCTTAGTCTTACGGTTTAATATGCTGTGTGTTTTGTACCATGTTTACTTATGGTTGTATGTTGATCTTTTTTGCCATTGCAATGTCAGTTTATATTCGACTTATGAGTTACAGTGTCCCTTTTGTATATAGTTCGATTCTCTTTTCTAAATGTGACATCAGACATTGTTAGAAAATAATTGTTTTCCTTAATCATTATGTTAATTCTTTTTTTGCCAGCTATAAAACGCATTACAATACATGCATACTGAATAAACTTATATTTAACCCCGCAACATTATTTATGTTTGTGCCTACATGTAACCCAATTCAGGAGCCTGTAATTCAGTGGTTGTCGTTTTTTTATGTGTTACATATTTGTTTTTCGTTCATTTTTTTATATAAATAAGGCCGTTAGTTTTCTCGTTTGAATATAATAATGAATATGTCCAAATATTTTTACTGTATTGTAAAGAAAGATGTCTCTTTGTTACAACACTTGGTAGAACGGTATCTCTATCATCTAAAAAGAATTTGCTTCTCTTGAAAATACGAAATACGAATCTCTTACAAAGAAGATGCATACGATTGTCTGTTGACGGTAATATCGCCGATGAATTTGAAGTGTTTTATTTATCACATGAGTATATATATAGCTTCATATTAATACACAATGGAGCCATTTTCTCAAATTTGATGTAAGACATAAAAATAGAAAAGTCGATCGGATGTGATCTTGTGTTAACGTATGTAGCGTTTTGTTGGGTATTTTTATTGTCTTTTTTTAATGTTAAAATATCTAGAACCATATATTCTAATAACGAGCGTCAGGTAGCATAAAAATGATTGATATCAAATTGACAGCTTTCCTCCAGCATCCAATTTGATGTGTTTAAACTTTTTTTTTAGAATTTTCCTCGGAGTTCAGTTTTTCTGTGAATTCACTTTTTACTATCGTTTACTTCTAATATACAAACTCTTATTTTTGCATTGTAGAGAGAACTACTTCAAAGACATCTGAAGAAAAAGTTATTGGTAATTACACAATGAACTATATATGATACTGTGGATTCGTTGATAGTCGTTTGATTCCAATTTTCGTGGATTTCTTGGGTACAGGAGAACCATCAATTTAAGCGTTCAACGAATTATATATTTTCTGAAGGAACGAATGTAGACTTTGCCGAAACCCCGAAATTAAATATTCACGAATATGTAAGTTTTTCTCAAACCACGAAAATTGGTACTTACGATTATAAATGATTCCACAGTATTGTAGTTCACACATACGAATTGTCAATGGGACTATTTATAATCAGTTATTATTCTTTTACCTTAAAAGGTGTGACATATGTCCTTTTAAAAGATGTAAAATGCTTATATACAAAAGTAATATTTTTTTGTTCAAAAGGTGAATGTCAACATGATTAGCTATTGCGCGGATTGAATCAAGTAAACTCTGTCTTTGAAAGATGAGTGTGCTCATGATATTTTTAAGCAGAAAACGGATTATTTTTTTCGCAACTTTTAATTCTATTAAACATGTAACATTTAATTCAATAGTAAGGATTTTTCTTTTTTGACGTTAAAATATAATGGTAATTTATAAGTGCAAAAGGTGTGGACAAACGTTAACAACCACACTCTGGAACGGAAAGAGCACACTATCATATGTATATGTAGCACGAAAATACGGAGAGCCATATATCCTATTTGAATTCCAATATTGTATGAATAAATGGTATTAGCAACTTTTCATTTTAATATTCTTACTTGCATTTAAATAGTTATCAAAGGTACCAGGAATATAATTTAATTCGTCTAAATAAGTCTCATCAGATACGCTGAGATCAAAATATTTATAAGTAAAAAAGTACAAAGTTGAAGAGTAATGAGTACCCAAAATTCCAAAAAAGATGCCAAATACGGCTTAGGTAAAATATACCTGGGATAAGAAAATCCTGAGTTTTTCGAAAAATTCTAAATTTTGTAACCGTAAATTTATAAAAAGACCATAAAGTTGATATTCATGTCAACACCGAAAAACAATTGTTTCGTTTAAGAAGTATGAAAAATATTTTTGTTTATTCTCTAATAATTTAACTTCAATATATTAAATAATGAAATGTGTTGACAAATAAACAGCGTAACAGACGTATTTAAGCTCAAGTGTTTGTTTTTTTATTTACTATATGAAAGAAGGTTAGGTTTCATCCTAATATTTTTAAAGAATATTAAAGATTGGTGGTAAAATAACCTGAATTAAGATAAACACACATGGTTAATGTACTCATATGTAAGCTAGAACTGGCAGGAACTGTTCAATGTTAAGAACGTCTAAATCTTCTTAAGCCCTTCACGATTGTGGGCAACTCGCTTGCGTAAAGTATTGAATCGTTGACATTTGTTTACGTATGGCAGTGGTTGAGAACCCAAATAATACTCTGTATCACAGCTTTGTGATTCATGCCATTGCATGTTGCCTTAAACTTCTACCTAGTACTGTTTGGTATCAAATCGCCACTATTGGACAACATTTTCTCCTGTGAAAACCGGGTTTTTTTTAAAATAATTTGAACATTATATTTTCATAAAGTATGGTTAAGTTTCTTTTAAATTTCGGGGGCAATGTGACTTTTTAATTAACTATTCCGTGTTTTTTGGATGGAAACTATTCATAGTATAATCAAAACGTGTACACACGTTAAATAAGTGATTTAGAGTGTACATGTACCAACAAAATCATAAACTTGAAAGGATTATAAATTTGTGGTCATTGAATAAGGGACGAACAAAAAATCATGAATTTTATTATAGAAGTTGAAATAGATGTACAAATGTAACAGAACATTGTTTCTGAAGTGCTTGTTTATGGAAGTGCCGAAAACACTTTTGTTGAAATAAAGGAACCGGTATAAGTTAAGAAAAAATGGCAGAATAAGGTATGATATCATCCTTTATTTGGTCAAAATGATGGGATTTACAACAATTATATGTTATAACAACACTAAATTTCTAAAGGAAAACAGGCTGATTGATTATTTTGATTCTCTCACTTCGTTAATGGTAGAGTTAACTACTAAAATTTCGATACATTAAACTGGTATTACAGTGGGAAGCTGTACTAACCCACAGCAAGAAGATGGCATGGTCGAACTCAAAGCAGGATGCGAAAAATTAATTTCCTATATTAAATGTAACTTAACTTAACTTTAAAAAAGAGAGTCATGGAGATATGCAAAACTCAATGTAAAAACAATGTTTGTGTTTGTTTCTTAAGAATGTGTGTCGTAATTGCACCAAAAATGGGCTCAATACACCGATTCAGTATTAGTAATTTATTGAATCATTACTTTTTTAAAGTCAAAATCCTTTTTGCTGCTTGAATAAACTTGATTGAGCCTGAAATGTATGTCAAGGATTATATTTGAACGAAAGAAAAAAACACGGCTGAAGTCCGTTAATTTGTATGTTGCGGGCATCAACATTGCATAATGTAAACAAGAGGCTGTCACAACGACAGCAAACCGGATTTATTAACATTTATTTGTGTCCTGGCAATATCACAAGAACCATAACCATGATTACTAATGATAAGTGAAAGTGAAAATCGTCAATATCAAATTTGACCTCCATTTTGTCATCAGTATCAACATATTAAAATTTGAAAAGCTTAGATTGAATGGTTCGTGAGTAAATGCAACAACGTGAATGGAAACACCATTTTACGATCTTTCAAAAACCATAACTCCTGAACGATTAAAGTCAAAATCGTCATTATTGAACTTGACCTCCATTTAGTCATCAGTAACAACATATTAAAATTTGGGAAGCTTTGGTAGAACAGTTCATGCGTAAATGCACGGACACGACTGGAAACGCCATTTTACGATCTTTCAAGAACCATAACTCCTGAACGGTAGAAGTCAAAATCGCCATTATTGAACTTGACCAGTAACAACATATTAAAATTTTAAAAGCTTTGGTTGAACGGTTCATGGGTTAATGCACGGAATACATTTGATTGCCGCCCGCCCGGCCGCCCGACCGCCCGACCGCCGAGCATCCCCAAATCAATAACCGACATTTTTGTCACAAAAATCCGGTTAAAAACAATTGATTTTTCCATTGGCGACAATAGTAATGTTGCTTGCTGTACTGATTTAATTGAGTTGATTTTTATTATAAAACCTTTTTTGAAATAAAGAATATTTATTATGTTAACATATTTCATAAAAAAAATTATACGGTCGCGTTGCTTTTCTAGGTTTAATTTACAGTTGTCAAGGGTTACCGTCAATCTCGCATACAAATAACAGTAAAATTTATGCATTCAACAATAGGAAGAACAAAAAATTCTCAGCTATTTCTGAAGGAGGAATCAAATTTTATTTTCTCATTGCTACAACCAAGGATCAATAAGGTTTCAGGAAGAAAGAAATATTATTTGTGGAATATTTCACCCAATCAAAATCTGCCATGTTTTTATTTCTGAATACTATATTATGCTCATTTTCGACTGGTCCCAAAAGAGCTAATGGTAGATTATAACCTGCAAGGTATATAGCACGTAATACCCCCATCTATACTATAATGGCTACTTGGGTCATTGCTTTGACACCAAAACTATATGCTATTAGCCCATAAAAATGTCTCCTCCACACGACCTTTTTCGTAAGAATTTTGTATTTTTTCACTTTTTTCCCACAAGTCACGTGACTTTTGGAAAGATAACACGTGACTTAAACAGACATATTTATATTATTTTTTTTGAAATATTTAATCAATTGTCTATCATATGGACCCAGAATAACCGTTGTGTTAGCTTTGGTGCAAATGCTATATTCGATTGTTTTTCGATAGTGTTTTTTACATAAGTTTACGTCCAATTTGTCGGAACGTGAAAGGGTTAAAGTTAAAACTTTAACACAGGTGAAAACAACAGTTGGATGTAATTTCCTAGTTTTAAACTATCCAAAAATGTTCTAGGATAGCAGTGTTAGTCATAAACTGTTCGGAACAACTTTTCATGATCTCTCTAAAACATGGTAAACGATTATTATACTTGTTTGTAAGAAAATGAAAATAAAAATTTCTTAAATTGCTGACCTAAAAAAAAAAGACACAGCTAGTTTTATTAAAAGCAAAACTTATAAAAAAAGTTTAACGTAACCGAGATGCATTTTCCCCTTTTCGCAAAGGGCTTTTGTTTCAAATGATCGAAATTGACAAATATTAAAAATCAGCTATGCATTTACATGATTTATCCGAAAGGAAATCCTTTTTTCTGTCTACAGTTTTATAATATGCCTTGTTTTTATTTCTCATCAACAGAGACTATCAAGACCGAGGTTATTATTTACATTGTATGCACTGTCAGCATAATAGTTGTAATTTTGATGTGTATGATTTGTAAGCGTTATAGCCATGACAGGAGAGGGATTAAAGAGCCGGCTGTCAATCTCAGAATGACTAGGAATGGACAGAGCGATATAGTTAACACACAACCAATCGTAAATGAACGAATCTATCACAGCATTGATGAGTCACAGATGATTGATTTGGCAGAGCAAAGTATATCTGTACAATGTGAGGGTATAAGAAGACTAAGCAAGTCAAGTTCTAGCAGTAGGTCGGATAATAGTGAAAACCTTTCAGGGGATGGCTATCTTAATCCTTATCAGCCAATGGATCCTGTTTTGGGGCAGCATCATAGTTATCACTTCTTAAATAAGGACACTTTTCATAATATCGGTTCGTCTGCCATCAAAATAATCAAAATTGACACTTTCAACACATCTAATATTCGGAAAGAGAATAAAGCTTTAAACAACATGAACAAAGAAGAAGATATTCAGTGTTTTGACCAATCAGTTAAAAGTAAGACAAACTTCGGTTACATAAGTATAACGCCAAACTCTCCTCCCAACATTCAAATGCCAGTTTCAAAATGTGATCCACTGAACAGATAAATGAAGAAAATGGATATTTGTCGAGTTAAAGACCTATTGATGCAACATAAGAATTATAGTATACCGTGATCGAGTTCATAGTTTGTTTCCTATGTGTTGAGAGAGGATGCAAACAGCAAGACTACTTGTCTTGACATTTTATTATGTAAACTGTGTATTTAAGGTGGTTTTTTTTTAATAAAATTGAGAATGAAAATGGGTAATGTGTCAAAGCGATAACAACCCCGATCAACCTACTTTGAGAATGAATCTATATGCATATGATGGAAATTATAGTAACTTTTATATTAAATAAGAATACCTTTTTGGTTTTACGTGCCCAATCGCAACCAACCGTACAAAATTAGTAAGTGCGAATATTTGATTCTAGTTAAGTTGGTGAACTGTGGCTTTCTTGGTAAAATATTTATACAATCTGTAAGCAGTTCTGAAAAATCTACAACCGTGACAACGTGGTCACATGCCATTAATTACATGAACATTTACATTTTACGTTTGAAAAGTTAAAACATGTTTGCTCCTTTGGTTTTAAAATAAAAGTGTTTTATAGACTGTAACTGTTTAAAATTTACAGTATTTAAGTCATGGAAAAAAACAGAAGAAACTAATGAAAGGAAAGCCTACATTTGTTTTTAGAATAAAGCAATTGGAAATTTGGGGGAAAATGAACCCTCTGGACTGTTCATACATTTAATATTGACATCTTTTTTCGTTACGAAGGTATGAACAATACACAGATTCAATAGTTGTGAAAATGACTTTGTAAACTATATGCAACAAAGAAAATAAGTTTTTTTACAGTTAGAAATATTCTAGATATCTGACAAAGAGTAACTTTATGTGTGTAAGTATAATATTTTTGTATTTATAAATCTAATTAAAGATAAAAACATAGGTCAGGCGGTCTATTTTGTCTACATTAAGTAGTACATGCAACGGGGTATGAATGGCTATGAAAAATCAGAAGAAAACATTTATAGCATAAAACGAGAATTAAAAATTACTGTCGATTTTGTTTCTTGCATTGTGAAATATCATACGAAAAACAAAAACACTTTAGTTTTTTAATTTGTTTTTTACGCAATCGAAAAAAAAATTTTAAAAAAAAATCGTTTTTGTTTTTTTATAATTCAAAACAAACGGACGGAAACATAACAAATAAACACTAGATGTAACAAAGGGGAGTTAAATATGCTGTGTTTATCACTAAAAGCTTGATGGATGATATGATAAAATATGTCTATTTCGTCTTTAAATTGTGCATGTACGTTTCGGCATTAAAAATGTTCGACGGAATCAAAATCTAAAACACATAATACGGATAGATAGCAATTGTCTCATTCTTGACTATGTAAAGGCATTTCCTTTTTGTAGAAAATGATTAATCAAGTATGTTTTAATTGCGTGTTATACCTTTCACAAGGGCGCATATGATTCCGTCGAACATTTTTATTGCCGAAACGTACATGCATAATTTAAAGAAGAAATAGACAGATTTTATCATATAATCACACTTATATTATATAGTCTTTAAATAACTTCAGAAATTTACAAAAACAAGAAACAATAAACGTCCTGCAAAGATTTATATTCCTAAGTTAAATTATTTTTAGTAAATCGTATATGTCTTTTCGTTTTGCTAAATGTGTCATTTTTTAACGTATAAAAGTAACATGCTTGTGCTTCTGTTTAATACTTGGGTCATGTATGATAAAGGATTATAGTTATCATAGATTAGGAATTAGTACGCCAAACGCGCGTTTCGTCTACATATGATTCATCAGTGACGCTCATATCAAAATATGTATAAATCAAACAAAAAGAAAGTTGGAGAGCATTGAGGATCCACAATTCCTCAAAGCTGTGCCAAACATTAGCATTATCATTTTAGTTTATTTTTTATAAATCTATCACCATTATGGATCTTGTATCCTTACTGTTTATGTTGTTGATTCCCTCGTGCATAGCAATTCCGTTGAAAAGTTAAAGAAAAAATACCATATCTAAGGAGTATATCATTCAAACTTTTCATGGGAATTAAATGGAAAACAGTATTGACAAATGTTTCGGCTGAACAAAAAACATTCATTATTGTCAATAATTTTAACACTATAAGCTGCAAGCCAAGCATTCAAATTTCGGATACTGTAAAAGTGTGTATACATATATACAAACAACTGAAAATACTCTCAACCAAACAGCTAGTACATTGTTGTACTTTGTCGTTTTCCTGTGTATACCGTTCTGATGATATTCACTCGGTTCCTTTATTCAGAAATGTCCCAAACATGTCGCTGGGCATCACACTATTATGTGCTCTGTTAAATAAAAAAAAATATCATGCTGTTTAAATTACCTTAAATGCTGGATCATTTTGAGAAATGCCTTCTTTGTGATGTATTTGTCGAATGCAACAAACGTGAAAATCTAAAGTTAAAGTTTTGCAGAAAGCATTGCATAATATCCGATATTTGCTTTAGTGTTGACTAGGTTTTATTCCATTAAAAGCAACTTGTTTTGAATATTTCCGAGAATTTTGTTTCCGTATAATTGATAAATCACATGTATCGGATTGTTTCTATTTAATATGCTCGATTAGATGTTTTGCGAATCAGTATGTTAAGACTAACACAATGAGCCATTCCAAGGATTTACTTGTTAAAAACACCTTGTTAAACCTCTGAATCAATTCAATTTTTAGTTTGTTGTCACTGTTGTATCAAAGAATATTCTGAAACAAAGATATAATACCATATCTAGACATCCGACCAATCAGAATGTGCACACTGTATAATAAGTGTTTTTCGTATGTTATTCTTTTAAACTCACTACAAATATTTACAATTTGATTGATCATTATTTAATATCTATACTTTAAATATTCTGTACTAGGTTAAACGAGTGAAACATTAATTGAAGGATTAAAATTTAAGTAAATAAAGACTTGCTGATAAGCAATGTACATAAATACTAACAATGATATTTATTTTTTAATTCACTAGATTTTTTTAAATTTTATTACTTTACTATGTATTGTCTAGTTATTTCAAATAAATATTTTTTTAGATATGTTAAAATAAAATCAAAACGCTTGTACATATATCATGTATATCATTGTATATATAATGAACCTTTTAGTTTTGCATCATCTAGATGGAAAACTAAACGTGGTGTCATGCATCCTTTGTAATGTATTCTGCTTCATAACATTAATCCAATTATTTCTATAAATCGGTGCATGCCATTGAGTTATTTATAAATTATACTTACCACAATATATAATCATTGATAAACTAGAATAACAGAATATTCCTGTTTTGTTTTAAATTTTTTGTTTGTTTGTATAACTCGTCAATGTTTTGTTAAGTGTTATACAGTTGTTTAACGCAGCTCATTCACAGTAATTGGAACGGTATAAGATTACAGAAAAATGCTTACATACTTTTGTTTTAAAAAATGATACATTTATTGATTGTTTATGTTATCGAAATACCTATTGATATTTTTATACATGTCAGTTTATATAATCATAGACCTTACAAAGCTATAGTTAAGATGTGCTTGTATGTTTTTTTTTCCTGTCAATGAGAAACAAATAGTTACCTAGTTTATGGGCCGAGAAAACACCATGTTTTCGCAAAATTTTCTTTTAGAAAACTTTACACTGAAAATAAACAACCTGACTTTGAATGTGTAGTAGAAAAGAAAGATAGGTCGATAAACATGATAAAGGACTACGATAAAAGCGAAAGTCGAGTAATTTTATTAAAAAATCCGTATAACGTTGGGTAACAGACAAATATCCCAACAAAGGTGTTGTTTGTCTTCATTTGTTTTTTTCTTTCATAAGTCAGGATATGACAGTTCCTGTTGTGAATTGTTTACATACTTTATTATAGACAGTTTCTTATTAATGGTAATTACCGCGGTAATAAGTTAACTTTATATTTGGCGTCGCTACTTAGCGACAATATTGTAGTCATATGATTCTAAAAAAAGTTCTATGAAGACGTTCATAATCATTCCAACATTTCTCAGGATATCGAAGACCCAGAGCTATTGACACCGTCACATCTATACCTAGGGAGGAGAAAATCAACGGACATTTTTATAAACACAGAGGACAGTATGATAGCATCAAAAGAAGCCAATGAACTCTCACAACGAAAACGAACGTCCATAGAACATTTCTGTAAACTGTGGACAGTTGAATATCATACCGTACTGAGAGCGTATCACCGTGAAACAGGAAACTTCTATATACATGTGGAGATCTGTTTTATAGTTCTTATCATGAACACTTCGCAAAAGAATTATGTGGAAACTATGCATTACAGATGTTGAAATGACTGAATTATATGGACTTTTTATCTGCACAGATTCGTTCAGCAGATGGACGTATTACTACACCGCTGATTGTTAAACTAGTCCCTCTTAAAATCTTATTAATAAACTCATTTTGAGGCCCCCAGAATGTTGTGAACTACTTTCTTATATTATAGACAGTTTTTGTTAATGGTAAACGATTTAAAGTTGTTTAGCGCGGTAATTACGTAACTGTATAATCGACGTAGCTACTTAGGGACCGTTAAACATTTAACAGATGGATACACCGGTGGATCCCAAAAAAATAATTTTGTTTCCAGCATCGTAGGTTCAGCTTTAAGAATGCAGATTTGGAAATGATAGTCCGATCCGGTCCTTGGTTTATATACTTTTATCATCCGTCAAAACAGGCATATTTTTTGGGAGGAAATGTAATTTTAAAACAATGAGCAGACGCGAGTACCACGATTATATTGAAAACAGTTAATCATATATGTCAAACAAACAACACACACAAATATCGTCGTGGTACTCGCGTCCATAGTTAAAATTGTGCTTGAAGGGTAAAAAAAACATCGATTTCGTTTAAATTCACGAAATAAGAGGAATAGAGCGAGGCATTTAATCATTTTAACACACATAATTATGACAGTTCTTTTAATTTTTGAAAAATTTGATAATGCGCTTTTAAATAAATGTGATGTATAACAGGGTATACTAATTTTGAATTTGGGAAAAAAAGAATCCAGTTGCAATAGCTTATCATACATTTCATATCCATATCCATAAACAGCATCTCCGTAGGGCGCAGCTTTATACGACCGCAGGTGTCGAACACGAAACGGATGGGGCAAGTATGGACACCACATCCAAGCTTGATACAGCTATGAAATTGTATTGTGATTGAATCCTTTACACAACAAAGGGTTCTAACACAAACAAAAATGTGATCTTATGAACTTAAAGATCTGCTTTTGCTTTTTATCAATACACTATGCTGTTGAATTGTAATTCCCTAAAATAATATTTGAAAACAAAATCTTTTCAATTTCTGAAAATCTGAAATGGGAAAAAGCCACCCCCCACCTTAACCACCAATTTTTCGATCACCTCATTGTTTCCTTTATTCCAAAAATTATCTCAATTTAAATTTCTAATCGAGTTGACAACAATAACTACTCATTTACATACATCATAAAATATTGAAATATAAAATGACATACAGTCATGGTTAAAATTAATATTAATCAATAGTAACTTCTAAAAATAAAGTTACAGCTACACATCTCAAAAAAATCATCATGTCTTAATACATGCATAATTTCAAGCAGTGTAAGGGAGGTTATCGAGTAATCAAACATGTATATGACAGAAATTCTTTAAATTTTAATTGAATTACCTCCCTTACACTGCTTTTAAATTGTCTAAATTGTCAATTAACTAGAAAACCCTTTGTTTTCCCCTTTATTGTCCACAATTGCTAAATGATTTCAGCCATACTCCCTAATTACCACCCCTTCATAGTATGGAAAATTGTAGAATAATATCAGAGAGATGTATACACTTTAACACAAGTTATTGACTGAAAACTACAAAAATAGGCCCCTTTTTTAGGCCCCTCATGCATAAACTTTTGAAACCACTACCCTAAAATCAATCGGAATTTCCCCTTTATGTTTATGAACATTTTATTAAAATTTTAGTAATTTCTATACAGTTATCATGATTATACCAAAGTTATTATCCGGAAACCACCTGTCTTCGGACAACGTGAAATCAATATACCTATTAACTTAATCCATAAAATGACAGCAATAAATCAAAATACCAAACAACCTGGCGTTTTGTGAAATCAATATAAAAATACTATATCTGTAAATTCACAGCCGACACTCGGCTAACCGAGAGATAGGTCGGTTAATCTTTATTGAGTATGCGGCTATATCGGCTATATCGGCGGTGGGTCTGTTAATCGGGTTGGCTAAAGTCTGTTAATCAGGTGTTATCGTGAAAATCAGTGCAAGGTCAGCATGCTTCATTGTATAACTTTTTAATTATATTTATATCATAAAAAACTATTCATGTCTGCCAAAATGATTTGGAGTAATGAATCCAGTGGTGTAATTATTTTTTTTCTAACTTCAATAAACGATCTATAAAATGAATAGGCGAGTTACTCATCAGTAAATTTATACACATTTTACACACACAAAATGTACACAAAAATGACAAGTTGGTTGAGTTTACTTGAATGCAATCTTTTAAACATCGACAAAAGACTGGCATTATGTTTGTTTACCATATTAACATCAATATGTGAAAAATCTACACGAAAAACTGTATTTTGGTGACATAAATCATTTTTTTATAAAAATATGGTCTGTTAATGGGTCGGATGCATAAAACTCGGTCTGTTAATTGGTCTGTTAAGAGTTATGCATGACAATACAAGTATAATTTAATTGCTATATGGGGTGTTATCGGAATAAAGAGATAGGCCAAAGATTAGTGGCTAGAATAAATGGAAAAACACATGAACAATGAAACATTATTTTATACAATGGAATATGAAAATTGATAGAAATGATTTTAAAAAGTGTAAAATCAAAGTAATATTAATTTCATCAAAGAATGGTCGCATATATCATGTGGATTCTGTTTCATTGATATGAATGGCAAAAATTTGTCATTTACATACTAGTAAACAAGTACATAAATCAGAGATAAACTTCGTAATGTTTGTTTTTTTATCAAATGAACTGAAATATGTTTATAATGCAAACAAATATAGACAAACCTTTCAACATCAACCTTTCTCTACACCACCTTGAAGGTCACTCGATAGAAAAACAAGTACGTTTGCGGACCGCGAGTCGGCTAGATGACTTACGATATCATAGGATACATCATTACTCCAAAAATAAAATTAATATTATGCATTTATTGTGATTTACTGGAATATAAAATTGTCTTGTTGTTACACATTAAATCAGCACCCGACACTAATATAAAAAAAAACTTACTAATGTCTATTTCTTGTTTAGAACCACGGTTTAGAACTTGGTACAGACATTTCCTTAGGCGGCAGAAAATGAGAATGATGACTCGGTACACAGGAAAATACATACCGGAAATAAACTCTTCATATATACCAGGATTGAAATTTGATATTTGCGCCTTATATTTACGCCAGACACGCGTTTCGTCTACGAAAAACTCATCAGCGACGCTCGAAAAAAATTTTTAAAAGGCCAAAAACAAAGTTGAAAAGCATTGAGGAAATACAACTAATACCGGCGTCACACATTAGCGTATAGCTCCGGCGTGTTAAAAATCATTTACGTTGCCAATATGCTTTAAGCGTGTATTGGGCGTACTAGAAGCGTACATAAGGCTAACCGTTTATCCGGCGTTCAAGAAACGTATGTTGGCGTATGTTGTATGTTTTTTATGCTGCATAAAAATTTCCTCGGGTTGTAGCGTTCATCAAGCGTATTTACTTTCCTTCATTGGCTAGAAGTATAGGGAAGGGTTGATATTTCATAAACATGTTAATCCCTTCCGCATTTTTGCGCCTGTCCTAAGTCAGGAGCCTCTGGCCTTTGTTAGTCTTATATGATTTTTAATTTTAGTTTCTTTTGTATAATTCGGAGTTTATTATGACGTCCATTATCACTGTACTAGTATGCATATTTTTAAGGGGCCAGCTGAAGGACGCCTACGGGTGCGGGAGTATCTCTCTTCATTGAAGACACATTGGTGGCCTATGTCTGTTGCCTGTTCTATGGTCGGGTTGTTATCGCTTTGACACATTCCCCATTTCCTATCTCAATTTTACCTTTGTATTTTGTTGTACTTCAAACTTATGCAACGCGCTTTGAACGATTGCTAAGCGTTCCTATATATTGCGTGCAACTAACGTATACCGACTTTGTCAGTTTTCTCTGTACATTTGGTGCACGCTGGTCTATCCGCCAATGTGTGATGCCGGCATAAGGTAATATATTCCTAAGGTGAAAAAGCCTTAGTATTCCAAAGAAAACGCATGGCATTTAACCAGCTGAATTGCAACACATGACAGATTCATTGATGTTACAGACTTTGAACAGACAAAAAAATAAGGCTGATTGATAACTTGGCGTAAATAATAAATTCATGCGAATTCGAGCGGCCAATCAGTCCATAAAATGCTAATTTAAAGTGACAAACCCTTTTATTGAAATGTAGAGAAAGAAAACATTAAAATAAAAGTGCTCTTTCTATAAGGATACTGTTGCACCGTATTGTAATTTTTTCGTCATAAGTACATCTCATTTTTTTCAATGTGAAAATATAAACTCAAGGTAGTAAGAATATTTTCGTGGCTAAATAACTCTTAACTGACACGATTTGAATTGTCCAACCTATTAACAGACTGTATTCCCCTAATATTCATTAAAATGTGGTATAACTCAACTTATATAACAATTATGAAATATTTATCAATGACAATTGATTTTTTAAAACCAAAGTACTACTGTGTGTCCTTTAAATCATATCTAAAAATGGTTTTTGGCCTTTTATCTAAAATATTGCTATGCGTAAAATCATAAAAACCACATACTTGCGCGACGCCTTTTCGTTTTCCTTAAAATTGCGCAGGCTATGCATTTTTTTTAACGGTGGAAAATGTTCTATGATAGATATCATTTTGTCAGACACTTTTCTTTTTTGATGTGATTCTCATAATGTGCCAAAATATCTGTATATTTAACAGAGTTTAACATTAAATTGTGAGTTTTATTTAATACCAAACATTTGAAATATTACTCTGCGTTTATAAATAGCATTGAAAGTACAATATCTTATAAACGATAAATATTGATAGAGGTAAATGATCCACTCTTTCTCATGTTAAGATTGAATATGTTCGTTATTTGATTTGTCGACTTATCGTCTTATGACAAGCACGAAAAATGCCGAAACTGAACTTCCAACTGGGGACAATGATTTCTAATTATACAATATTCTTTCAAAGGATTTTTTTAATGCAATGTAGAACTTATCAATTAAGGTATTTCATATCACTTTTGAACTTACTTAGTCATATATGAAGTAACATGCACGATGAAGTTTGAAATTTAAAAAAAAGGAATGCCAGGAGTTTAGAGGATGGGCATATTAACAAAAAGAAAAAAAAGGCATGATGACTTATGTAAAACAAGTCAGGATAAATTTTTAACTAAGAAAGGCAGGAAAGAGTAGAACGAATGGAGTGTAAAATAAAAAAAAGCAGAACAACATTCACATTCACTTTGAGATTACATTTAATAAAAAAAATGCAGGACAACATTTATCCTCCTTTTTCGCGTCATTGATGATCTGATCACTACAATAGTTTTATATAATATTCGTTCCCGTTAAAAGTAAGATATGTTTAACTTTCAAATCATTCATCGAGGTATTTTTTCAGGATATAACGACCATCTGTATGATACCTTAAAGTCTACAAGATAACAGGCCAGTTTAAGCAAGTGCATTTAAGATTTGTTACAATTCTAAAGTGTAAATCAATCTCAACTCTGATGTGCCACATGGGCATCTCTATAAGAAAGACGGTTCACTCGTGACATAAAGAAGCCAATGTCCTAATTTCCCGAAATTCCATTATGTTTGACAACGATTTTAAAGGACTATATATTATATGGATCTCTATGGCAAGCCAAAGTGGACAAAAAGAGCTATTTTTTAATATTAAGAAATAATTTTCTAATATTAAAAAATCATTTTCTAATATTAAAAAATCATTTTCTAATATTGAAAAAATAAGATACTTTTTAATATTATAAAATGCTTTTTTAATATTAGAAAATGCTTTTTTAATATAAAAAAAATCATTTCTTAATATTAAAAAATCCTTTTTTAATATTAAAAAATCATTTTCTAATATTAAAAAATCATTTTCTTATGTTAGAAAATCCTTTTTTTAATATTAGAAAATCATTTTCTTATATTAGAAAATCATTTTCTAATATTAGAAAATCATTTTTCAAAGCGTCTGAATGAAAAGTAATAGCGTTTTATGACGTCATTGAATATAGTGACACGAAAGACGACGAGATATAAAGGCTTATTCTCATTTCGCCTTAGCTGTCAAAATTTATATATAAAATTAATCCCAGTTTGCCTTAGTACAAATTTTCAGGTACACAAGAATTAACTAAGGCGAAATGGGAGCTTCTGTCAACAATAAAATTATGTTATGTTTTGTTTGTATTGCAATTAGTTGATATTTGTTATTTTGATGTCAAATTCTACCATGAAATTATTTTTAAAGGAAAGATATTTGTTTTTATTTTTGGTGTCCCACTTTTTGTAGTTGCTCTTTTTTTTCCTGAAAGTATTTTTTTTTACTAATGTGTTATATTTTGTAAAAATGCAGTACTGTCGCAAGTAATGTAGGAAGGAAAGATGGGACGGATGTACATGCATACGGTTTTCAATATTTTTTTTATCATAGGATGTTTAACTTTCAAGGTGCATATCATCTGTCATTATAAAATTTCTATATCTTAATTCAACCCGAATACAAATATATCTGACACTCTGCAAGGAAATCGAACATTTTCACCCTTGGTTAAATTTGAATAGAATTGTATTTTCCCTGCCACATAAGTTGTCGAAATACATCCCTTTTAATTACTTGAACCTTGGCTTGAGAATTATTTCCCAAGTCATCTATAGTGTTAACTTCTGATATGCATTTTGAACTATAGTAATCTACTCCTTGATCGTCTTCGAAAACGGCAAATATAATCCCGGGTTTTAATAATTCGATGAAACGGTTTTCGTCGCTGTTTGGGATCGTCTTTCAATTACCTCCATTTCATGCACAAGTTTATATGAAGGAAAAGTTCCGGCTTCGCTAGTACAGGAATTACTTTCTACCAGACAGTTATAACATGAATATCAGGACAAATCGCAAAGTAAAACATTCTGTGAACTGGTGTTAAGTCTTTTAATATTGGAGGTTGCACCTTACTGAAATACAGAATGATCTATTTCGGAGTACTTCCGTAACATACATTTCAATTCGCATTTTACATTTAGAGGACTGTCTTGGTGTCTTCAATTTGTCTTTGCAAAAGTTGGACGAAGTTCATGTGATGGGATTTTTTCTCCATTTCCTAATTCTTTTAAATAAATTGTTAAAAGCTATAAACGATTAATACAAATTGCAAAATTTAACCTCTGTCCCCGGGCGGATACTATAGCAACATGCACTATTTTTTTTTCGTCAGCCATCATCAACCTCTTTTTTTCAAATTTCATAACACGATTTGTTTTAATTATCCTGAACATTTAATTGAAACTTTAGCACATGTAACGTCGGAAATTAGCGTCTTTAGGATTTTAGACGTTTTCAGACGTTTGGAAAAATTGGCTACCGTTTTTTACTGTGTGGAAGCATTTAATTCTTTAAGAGCCAAATATGTACTAGTTGATAAGAAAAGAATCTTGGCATTTTTTATTCTTCGTGTATCTAAATTTTGTTTTGATCAATTATAAAAAAAAAAAACGCATTAAATGCGACTGTGTAGAGAAGATTTTATTGAATCAGCAATATTTGAACTCACATGAGGCAAATATTTGTACTTTTGTTAGATATTACTATTGTCTTACTCTTTTTAATCATTTTCTGCTATATCTACTTATAAAATTCACTTTCAGTCGTTGAGTTAACGAAAAACGTCGTTGGAAATTTTTCTTACATGTATTTTAACTTAATATGCAGCCACCGAGTCAAATGAAATTTGGCAAAATAACGGCTTCAATGCCACAAAGAACCGACACATGTCGTTGTTCCTGCCAAGAATGAAGAAGATAAGCGAATAAGAAATAGGATCACTATACATAGAGTTTAAAGAGTTTTTTTTATCAATGTAACGTTGGATATCCGTTTACATAGCTTTCTTATTTTAATCCTCAAATATTCTAGATATTACTTAGTATATGATCAAGAGCTGTAAAAATATAATTTAAAACGTATATTGAATTTGTTTTAATATTGGTTCGTGTTTTCTAACATTTTTAATTTGATTTGCGGATGAAATTTCGAAGATTCTGTTTTAAATACTAGGGGTTGTAGGAACATCGTGCCCAGCGTTTGAAAGTAGAAATAGAGCAATCAATACTTCAACTCACCCTTATTACGAGAAGCCATGCAGTTTGCGCTTATATATAGGGAAATGGAAAGCTTGGTAGGACTGATTGTCAGTCCTGATATAATTCACATATTATTCCTCCAACAAATAAAAGATTATATCGACCTTGTCTAGCTGCACAGTTCTTCCACGGACGGTAACTTTTAACACATAGATGGGATCTATAAAATATATAAGTTTCTCACTGAAGGTATCCGAAGAGAGTAACCAAAGATTTTGCGACGATGCATTTCTAGCTTTGTCACGGCCGATAACTTTTAACACATAGATTGGATCTATAAAATATTAAGTTTCTCACTGAAGGTATCCTAAGAAGGTAGGAAAAGATTTTGCGACGATGCAAATATTAAACTTTACAATACATATACAAATCTTTAACCAATGAATTCAAATAGCAAAAACTATGTAATTAACAAATATATACTTATTAAGCTTCATGTAAATTATTTAACAATAACATATATTAAATATGAAATTTGGAGTTTAACCAAGGGAGCTTACAATTAATTGATAGCACTGTCTGCCCAACAGCATTTCGGGGACTCTTCCTCTGGTATCTTTCCTCCCTCTTTTATAGCTGACTATGCGGGAACTTTTCTAATTATTGGGGGCATTATGATGACCTATATTTGTTAATTTCTGTGTCATTTAGTCTCTTGGCAATCATAATACATATTCTTTTATATATCTAGCAATGTCGTTATTACGACAGGATATGTCGAAATTACGACATAGCGATGTCGTTATAACGACATGTTATGTCGAAATTACGACATAGCGAACTCGTAATAACGACATGTTATGTTGGAATTGCGACATGCTATGTCGTAATTACGACAGAATTATTTTTTTTGAATGTCCCTTATCGGCCTCCGTATCTATAGATATTAATTTCTTTGTCATTTAGTCTCTTGCCAATCATAATACATATTTCTTTCTGAATAGCGATGTCGTTACAACGACATAGCTATGTCGTTTAAACGACATGGTGATGTCGTTATTACGACATGATTTGTCGAAATTTCGACATGCAAAGTCGAAATTACGAAATATTTTTTTTTTTTTGGAATGACCCTTATCGGCTTCCATAGATAAGTATTTACCCGTCTAGTCTTTGAATATAAGATATTTATAACTTAACTGTTATCATTGTATATAAAAGCTGTTATTAGTGAAAACTGGTTAATTACACGGTATAACGTGCGAAACGTCTGACATACGTAGGATTCCCGAATGAAATTTTTTCGTTACAGCATCTATGGTTTTGGAGGTAAACATTGAATATTATGTACAAGAAAAAGACTCTTTTTATTAATTCATATATAGTAAACAAGAATATACATTCTGAAAAAAGCTATTCACACTTCTATCTTCACTCAATAGCATAATTTATGTAGCTGCGATCTGACAGTGGTATGTATTCATAAAATTGAAAATGGAAATGTGGAATGTGTCAAAGAGACAATAACCCGACCAAAGAAAGAAAAAAAACCAACAGCAGACGGTCACCAACAGGTCTTCAATGTAGCGAGAAATTCCAGCACCCGGAGGCGTCCTTCAGCTGAACCCTAAACAAATATATGCTAGTTCAGTGATAAAGAACGCCATACTAGTTTCCAAATTGTACACAAGAAACTAAAATTAAAATTAAAAAAAAACAAGAGACTCGTGACTTGGGACAGGCGCAAAAATGCAGCAGTTAAACATGTTTGTGAGATCTCAACCCTCCCCCTATACATTTCGTACCTCTGGTCAATGTAGAAAAGTAAACGCATAACACTACTCACATTACAATTCTGTTCAAGAGAAGTCCGAATCTGATGTCAAAAGATGTAACCAAAGACAATAAAACAAATGACAATGATACATAAATAATAACAGACTACTAGCACTGACATGCCAGCTTCAGACTTTAATTTAACTGACTGAAAGATTATGATTTTAACATATGAACATCAGGCACAATCCTTCCCGATAGGGATTTATTATCACACCATCATAACATATATGAGAAAAATATAAATCGTGTGTGAATCAATATTAACGCCAAAATATGCAATTTTTAATGACCTGACAACCGTATCGTAACTATATCCCTTTTTAATAAATCTAGTCAAAGGTTTTGTTAGTTTCTGAAATGAATACTGACACCTTTGTGCTTTATAAATAATATTTCTATAAAAAAAATTGGATGTGAAATACCTGAACGTATTAGAAGTCTGCATGTTTAGCTATATTTACGAATGATGTCCTTATACCGATGATAAAATTTAGTAAATGTTTTGACTAGTTTGTGATATCGAAAACCCTGGACTGGTGTAATATTTTTTCAGTAATACATAAATGTCTCTCATTTGAATATAAAACATTGTTACATACACAAGCGAATCGTACAAGTTGAAATATATAAACACCGTAAGATGGTGACAAGGGAACGTCACCATCTAAAAATGGCTAATTAACGATAGGAAATGAAAAATAATCTTTTTTATCTTAAATTTTACTATTTAGCTTTCCGTTAGTGATTTATATATCAAGTTTGAGGGAAGGGCAGTGGTCATCATTGTTAGTATTAGCTTTGTTTAAAGTAAGTTTAACAGGATAAATTTCTATAGTATACATACTGAAGTCATCATAATTGAGAGCCAAAATATCATCCAAATATCTAAAAGTATTATTAAATTTGTTTATCAGATGTTGTTTTGATGGGTCACTCTTATGTTTGTCATAAATTGTAACTCATAGCAATACTGAAACAGGTCTGTAATAAGTGGTGCACTGTTAGTCCCCATTGGATTACCTGACGATACACAGAATCCCCAAAGCGAACAAAAATGTGATCTAGTATAAAGTCAAGAGTATATGTAGTATCAAAGCATGTACATACATAAGGTACACATATCAAACTGGTCGGTACAGTTATAATCAGTATACATGATAACAAATCAGTGGGGACCTTGACCTTTCGTAACTATTTGTTATATTATTGTTGTAAGTAATGTAATATTGATTAAACTAGTTTAATTTGATGTCTTTTTTTATCAATACTAATCTGCGTTTCAACATGTTTATATGTAAAATTACACGAAGAACACATTTATCCTAACAAAAAGAAGCCCAACGTTAATTTACTTTAAATCAAGTTTCCTTTAGTATCTATGTTACCTTTTTGATCTAATTAACGAAAAGAGAATAAAACAATATTTTCGTTTCAGTTTTGAGTGTTCTATGTTGCATGATGTTCGTTTTAAATTTTCTGCTCTTTTGTAGGCAGGGTATTTTGGGCGAAGAAGGTATTAAACCGCACATTTAAGCAAGAGTAAAAACAAAAATGTTTTTTTCTTGCTAAAATGGCTATGATAAATGTGACCGTTTTTACAGAAAATTAAGAAGTGGTATGAGTGCAATCATCTATATATATAGCAAAGTTCAAATTTGATGGATGTTAAAAACTACAGGAAACCGTCATGACCGTACTACCTTCAATGATGCGAAATGCAATATCGTATAATATGCATAATCGGCTAATACAGGCACATAAACAAAAATATATAACAAATACATGAAGAATACTAATAAACTAAGCTAAACAAAATAATGTAAGTAAAATTGATATAATAGACGTGAGCAAAATCCAATCAACAGGCTCCTTTTTTAGGACAGAAAGAAATACGATATTGCAAAGTTACAATACACTTTATGTAAGCAAACTCATCTATAGGACCCAATAATTTTTTTCCCTGATTTTGACCATCATTATATATATATTACAAGCAGACTAGTAACTATAGAAAAATTACATTCTTAAAACATTAAAGAAAATGTTGAAACGTTCTAATACTGCTCATAGTTTACAACAAGAGTTCGACTATATAATCTTATTTTTCATCCTTGAAAGATGTCAGCTAAAATCAAATATGTTAATGGTACATTCATGACGAGCTTTGTTGATAGGCATTTCAAATACAAGCAGCAGTAGAATGCCGTTGTGTGAAAGTCATATCTCAATTGTGAGAATACAGTCTGGTTAACACAAAATTCGAGGAAAACGTTACATTTATAAAGGAAAACAATGGAACACCAGATATGCTGAAGTTCAACAGAAAAAAAAAATACTTGGTACAGGGCAGTTTAAGAAATATGATGTGTTGAACCTGGTTTTGTAGGAAGCCAAAACGTGCAAAATATATGCCATTGAATAAATTTTGCGAGGTGTAAGAAACATTTAGGATGAAAATCATGAAAACACTCATAGATCCCCTATAGTTTCTTGTTAATCATGTTTCAAATAAATTACAGAAACTTGTAAAAATAAAGATAGCAATGTCCGAAATTGCACATTCCTCAGACCATAGACTAGACAAATAGATTTACAATGAAGCCAGATAAAAAGGTCAATATTGATCCAGTTGAACCAATAACTGGGCATTTTCTCTTTTTTTTTGGCCATTTTTCAATCCAACAATATAACAAAAAATGGCCAAAGCATTATAACATAATGACGGGTTGTAACAATTGATCACTGGAAATGTGTTACGCGCAATATACGTTTGTTTTGTACTTCCTGCTTTTATTGGAATAGCCATTTTTGACATTCGTCCTCAATCTTAATCCTTGATAATTGTTAGGTTAATACGGAATACAGACCTAACTGCATCCAGGCGACGATTTTGACCATCGTATTAATCTCGTAAATCAGGTAAGCATAATCAAATCAAAATAATTATCAAACTATATGATCTAATATATAGACATAAGACCGCTAAGAAAACAAAGCGCAAGGTTTGAATAGCCACACAATCAGATTCAACACACTTTATTATTTCTAAAATATTTGTAGCAAGTCAGAAATATGGCAGTTGTGATCCAAAGGTTCGTTTCTATGTTAGTTGCATTGTCTTTTTATGTTTTTTCGTTGTTTTCCTCCAATACTAGTAGTTGATGCGTTTCCCTCGTGTTTACTTTGTAACCAATATTTGTTTTTACTCAATTTTTGTTGATTTTTGTGTGTTTTTGAACAGTGGTATACTACTATCGCCTTTATTGTTCACGATTTTTAATGGTTTTTTATAATGTACGCTGTTGACAATATCTATTGTATGTTCTCCTAATACTTCAAGCTAAACTTCTAAATGTGTTCGTTCACAAGTTGCATCATTGCTTGCTTTTAGTGTTGCCGCTCGTGTCATTTCAAGCTTCGCAAAAAGCGCATCGAAACTCTTCGTTCTGTGTCTCCAATTTTTATTTTGTAAAGCATGTTCAAAACAATTATCTCTGAATTCATTTAAGAGCTCCGCATTATTGAAAAAGAAAACATGACTGCATGGAACTTTTTCTCTATGTAGAAGTTCAAGATAACTTTGTGTGCCACGTGTGTCCTCACTGTAAACTGTTGAGATAGCAAACACATTTTCGGAAAGGTCTTTATCAAACATGTCTAAAATCCTGGACAATACAGATTTTTCTTCATTAAGTCTTGTAAGACGTGAAGCTATAAATGGCACACAAACTAAAACTGCGTCAAGATGGTATAGCTTAGTCTCAAACAAAGTTCTTATCTGTTTTATAAAAACGTTCCCCAAATTACGGCTGCTTTGTTTCATGTCGAATCCTGGAGTGTCTTTGATGTTTAGTTTGGAATTCAGTTTAAAACCTTTGATCTGTGGTAACCTGTATACTGTTATCGACGACTGTAATATATTAAATTCAAAATTGTAAGCAACATAAGTACTGATGAAAAATTATTGTTTTATCAAGCATACAAAGGAGGGAAATTATGCTTATACATAGCATAATTATGCTTAACACAAACGTGGAATTAACAGGATGCTAACCGATGTAATTATTAGGTAGATGAAGAGGTTTCCATTATAAATCATATTAAGCAACAACGTATACCACAAATCATCTTCCTCATCGGCTTTGACAAAACAGTACAACTTTATATTTAATTAAAATCAAAGCCCAACAAGCACAAGCATTTTTTTCAGTTTTATCTAATCGCATGTATATTGATAGGTACAAACAAGTATTGCTAATTAGCACTTTTCGTTAATAGCACAAAATCTGGAACCTCTTGAAAGAACACCCACTTAACATCTCCCACTATTTTTTATTCTGTTCTCGTCAGATCAATGCGAACTTTGAATCTAACAGTTTACGTGAACGAAAGATTATAAAGCCATCGACTCGCTGAATGTTTTTGTGTTGTTTAAAGCACACAGCAAAACAAAATTTTATGACAATGGAACACCTAATTCCAAACGTAAGTAAAGTTATATTAATACTTAACTTCAACATTCGTCAATCTATGAACAGTTGATTAACCATTTTTTTTTTTTTTTGTTATATTTGATACATAATATGAGACAAATGATGACAATGCTGATAACTAGTATGAACATACCTTTAAGTACTAAAGTGCATGGCAACAAAAAAGTAAAATCAAAATACCAAACTTCAAGGCAAATTTAAAAAGGGAAAGTTCGTTAAAAAAAGGCAACAGTAGTATACCGCTGTTCAAAACTCATAAATCCATGGACTAAAAACAAAATCGGGGTAACAAACTAAAACCGAGGGAAACGCATTAAATATAAGAGGAGAACAACGACACAACACCGAAACGCAACACACATAGAAACGGACCAAGCAACAGACAAAACACCACGAGAATAACAAATATAACCTCAAAACCAAATACATGAATTTGGGATAGACAAGTGCCGTGCCACGTCTTATCTCAATATCTCAAAAATAAGAGTAAACACAAACGACTCAACGTTAAAATGTAACAGACACTGAAACGAACAATATTATAACAATGGCCATCTTCCTGACTTGGTACAGGACACTTTTAAAGGGGAATACAAGTGGTGGGTTGAACCTGGTTTTATGGCATGCCAAACCTCGCACTTTAATGGCAAAGTTAAATATAACATTGAAATGACAACATAATATTACAGGACTACAATACAAATAAATAGGAAAACATATTAGACAAAGAAAAACATGATGAATAGATAACAAAAAGCTTCAGGTTTAAAATTCAATACGCCAAAACTGCGTCTTGCCCACACAAGACTCACCAGTGACGCCCAGATATATTAGATCGAAAGTGAAAAAAGTACTAAGTTGTACAGCACCGAAGATCAAAAGTTAAAAAGGTTTTGCCAAATACGGCATTGTTTGTATGCCTGGGATAAGAAAATTCTTATTATATAAAACAATTCACATACCTGTCAACCTATGACGATGAAAATGCAGGTCATGCATGACCTGCATTGAATAATCAAATCTCAGGTCATAACGCGTACGAACTTTTTCGACCTGAATTTCAGTATTTATGGTACATTTTCTTGTAAAGTATATCAAAGATACCACAACATCAATGCATGTTCACTTGGTTAAGTCATTTTAAATCCTATTAATTATTACTTCATTGCACTTTTAAATATTTTTATAATTCTGTGTAACGGTCTTATGTTCTTTACTATTGGTATTCATCCAAATAAAGAATTAAAGTTGTTCATAAGTGATTTTTAAATGTTTGAAATTGCTGGCTATGGAGCATTTAAACATACCATTTTTGTCTACAGAAGGAAATTAGACTGTGATAAAATATAGTAATATAGTTAAAGAAGGTATAAATGTAAAAAAAAAAATTCAACTTTTTTTTTTAAATTGTATAAAGGTATATAAATAATAAAAATTTAGTTTTCAATATGTATTTGAATTTTATATTTATTAATGATTTAATCTTTTTCACCCATAAAACGTACATATGAGGAATAATTTTGAATGGTGACAAATAAGGGGAAGTAACTCTAGACGTCTATTTGATATATGTGTACAATTTATTTACGACCTAAAGCTAAGGTAATTGGTGTTAATTAACAGTTTGTTTGACACCAAAGCTGTCAAGTGAAGCCATACACTTAATGGGTCACTTAATTTGACAGTTTGTATAGTTAAATGAACTTCCTGTTCATGGAAGAATTACGAATTTGCCGGTATTTCAAAGGAACATTACTTATGAAATCAATCTCAAAGCTAAGAAAAACGGGTGAAATTGGGTCATTTTCGGAATTCCCGGGTTATTTGAATGACCCGGCGGGTGTCCCGGGTGATCCCTAATAATTGTGAAAATCTCGGGTCACACCCGCAGAATACGGATCAGTTGACAGGTATGCATTCATGCTATTGCAAACAGTAAATTTTATCAAATGCATATGAAAGAGATATACATAATGAAACTGAAGTATTAACTGATTATAGAAAACTAAACCCGAATACATAACGCCCAGATATGAAAGATCGAGAGTGAAAAAAGTACAAAGTTGTACAGCACTGAAGTTCAAAAGTTGAAAAGGTTTTGCCAAATACGGCATTGTTTTTATGCCCGGGATAAGAACACCATTATTATATAGAACGATTCATGCTATTGCAAACAGTAAATTTTAACAACTGAATATGAAAGATATATACATAATAAAACTGAAGTATTAACTTATTACAGAAAACTAAACCCGAATACATGATGCCAAGTTCAATACAGCATAGACACACCCGAATCAGTCCAGTCGTCAAAGCAATTAAAAAAAATGACGTCACATACGATGGCGAAAAGGTACCAACGTTATGCCACATTTGAATTTATGAAATTTAGAAACAGCATGACGTCACACATGAACAACTATAATCAAAAAATGAGATAGAATTAGGATTGCTTTAAGATTATATTAGAAATAAATACTGATAATTCATTAAAACAAAATGCATATTGCAATACTTATAAATAGCAATTAACTGTAATATATATATATGTCAAGTTTGTTATAAATCCACATTCAAACGTAATTAATCGTACAAAATTAAATATAATTAATAAAGGCGGTGATTAATTTTTCTATCCGTAACACCCAAATATAATAAAAAGACGTCAACACACTTGACAAAATCCGATGAGAATTACAAATATAACATCAAACATGTAAACTAAATACATGAATTTGGGATAAACAAGTACAGAAACACGTCTTATAGTAATACGAATTCACATTCAGCAAAACAGTCACAATCGGGAATAAGTCACGTTTGGTAATTAAAAGATTAGACGACATAATGACAAACCACAATCTACCATGTGGTAAAAATGTCCTTTACTAGTTTGGTTAAAGAGACATCATATGGATCCACCAATTCGTGATGGTGTCCATAAAATTTACGGAGTGTCAATTTTAATCTGTCCTCCTCATAACTTTGTTGGAGCAGTTTCTGCGTAAGGAGCACACTCCTGTATATGAAGTCCGTATAGTGTGAACAAGCACGTGAATAACGTATCAATTGTGATATGAAAACACCATACGAAGGGGCAGAGGGTATGTTACTGCTAAGAAATGGGAAATTGATAATTGGGAAGTTGAAATCGTCCCGTTTATCATAGATTTTCGTGTGAAGTCGTCCATCTACGTCAATATTGAGGAAAAGATCAAGGTACGAAGCAGTCCTTCTAGTATCAGTAGTATCCTTAATTTCAAGTTCACTGGGATATATGAGATGTAAGTATTGGCTGAAGATATGAAAATCATCAAACACTATCTATTAACGAACAATATTCGTGAGTATTTCCTGAGGAAAATGGTAAGTTGAACCTGATTGTATACCTAACTTAACCTTTTACGTGTATGACACTCACCTATAGTTTCAATCATTATATTAATTTAAGTAAGCAATATTTAATGTAGCAGATAATCCATTTATCAGTGAAAAATGTATCAGATTGGCTGGATTCAAAAGAATTTACAGGTTCAGTAGATAGTTACGTTGCAAACACCCTTCAATTTTAACTGTCAAATTCGCTGTCATTGAACCAGTAGTTTGACACACACAAATGATATACCAGTAATAATACCTTGTAGCCGAATACTCATCAGTGACGACGATTCAATGCAGTTGGTAGTACTTGCAAATAACGAAGTAAACATATGAAAATGTTTTATTTTGTTGCATTTACTACGGGCTGGAATATTTGCTCGTTTCATTAAAAATGATCAACTCTAACGTACAAGGTGCAACCCGTTATAAAAAAGTATTTGCATAAAAGGTAAGCATTGTAATAGCAATCTTTCACAATGTTTTGTTTGCAGTATTTTTAAAAAGTTCAGTTTATGTTGTTTATGCAAAATGATGCATTCGTATTGCAAAAAATAGTTTTATTACACGAGTCTGTGTCACAGCATGTGAACCAACGTGATTTGTACCTGCATTAACAGTCATAATGGTAACTCAACGGTGGTCGTTAGAGTTATCTGAAATCAATTGCCTACCGAAGCACATTTTTTTGCGTGTGTGAGGAGGGAGTAGACGGGGTCGTGATTCTTCTTACAAAGATATGTGTGTGTTGTGCTGTGGGCATTTGCATGAAAGTAAGTTATATAATGTTGGAAATATGGTCCTGCTTATTTCTTTTGAATAATCTTCTTTAACTATGCAAATACTCATACGATCAAACTAATAATACCAGAATAGTATGTTCGTGTTTTTGTTTAATACTATTTATTTTTGCGATGACATATATCGAGTATATACTTCGTTTATTTCAACTTTTGTATTGCATAGCTCAAAAAGACAACAAAACTATGTTTTTATACAACATGGGAATCGTAAATATTGTTTATGGTTTATAACCATTCTTATTGTGTGAAAACCTTACTGGAGTAATTGATATTTCAACAAACAGTCCATTGCAGTCAGTATGCAAAGGGGTCCTAAATGTGCATTCCTTCCGGCCGATTCGTTTTTGTTCTCGTTTAAAGCAGAATTTATTTAGAAAATTCTAAAAGACAAAAAGAAATGCAACTTGCAAAATTCTTTTTCTTTACTTTTAGATGTATATTGATGATGTCCTGTACCCGAATAACCCATATTTCAACCTGAACTCATACTTTACATTTCATGTATATTTAATTTAGTGAATTTAAATTGAGAAAACTACTGATACTAGAAGGAGGGCTTTACACTTTTATCTTTTCCTCAATACTTTTTCTCACTATTTTCACCCCGTTAAAAATATGTCATATTCCCAATGCCAATAACACTTTTACATAATAAAGAAAACCGTTGTTATAACATTAAACTTTGTAGTCGATTATCCTTTAAAGTTGTCAAATTCGGACAAAATGCGGGGATATATTCGTTATCTACGTTCGAATATGAACGTCGTTAACTTTTATTCTAACAGCATACTATATCAGATTTTTTTTTATCAAATGAATATCTTAACTTTCCATTTCTCACCAGTACCATCCTCATCTTTGTCATTTATTGTTTACTATCTTAACTGATGGGTTATGCTCGTGCATGTTCACACTTTACTGGTTATATATACAGGAGTGTGATCCTTACGCAGAAACTGTAATACTGAATTTCAGAAAAAAAAGGATAACACATGGATAATGAAGTTATCAAAGGTACCAGGATTATAATTTAGTACGCCAGACGCGCGTTTCGTCTACATAAGACTCATCAGTGACGCTCAAATCAAAATATTTATAAAGCCAAACAAGTAAAAATTTGAAGAGCATTGAGGATCCAAAATTCCAAAAAGTTGTGCCAAATACGGCTAAGGTAATCTATGCCTGGGATAAGAAAATCCTTAGTGTTTCGAAAAATTCAAAGTTTTGAAAACAGGAAATTTTAAAAATGACCACATTATTGATATTCATGTCAACACCGGAGTGTTGACTACTGGGCTGGTGATACCCTCGGGGACGAAACGTCCACCAGCAGTGACATCGACCCAGTGGTGTAAAAGTTATCAAAGGTACCAGGATTATAATTTTGTACGC